>JAKUCG020000186.1:600000-1058184 GCA_022539655.2 Ceriodaphnia dubia
TCAAAATCGATCATATAGAGAAATCCTGCAATCAACAACTCGCAAATGCGTTGTGACCGCTTGTAGGCACATTCCAACTCGAAGCTGGTTCGTTCGTCATATTGCCACCAACCTGATGGGAGAAACAGAAAAATTTGCTTGAAGTTGTTGGGCAATAGACTTTCGCTTACAACACCGTACCGAGATTTGTATTTTAATTAAAGATTGCGTACATAGAAAGGCTAGGTTGAACACGATACACAAATGTAATAATTTGTTCGCCGAGTGAAATGCACATGATATTATTTTACAAGCGGATCCCTGCGACACCAAGTTTTTGTAATGTTGCGTCGCCTCTTTTTATTTTGCGCGTTCTTCCCGCTCTATGCTTTGGGTATTGAATCAGTTGCAGGAAATCAATAACATAACTGGCTCCGGCAATGACCAATTCAACTGTTTTCTCCCCATGTTTGTACATCTGTTCAAGATCGGCAGCGGTGCGGTCGTCGTATTGCCACCAGCCTTAGAGGTCCGTTGGAATTAAAGCAGGAGGAAAAGGTCTCCATCAATACTCAAGCCACTCAAGCTTACAAAGATATATGCGAATGAAAATTAATTACCGTTTCTTCCTTCATAAAACCACTGGTATCCATCTTCTAAGGTTGACTCTTTTTCCAATTGAGTTCGATCAAGTAATTGCGGGTGGAGGAGAAAATCAGCGGGAATCTCTTGGCGACACATGGCGCATCTTTTCGACTGGAAAGCCACACCTTTCACACAGAGATAGCAGAAGATATGTGTACAAGGCAGCTTCACAGGATGAATGCAGGTTTGAAGGCAGACAGCACATTCTATGTTGCTGGTACTTCCGGACTCTTGCTTATCAACAGAAGACTCTTCTGACTTCCCACTTGCACTGCATTCCATCAGTTTTGTTGATGGGACAACAGCATTGCTCGACAAATCTTCTTGGCTGCTTTCTAATGAAGCTGTTTGGCTGGATGTTCTGGACACTCTTCTACTTGTTCTTGAGCAACAATCTCCAGTAGTAGTGGTCCCTGGTTCAGCCATGATACTAAACCAGAAAGTTAACATAACATAAAAGAGCAATTAGCCAACTCTCACTCTCATCAACATTCACAATTTTTGTTAGAGAAATTTTCCTTCAATTCATCAATATAAGAGAAAAAAATTATAAGAATACAGGGAAATCTCCACAAAAAGAAGGCTAATTAACTTGGGCACTAGGGCTTCAGATTTAACAACGTGTTCATAAATATATGAAATTACCGTTTTGAAAACGTCCTTCGCTTTAGAAACCTGAACCCTCAATTTAAAGTGGTTGCCTTCTGAATTGATATTTACTACGTGATTTGAGGTTGTACAAAACAAACTAAACATCAACGAGAATAAGTTCGTGCAGCCATTTTGTTTACCATATACAAGTCAACAATACTACACACTACACAGTACGCACTTAAGATAAGCATTGCCAGATTTCCAGTTTGGTCGACACCGCACGCCCAAAATTGTTGCGGCTGGTTGCGATTCAGCGGTTGTTTGATATGGTTTAATCGGATTTGAGGTGCTTACAATCGAAAGGGGAAGCTGTCGGCGATGTTTGAGCTCTGAATTTATTTTGTAATCAGATACTTAACTTTTCTTGTTTATCGTCACGATAGATGTCACTGACGCCTGAGTCTCAATTGATTAGCGGTTCCTTTTGAATGGCGATGGAAGGAAAGCTTTGCGGTTATTTACTGTCTCTCTCAAAAGACCGAGTACACGCGCTTTACAAATAGTAGGGATAGACCTTGTCGGTTTCAAATATGGTGGTGCATCTCGCGGGAAACATTTGAATGCGCCAAATGCCAAAATAAAGTAGATGAAAAATTCGCTTTAATAGTTTGTATAATATAAAGACAAAATTGCTCGACACGTCACATAAATCATTCGTGGGAGGGTTAGGGGTCGAAAGATTCAACAATACATCGAATTTTTTTACGAGACACGAGACACAACAGAGACGCGCGCCGCATAGAGAGAAATCGAAGAGGGGGAGAACTGAAATAAATAGAACCTTATGAGGAAAACAAAAGAAAAATACATTCAAGGCAGAGGACGAAAATGTACAGCAAAGGTCCACTAATGTGCCGTAATATCTCAATACAAAATAGACAGATGCTCCTTCGTTTTTTTTTTCGAAAAGAATTTTCCAAAATTATCTAAAGGGAAAGAAACGGAAGAAAACTAAAAAAAAAAAAAAAATACATGTCTACACAAGTCGAACTTTTTATATAGTCAGATCTAACGCACATGAGAGGAAATAGGGCAGGAAGATTGGCATGTGTGACGAAGAGTGAGCGAAAAATCGTTTGCACCGAAAAAATGAGGTTCATAACGCCACTCGTTCGTCGAATCAAACACTGGAATTCCTTCACACAAAAGAGAGGAAGAGGAGGAGGAGAGAGAGAGGGAGAGAGAGAGAAGCGATGGCAAGACGCAGAGAGAGCGAATTGTTTGTGAGAGATAGATGAAGGGTTCACTGCACTTGTGCTATTGCTACCGCGACTGGGGATCGTCTTTGCGAGGATACGCATCCAGCGGATTATAGGGCGCCAGGCCAGGAGGAGGGTGCGGCGACGTCAAATCCATCAGTGGACGTCCCACTCCCGAAGGAGGCGTATTGTTGGAGGGCGGTCGGGCGCCGGCCATCGACGAACCGAGTGGTGGGAGCAGGTGATGCGGATTCATCATCGGGGATGGCGACGACATCGAATACGGTAGACCAAGACCGGACGGCATTAGGCCCATGTGAGTCCGACCGAGCGAAGCCAGCGCCGACGAGCCCGGCATCGACGTCGGCGGTTGACCCGACGGAGGAGGTGTCCGTTTACCGCCAGGTGTCAACAACGATTGCGGAAGCATCGACAGCGATCCCATACTACTTCCCAATCCGGCTCCCAACAATCCGCCGGGGCCTAGCGGCGGAAATGCATACGACGTCGAAGTGGGCGGGTAGAGAGACGGAGCTCCGCTCATTCCTGGAATGGGTCCAAAGCGATCATTCAACGATCCACTCTGTTGCCCAGCCAATGAAAGGCCCAGTGATCCAGCCATGGACGGATGGCCGAGGTGAGGTGGCATCGACAATCCATCTCTGTACCGGTCTGGAGGAAGTCCAGGCAGTCCGTAGGATGGAGGCCCTCCGTGTCCGTACAGGCCTGGTCCGCTCAGTCCCAGATGATTGGCCGCCGCGCCGTAGCGGCTCAGGAACTGCGAATCACGGTCCATGTCCCGCACCGGGTCCATTCCGCGCAGGACGTCTCTAAAGGGGTCAAACGACTGGCCGTAAAGCGCGCCAGCGTGTAACGGAGGTAATCCCATGCGCGCCCGGTCGAGCATATTCGCGGTCATTTGCATCCCTGGATGGAATGATAAAGGAGGAAGGTTGCTGGACATGGACGAGGCGTTGGATTTGGACGACTGGTCGGATTTGGACGGTCCGCCATTGGAGGGATGCCGTGAATGTTGATGAAGGGGAGATCTCGAGGCGTGTCTTCTTCTTTCTCGTTCTCTTTCCTCTTCCCGTTTCTTTTCACGTTCCTGCCTCTCCGCCCTTTCCCTCTCTTTTTCTCTCTCCTTCTCCCGTTCACGCTCCCGTTCTCTTTCGCGTTCCCGTTCCCTTTCGCGCTCTCGTTCTCGTTCCCTTTCCCTTTCTCTCTCCCGTTCACGCTCCCTTTCTCTCTCGCGTTCTTCTTTCTTCTGCCTCTCTCGTTCTTTAGCCGCCTGCTGATGGCTGGATATCGAGGCACCACTGTGATGAGGCGCCGTCGGTGATGGATCCACTTTCATCGACGAGATCGATCCAGCGCTCATCAACGGTGCCAGCCAAGGGGCCGTCGCCAGGGAAGCAGAAGAAGAATGAGGCAGTCTAGAGCAAACAAGAAGAACAAAAAAACAAACAAACAAAAAAGATGATGAGCACAAACTTCTAAGAGCGAATTTCTATGCGACAAAACGTCTAACCTGTTCCACTGGTCGGGTGCGGGACTGTGTCTCACTGCACCAGGTGGCTGCATTGAATGATGAGATGGAGGAGGCGTCGGCACGGGGGGAATACGGGGGAGGAAGCCGGCCACGTTGTGATGGGCGAAGCCAAACGGCGAGTTGTGCGAATTGAGCGGGCTGGGCAAAGTATCGAAGCCGCTCGACGGCTTGGGATGAGTTTGAGGTGGGTGAGAAGGCGACGGACCTTGAGGTGGGCCTCCGCTGATCCCCAAGTTTAACTTGGGCGTCAAATTTAAGTTCATGTTCATCATCTTTTTCGGGTCTGATTGCGATTCCCGTGATTGCCGTTGCTGGTTCTGATGAATCTCCCAGGCTATCCGAACGTGCATAGCATTCCATTTCCCAGGTTTCTGTTTCGGAAAATGGCATTATTAAAAATTCTGCGAAAAGGAAACGATCTTGTAAAATGAAACGGGTACCATTTTTGACGGAATTGACATATTGGGCGGCGCAGGTGGGAGTGACATGCCTCCAAGATTGTTGAGAATTCCTCCACCGGATGGCGACTGTCCCACAGAACTGGCCATGGAGGATGGCACAGTATTCACGCCATATCCAACAGAATGCGGCGGATAGGGAGAAGGGTTCAAGCCTGGCAGACCATGACCCATCGGGGGCATCATCGGACGGTACAAGGATGGATCCAAGAGTTTGTTCGGACCCGGTGTAGCGGACAGAGGCGGCGGCGGCAGAAGCGAACTCAAGTTGGTGTGTGGTGTCGAATTAAGGAATCTCGAGTCTAGCTCACGTCGAAGCATGTCAGAATATGACTCTGGGAGGGAAGAAGGGCCTGGAGCTCTTCCGGTCACCTGTAAATTAGATCGCCACAGATTAAAAATTCACATGGTAAACAGAAAAAGACTTTTAAAATGTTATTTAATATTGAAGATATTTACCAGAGGCAAGGCTTCCTTTCCTGGGCTCTGCCTGCCGGAAGAGCGAACTGTAGGTGAAGTACGTTTTGACCCCGGACTGGGGCTAGGGCTGTATTGCCTTGATGAGTCAGGATGTGGCGGACGAGGCCACGTTGATACTACAGAAAGCGTGAAAACAGACAGGATGACGAGGGATTGTTAAAAAAAAAACGAACGACAAACAAGGTGTTAATTTACCTGGAGTTGGGAAAGTCGAGGTTGCAAGTGGTGGAGGTAGACTAGGTGACCTCGTCGACGAAGAGTGGCCAGGAAAGGGTAAGCTGCCCGGTCTATTTGAGTCATTATTGAACGACGATGTCCGGCTGCTAGGTCGTGATGTAATGGGCGCGGTTTCAGCGGCTGACGTTACTGGTTTAGCTGAACTGATGGGCGCGAAAGAAGCCGTAGAAAACGGTGGCCGTGTCAACGCAAACGGTTGGTCGCCAAACGCCATGGGCGCCCCGAGTGAGGTGTGCTTTGGCTGAGACAGCGGAGCGGCTACGATAGGCGGAGACGGTGCCAGGAAAGAGGCTGAAAATCCGCTTGAAGTTGTCGAATGGCTGTTGTGATTCGAAGACGTCCGGGCCATCGACACGGGAGGGAAGAAGGGGAATGATGAGCTGGTGAACACAGGGGGAGGTGCGGGAGAGGACAAACTGGACGTTGGCGGGACGACGGAAGGCGCTGAAGAGAAGATGGGCCGAATGCCTGTCGAGTTGGGATGAAACGGACTGGGCGGCCTGACATGAGGGGCGGGTGGCGGTGGTGGTAGTTTTTGTGAAAGCAATGGCGGGACCGTCGGTGGTAGCTGCCTCTGGCCCTCTGCTACTCTGTTGTCCGCAGTAGAGGTCCGAGCGACTGGAGATGGTGGCTGAGGGGCAGTCATCGACTGGGCCGACGTATAGAACGGTGGAGCTACGTAGGAAACAGGCGGACACGTTGAAGGAGCCGTGAATTGCGGGATGGAGTGAGGATTAAAGCCGCTTCTTATAACAGGAGCCGGATTCGTCGACGGACTGGTGGTATGAAATGTGTTAAGTGGAGATCCTGCCACAGGAGGATGAAGTGGGAGCCGTGGCGAAGGGGCTGCAGGTGGTGCGGGACTTGGGCCGGCGCCTCCTTCTGTTGGTTGGCAGTCCGGCAGTCTCGGCCCATTCTGAAATGATTATTAAGGCATTCGTCAAGTGGAAACGCAGACAGGTGGACGACGGTGATAAATGAACAGTACCTGAAGATGACCGAGTGGAGCAACGGCAGTAGCTGGACGGGGACTTCCGGAGAGGCCAACCCAACGTAAGTTGTTGTTGCAGTTCTCTCCTGTTGGAGTACTCGAACTGCTACCGGCATTGGTGTTAGAGTGGCTATTGTTGGCGACACCGGCATGGCCCGGACTGAAAGAACGTTGCTTAACAGGTGCCACAAATTCGGTTGCCCGGCTACCACCAGTTGGACTGTGGCCTCTCAATTCCTGGTGATTGTTGGCTTTCTCGAGTTCCTCACTTTCACTATCACACTGCAAGCGAAATGAAAATGATTAAACATCTGAAGGACTCGCCACTACTTGATAAACAAACGTACAAGGTAGCCTCTTGAAGAGTTGCTATGTCGACTGACATCGCTGAACCTATCGATGGAAGTCGCCCGGGAATCACGAGATCCCGAGTCGATAGCCGCTTCCGGTTTGACGCTGACACTGTTGGTCTCAGGAGGAGGGCCGTTGGTATGGCTAACGGAAGGCTGGGACGTGTTGTCGAGGCCGCAGCGCCCTTTGATAGCCCCATTACTCCTACTAGTTGATTTCTTACTACTGCTGCGTTGTCCCGGGCTGGAACGGCTTCTATCTTTGGTATCCAAAGGTACCAAAGGATCGGGCAGGCATGACGTTTTCTCTGTAATCCTCACTGCATCCTGTAAATTAAGGAGGAAAAAATTGTTAAGTTTTGGAATCGGAGATGGACCAAGATAAGATGAAGACAAACCTCCAAGTCCTCGTATGTTGAGAAGCTAATAATAGCAAACCCATCAATCACATCTTCTTCATACAAGGGTTCAGCAAGCTTAGTAACAGAACCACTGCTGCTCTTGCTTTTGGATGGCTTTAAAGGCTTTTGATTGTCCTCACTGTGGGATGTTTCGCTATCCTCATCATCATTGCTCTCATGGCACAACGGGCTAGAAAAGGCTGGGACCCGTGATGAGAAACCACCAACACTGTGTGAATTGGAATGAATGCCAACGTGTGATCCTTGAGATGAATCAACACATTCCTTCTGCTGGGCCTGGTAAGAATCAAAACATCATTATTGTAACAACTATACTTAGCAGGCCCACTTGGCCTGCATTTGCTGGCTCTCAGTGGAGATTTCAACACATAATTAAGGCTTTCACTGGTACTGATGGATAGAACACTTCATCATCACCTGCATGTGCATGAGCTGGGCTCTCTCCCTTCTCTTATTTTGTTTGATTTGTTGTTTTGCCTGACTAGTGATGGCCCATTGTTGGTCGTTGCTGGCCATTCCAATCAAGATAGCACATGGTCTCTTCTATAATCTTCTTTAAAATCAAAGAGCATTGCATGAAATGAGTTGCACTGTACGAGTTAACGCTGTAGTTCATTTCATAATGCTCGGTTCCTTGTTAAAGCACACACGTAACCAAGACACACGATGGGGATTGTCACTGTCACACTAAACCTTACAAGACCCCACGCCTCGACGAATGCCCAAACATGAAGAAAACTTTAGACTTTAACAAAAGGAGAGTAAAGGTGAGGCGGCTTATTCCAAAGTCATTCAAACTCGTCTTAACTTCTATATAACCAGAATTTGCTCGCCCAGTGTTTCACAGTGAGCGAGGAATTCTTTGGAGTCGCGAGCAACACAAAGCGCTAGAACCCGAAAAAAAATGTCCAAGAAGTGTAAGAATGGAGTAGACTGAGCGACGTTGCCGCACATTTCACTACTCTTCTCCCAGGACAGCGCATCTTTTTCCCTCGTCCCGTTTTCTTAAATCCTATCTTTACTCAGTGTACAGCTTTCTGTTGTTGTTTGCTCGTCTTTTTTGTTTTTTATGTCGTCGTCGGATTTGCCTCTAATCGACATGAAGCCATTAAAGTTGACCAATATGACCTTCCATTTATGGTTCGCTGACTTTTGCTATATAACGTCATCGACCATAATCTTAACATTTTCTCAACTTATCTCTCTCCAATGCCAAATGAATCAAAGTAAATATATCATAATAATACAAAAGAACGTTTTTTATTGAACGTGTAAACTCGATTTCGTGCTGGCGTATAAGGACGATCGCTAAGCAAAAAAGAGAGAAACACAACCAACATATTCCAGCCAAGACATCGCGAGGTATAGTTTACAAATCACGAGCAACTGATACGGTCGAAAGATCGAATAAATGTACGAAATGAAAAGAAAAACAAGTCATATAAACCCAATGCACTGATGTTCAACGTCCCCCCAACCACCATCATCGACATGATAAGAAATAATTTGTTTACCATTCACGCATATTGATTACAAGTTAGCTTTCCAAATTCCACTACAGTTTGTGGACTGCGTGAACTAAGCAAAACACATCTGGCTCTAAAAACACGTCACACACATACGGACAACAGAACAAAACATTTTTTTCATCTTTTTTTTGTAGTAATTGGATCTTTAAATGACCAGGATGCATATCGACAGTACGGATTACTTTTCATAAGATAGAAAATCAATCGTTTTCTCCTTTATTTTTTTGGGATAGTTTTTCTTCTTCACGCCACGACGTCCGAGTTGGGAAAGATGAGAGATCAAAATTTTTTTATAAAACCTTTGGCAGGTCACGAAGTATCATAGGCGTAGATGAAGCCCTGTTGCTGGAGCACAAACAAACGCTTCTCCACGGCTTCGCGATCTGTCAAATGCCGTGGTGTTAACAACATTCCAAACATTGGCTACACCCAAAACAACAAGCTTAACTTACATTTGTTGAGGATGGTCTTGTCCGCGTGCTGAGTCACTTGCTGCGCCAAACTGTGGAACAGTATATGAGCCGTTTGGTAACGTCGGCAACAGCTGGCAGGATTGCCAAAAAGCTCGTCCAAAGCGGCCGATTGACACTGTAATTGGTGGTGGCGATTAACACGTGTTATTAGAGACGCTAATTCTACGCAATTCATTACCAGCTCAATTGCATGATTATATAGAAGTTTATCCGCCGTCAACTGGGCGGCATTTGAATCCCCCAACTGGTTTGCCAGTGATTGACCGTTCAGCTGTTTACACTGAGACAAACAATGGTGGAATCTTTGGTTCAGCACGGCCACAACCTGGAATAAGCGAGTGGTCAATACACATGATTTAAGGGGTAGGCGGCTTCCAAATAGGGGGTGGGTTTTTTTTTTACCTGTTTGACGGATGATGAAGGGTGAAGCCTCTCAGCCTGTAACTCCTCCTTGGAGAGGTTTAGGGCGGATGAGAGCAATTGGAGAGCACGGATGTACAATACCAATTGCTCGGCTCTTCGTTGGGCATCGGAGAGAGCCGGACTAATGGCGCCGTCTCCTGCATCACATACAAATATAAGACCCAATCCATCATTAATAGGATTTGATATGACGGTGCTATACCGGGCGGCGAAGAGGCCATTTTGGAGTTCATACGTGTATGTGTAGACTCGCTGAGGGCTGCGGCAAGTGGAGAAGCTCGATTACGGGCCACATCAATAATGCATTCGACGAGGGCCAAGACAAAGTTGAGTTTGGCCAAAGTGTCGTTGTGCTCCTTCTGCATGGAAATTGGAAATGTGATGACTAGGGACAATGTTTATTGGGCCATGTGCAAAACACGCACCTCTAAAAGAGTCTCCTGCGTTAGCTCGGGAGCTATAAACACGATGGGTCCCTCCAGTGGTGGCGATGTGCCAAAACCATATGCACCCATTTGCTGGTCGAAACTCGGCTTGCGTTGCAGACTCCAACTGCTTCCGTTGCTGTTTTGCAAGCCTCCAAAGCACTGCATCGGGCTTCTATTTCCACCGTAACTTGGAGATCCGGGCATCAGCTCTGTTTGGCTACGATGGAATCCATGATTGGGAGTCGTCCCACACATCGTCACCGAGGGCGAGGCTGAAAGGACAAACAAAACACGAACAAAAAAAAACAAAGCGTTGATAAGAAGATGCGCGCCAGAAAAAGACTTTTTCAAGGCCAGCCACTCACCCGTGAACTCGGGCAGGGTCATAGTACGAGTTGGATGGTGATGATGGCCCGCCAGAGGATTCCACTCCATGGCCGTCCCAGATCCTCCGACATTCCGCCACTGCACCATTCCGCCGCTCGAGGGCGTGGTAGCAGTTTCTGATACATTCGGCAGGACCGACATCCTGACCGGTGATCCCTTTATGGGAGCCAGAGGACCTGTAGGGGCAGCGACTCCTCCACTCCCAGCGCCTCGGCGCAAGGGAGAGTTCATCAGCTGCGGCCAAGGTGCGGCAAACGGTGGCGGGGACGTACCGCAACTGCTACCGGATGTTGACCGACGCCTACCCGGGATTCCGGGTGGAGTGCCCACGCAAAACTGAACCTACATCATACATCATTTTTTTGGATATTATTTCCCCATTCTGGCAATTAGAAACCACACATATAACTAATTACCGACGGAGGCGATAGGGAATTGATATCGCCAGATACTCCTGTGCGCGAATTGCTATCATTAGTTGGTGACGAAGGCTTTTGGGCCACACTGATTGGCTCCGAACGAGGCAATTGGGCAGCTCTCACACCCGGACTGGAAGATGGGCTGCTAACGGGCGAAAGATCGCTGTTTCTGTGCGAAGCTTGCAACTACGTCAAAAAAAAAAAACATATACCCAATTATGATATATTTTTGGCAAAAAAACAAACAGCGAGGAAACCGATAACATAAGTTAAAAATTCAAGGTTGACGGGATATCCAACCTTGAGGAAGGCGTCTCTTTGTGATGGAACTGGTAAAGGTTGCGCTTCGCCCTCATTTTGATTGATACCACCAACGACGACACCGCGAGAACCGCGCAATTGGCTAGGACTCGGCACCAACACGAAATCATCCGCCTCTTCCGGCGTTGGTGCATTGTTATTTTGAGTTGCTAGGTTCGAGGTGGCTGGCCGAGATGGGACGGCAACTGGCGGGCTGCTTCTCGGTGGTGTCGAAAGACGCACTAAACTAGGGACGGGCAACGGCGGAGTAGCAGGAGGCGGAAGAGATTTGCGTATGAAAGGATGGTTGAAAAAGTCGTCAAATTCCATCCGATCTTTGGCGTTTCGCCTCAGCAAGCCTTGAAGGAGTGCTGTCAATTCGGGAGAGGTGCCAGACGGGATCCTGGACGCGAAAACAATGATGACGGAATAAATATCGACACATTAGAGAAGAGTCGTCGTACACACTTGAAGCCGAAACAAAACAAAGTGAAAACTGTTCATTGATCACAAGGAAACAGAAAAGCCACACAGTTGGCATGAGCAGATGTTTTTGCGTTCAAGTCGTGACGGCCACTAGCGTCCTTCTAGTTAGTAAACAAGCCATTCGCAACTGGCCGTGACGTCAAGACTGCGCAGTTTTCCATAACAAGTGGGGTAGCGCCTTACTTGGGACTGAGATTATGGTTGCGCTCGTAGAACATTTTCAAAGCTTGTGGCGTCTGGGCTGTAAAGGGCGCGCGACCCGTCAGACACTGGAACACGATCGTACCCAAACTCCACAGATCCGCTTTGGCATCGTATTGAAGCGACATGATCACTTCGGGAGCCTAAAAAAAGGCACAAAGAAAAAAGAAAGAAAGGTTTCAGAAACGAAATTGCAAAACAAACATGGCGATAAGAGAGAAACCCCCTCGAAGATTCCGGTTTCACCAGACTCACCATGTACATAGGAGAACCACAAAGCGTGGCTGCCATGACACCGTCTTGAAGGAAGCGAGCGAACCCGAAATCCGCTGCGATAAACCAGACAAAGGGGGATAATTGGTTAGCAACGCACACAACAACAGGATCCCGGAGGTGTTATCCCTAGGTCACTCACCGATTTTCAAACGTATATCATTTGGTTGCGGGTTGGGTTTTCCAGCGTGACTGAGCAAGATGTTCTGCGGTTTCAGATCGCGATGGACTATGCCCTTGTGCTGTAGCGCACGCATCGCCCCAGCTGTAATAAATGAAGATGATGAAAAATGAATCGTGACGTCACTCAATTCACCAAAAACCTGTTTCGGGCTTACCCAGTTGTTTGAGAAAGTTACGAATGGTGTCTTCGCTCAGGGTTCCTTTAACTGTTGGTGAAAACAACAAAGTTAATGGACTCTCCCATATGTAGAATGCAAATTCATTTTTTTTTTGTTTTGTTTTTTTTTTACCTGAAAGATAGTCTGCCAAATCGCCACCGTTGCAGTATTCCATAACGAGGAAAACATGGTGCTGCGTTTCCTGTTACGAAAGAAAACATAATAATGAAAAATAATAAGAGCACGTGTCATCTCCAGTGTAAAAGTGCGGCGTCAGTTCAGTGCCTGTGTGTGTGTAAAGGATGCACGTTTTCCGTAGTCACGAGATAAACTAACTACTGCGCGAACCCCGCCCAATAGTTTTGTTTTTCTCGTTAAATGGAACTTTTTTAAATTCTCTCCCAAGGTTACGACGCAGGGCACGCAAAGTTTGCTGCTGGCCTTTCAAGCGTATTCTCTTTTGTTACTACATCCTATATAAATCAACGCCCGCCCCCGTCGCGGTCTGCTAAATAAAATAACAACAACCAAAGGAAAAGAAAAAAAAAAATAAAATAACAAAAAGTCCATAGCTTCATGGCCATTGGTGGCTCGCGGCTGTAAGCAAGCTCTGTGAAAACACCGTATATTTGGGAAATCTGATAAACGCGCAGCATTCTCCCGTCTGGTTAGTGTTCCGACAAAGTTCTTTGTGCGAAAAGTAGGTCAAATTGGCGGACGAGACGTTGGCAATGGAAAAAAGTGATACGTCTAGCAAATAAATTCGGCTACTACGACTTCTCTCTTAAAGTATAGGTCAGACCTCCGATGATAAGATTCTGCGCAGGTAGCCTGCGGACCCTGTTGCGTCGTTTAAAACATGTAACAAGTAGGTTGCGTCATCTCCCAGCCAATTCGAGGTCAAACTAACAGATGAAAAACTGCGCAGTGTGTCGTGTGCCATATCGGGCAACAACAAAAGTGCGTTGGCCAAAGCCCCGACCGGTTTTCCCTTAGCACATTGGTATGCGAGATCATACTTATCATTACCTAATGACGTCAACTCCCGAATTATATGGCGACACCTCCCACAAAGGGAAACGGAGATGGGCATGCGCATCTAGACCATAACACTAGTAGACCCACAGCTCATGTTTAATTTTAAACCTGCTCTACTATTCCTTAACACTTGGGGGAGCTCTCTCCTGTCTCCAGCAGAGCGGTGCTCCCGTACTGAAAACCCAAGGGGTGGAGCATCCCCTCCAGTTAAAGAGAAAAGAGCCTCTGCGAATGAGGTTGTCGACCTTGGTTGATCACGTGTCACCCCCATGGTTTCGTGAAACCTGGAACATCTTTCGTGTGTGGGAGAAGCAGCAGCAGAGAAAACGTTTTTACCTGGCAATCCAGCAGCGCAACAATATTCTCATGATGGACTTCCGAGAGTTCCTAAGGCGGAATTAAAAAAAGAGAAAAGTCGAGTTGAATAATCGCAACTAGTTCAATCCGCTTACAACAACGCCTCCAATAATGTTTCGTTACCTTGAGGATTTTAATCTCTTTTCCCAGAAGATTGTGCGATTTGGAAAGGTTCTTCTTTGTGATAGACTTTATGGCGACGGGGGAACTCGAGTTCTGCACAAAAAAAAAACGTTGCCCAAAGGCGGGTTATCGCAGATGTTATTACACACACGCGGTACTGACGTCATCATCCAAAAGGGAAACTTAAAGACAACTAAGTAGCTGTTCAACGACAGGAAGAACCAACCGGAAAAAAGGGGGGACACAACGATAGGAGGGTTGGAAATGAGTTGGAAGAGTCATTTTACCTTTTTGTGTCTGCCCTTGAATACCACGGCGAAGGCGCCATGACCGATCAGGTCTTTGGCGTTATACTCGAACTCGCCTACACTTTCCATCGTTTACTCACTTCGTCAATCGAAGGATTGGATCAACACAACAACGAAGTCGACATCCATCAGCGCTGGTGCGACGTCGAAACACCTTGAGAACCGAGTTTGATAGTCGTACAACTAATAATAACACTGGCACATCGTAGCAGCCATCGTTGTTTGTGACAGCGCAGTCGCAAACTTTTCGCAGTTGATACAATTCCAGACGATGACACAGATGTAGCAAATATAAATACTGTCGTTGAACAGTAACGACACAAAACAAAGCACAAACTATGAAATGTACACAATGCCCTGTACAATGGCGATTCCCAATGATTTTGGGATAGGTCTTCCTTCAGACCCTAGCAACAAAGCGACTAAACTAAAGAGCGACTGCAAGAGAGTCATATGTTTTCCCAGTGAGAACGAACGACAACACCGCTAGATGGCCAGTCCCTTTGTTTCCATTTGCCTTTGATTTTATAGAAAAATAATCGCGTTATCAGCGAATCTCATCGACTTTATTGTTATTTCATGAAAGATTAGGTGAGAAACGGATATAATTATGCCTGCCCAGTGAACTTAGCTGACAGCTTAATTATAATGAATAATCATCTGGACCTGCATCTTGGAGCAGCCACATGGAAGTAGCAATAGCATGTTCATGAAAAAAAAATTTTTTTTACATGTATTTATTGCCATTCGCCAGTCAAGGTTCAATATAGTTTTAATAGTCTAGTATCTGCTAGTAAAAAATTTTACATCGTATATTGGCTGAAAGACGTTCTCTGGTAATCTGGTTCCCTTCCGAAGGCCGACTATGGTCCCGCCCAAACAAAGCCACCTGGTGGTCATAGAAGTCGATCGATGGAGTCAGGGTGTTGACGTTTTTCACGATTTGACGAAGGCCTGTAGGTTTTTCTAAATGAAGCTTGGCAACTGGTCTGTATCGCAGAGCCATCTTTCCCTTGAAAAATATTAAAAGAGGTTTTCTATTGCCCATGTTGTATAATTAACATCTCATTTTAAGTAAATGATGTGTGAGAGGAAAAAAATAAATTTTCCATTAGAAATTAATGGTTTTACTCGTTAAACCACTTTCACAGGTGGCTCTGATAGTCTGATATGGAATACACAAGGCCCGCAAAAACAAAACGTGCATAGACGACTCAAAGTTCTCTAACCCCTTTGGGTACTGGATACTAAAAAAAAATACAGGCCTTGTTTACAGAATACCGTTGTCGTCTGCGCCATCCTTGCTGTTCTCTAGAATATGGACCAATTTTGACGGAAACTTTTGTACTAAGTTAGATTTGTTAACAGATCAAGTCAGCTATAGAATGAGTAGGCACAATAACAGCGCAACATCACGTCTAAAGCAAGACTACCTACGTCTGAAGAAAGATCCTATCCCTTATGTTGTAGCAGAGCCATTACCTTCAAACATCTTAGAGTGGCACTATGTCGTTTCTGGTCCGGAAAATTCTCTCTACGAAGGAGGTTATTATCACGGAAAGCTCTTATTTCCTGCAGAATTTCCATTCAAACCTCCAAGTATGTTACAGTCACTTATATAAGCACACAATAGTGAAATACAGTAAAAAGTGTCTTTTATTTTACAGGTATATATATGATTACTCCAAATGGAAGGTGAAGCCTAAACAATTAATTATGCAAACATATGCTAAACGATTTTCAAAAATCTATTCAGGTTCAAACCCAACACAAGGTATTAACACTGTCAACATTACCACCTGGATATACCTGGATCCATTAAACACAAAGTGATAAGCCCTATATACTGTATATTATAATAATTATTTTTGTTTTTAAAGATTATGCCTGTCAATCAGTGACTTTCACCCTGATTCTTGGAACCCAGTAAGTGTATTACAAATGAAAATGTGATATCTATGCACAGATGATACTTTATACTTTTTTAAAATCAGGCATGGAGTGTGTCAACTATTCTCACTGGTTTGCTGAGTTTCATGGTAACCTGGTCATCATGTTTTTAGTGAAATAATTTGATAAATAACTTACAGCATAATGTTTACCCTTGACCTGCTGTAGTTGGAAAAAAGCCCAACTTTAGGAAGTATTGAAACTACAGACCATGAAAAGCGTTGTCTTGCTGAGCAAAGTCTAAAATTCAACCTTGGAGATAAAATTTTCAATGAACTTTTCCCAGACATTACAAATGTAAGGATTTTAAAGCAGAGATTTGGGCTGTCCATAAAGTATGTCATGCCTTTTTGGCTGATTTTTGACCCCTCCCCACCATGTCACACTTTTTCCGTACCTTCCCCATGGTTATATAGTTATAGGGAAAACGACTTCAGTCCGCTTCAGTCACACATTGGACGACTCCCCCCCCACCCCCCAAAAAACGTTACATACTTTATGGGCGGCCCCTTTAGTAAGATCTAGGCATTTAACATTTAAATGAACAAATCTACAGAAGATACAAAAAGAAATTGAACTAAGGAAAGCTGCAGTTGAAATGGCAACTAGCACATCATCACCTGCCATCCTAAGCAGAGATAGTGGCAACAATCCTCTACCATTCCTTGGTGCCGATCGACGAGTGCGGCTGGATTATCCCGGGCTGTTGGCCAATGTTGTTGTGATCGCAGGCTTCACTCTATTTGCATTCATTGTCAAATATGTACTAAAGAGTTTGAGCATAGACTAAAAAATATATCGACTTTAATTGCGGGGCAATGTTTTTAATTTGTTTTTATTGGTGCGTGTTTTAGCGACGGTAGACATGAATAGCAAATTACAAATTGCATTTGCAATTGCAATTGAGGCATATGTTCTCTAGTCCTCATTTTTAACCAATCTAAACCATGCTCAAAGCCTCAAGTCATCCTGAGGTAAAATCATCACAAAAGCATGAAGTATGCCTATGACACTTTGCTTCATGATAAATAAAAAGTAACGTAAAAGTGGCCACTTGCATGACGATATATTCAGAAGTGTGCTTTACGGAGTGGAAAAACAAATTTAATCAATTTATTTCCCAATCATATAAATCCAGTTATCTCGTTGGGAAGTAACTGCAGAGTAACTGTACTACTTGCATTTGTGAAAACCCACGAGAAAAAAATGCGCAAGTTCACAATGTTGCTAGCAGTCTAGCAGACGTCCCGACAAATCAAAACGGGAGTTACGGTACTTCCAAGTAGATCCAGCAAGAGTGTTTTAGATTAGTTTGTTAGTAAATCGTTAGTTCATTTACCTGTAATAGATTTGTTTGCATGGGGCAGGAATAGAGCCATGCATTTTTCTATTCCAGAGACAGAAAATCTTCAGGATAAGGATGGAAGTTACTATCAGGTAAAGCGTCCGATTACTCTATACTCTGTACCTGGCTAGTTCTTCGTTTTGGTATCATCGAGGGTCGAAAATATTTTTAATTTAACTTGATTGCCAAAAACCCAATATTAGCCTATCATTACAGTGCCTCTGTGTAAAAAATTCTAATCATTTTTCTTAGGGATATCATATTCACATCAATGGAAACCATCATTGCACACTCCGTTATAAGCAACTAAGGCACCTACATGACCAATTGAAGAAACTATTTAGTCATGATACTTTACCAGAATTTCCTTCCAAGAAACTTCTTCCTTTGACAACACCTCAACTTGAGGAACGCAGGCTTTATCTTGAAAAATATTTACAATCAAGTATGTAGTAGCCACTTGTTGTCAGACCCCAAGGGAAATATTAATTTTTTACCTTTAATAAAATCTTTTCCAGTTGCACTGGATCAAAGAATCAGTAGCAGCACTTTCTTTCATGCTTTTCTGCGCATGGCTCAAAATGAAACTCATTTGTCCAGTGATGACCAAAAGAATGTTCATATTAGGATTACTTTACCTGGAGAAGAAGTAATATCCATTCCAGTCACTCCAATCCAAGAGACCAGTTTAGTTATTAAGGTATGGGAAACATTTGTTTCACAAATGGTGTTCATTTCACTCTGTTTTTTTGTTTTTTTTAATATATATTACAGAAAGTTGCTCAGCATGTTGGACTTCCAGAAGAGTTGGCTGATTACTTTGCACTTTTCATTCAGGATGCTAATGAGTTCAATCAATATTGTTGTATGTTTTCTTAATCATTATTCTTTCATTTCTTTTAAGTAGCCTCACTGATTTCTTTTTTAATTTAGTGGTGAGAAGACTACTGAATTATGAATCACCATTCTTAGCTGTGAAACTTTCTGGTGAAAGTGCCAGCCTTGTTATGAGAAAAAGGTATTTTGTCCACTGCATTTTTTAATGTTTTTTTTTTCTAATTGAAAAACTTAATTAAATTTTATTCGGCTTGAAGTTATTGGGATTCCATGTATGATGATGAATTATTAAAAAATCCTATCGGAACTAAATTGGTATACAATCAATTTCGAGACGACTATAAAAGATATTGGATACAACCAAATGAACAGCAACTAATACCCCTGAAAAGATTGTTAGAACAAGAAAAGCAGCATGAAGTATCTTTGTGTTACTTAACTTTATGTAAGAGTTGGGAAAGTAATTTATTTTAATTTCAGGTAATGAAACTAGCACGGCAGATCCGATATTACGGAGGTGTTAATTTCCTACCCTGCCTCACGGATTTTCCGGCACCCCGAACCCCCGTTTCCATCTACGCCTTGAATAAGGAACTAATATTTTGTTACCCAGATCTATCGGAGAGAGCTTTTCGAGTTACTCGTATGCGCTCTTGGAGGATAACCACTATAATACAGGTAGACTTTCTTTTGAATATTATAAATAAATGTTATACAATTTTGATTGTTTTGTTTAATAATTAGGAACATAATCTTGACCAGCCGAAACTGGAGTTATCATTTGAATATTTATTATCTAAAGATCGTCTACAGTGGATCACGGTAGATAGCCCTCAAGTCATTTTCCTTTCTTTATGCCTTCAGAGTATGGTTGAGGAGCTAATGCGGAAGCAACAAGATGGCAGCGGTAGCAGTTCAAGTAGTTTTCCCCGGGTAATAAATATTCTCCTAAAATTAGATAAACAAAAATATTCTTTTTTTTGCCTGGCGGATGAAATACAAAAGCTACAGTGGGATAGAAAACAAAAATCGTAATTTTTTTTTGTGTTTAATTTGTCTTACTAGAAGCAGGGGCAAGAAATTTATTTATTAGAACAGGCCTTTTTTCCCCATCCTTCGTACACAAATCGGTCAACTTTAACAGCCGACAGCTTGTTTTTGAAAGATTGCCCAAACTTGAAATTTTTATATAAAATCAAGTGAGACTTCTTCTTTGAGTCTGGAAATTTTCATTAAGTTCTGATAAAAGGCTCCGAGTTTTAGGTCTAAAAAACTGAGTCGCGTTTCGAAAAAAAACGGCCGGGATAGGCTTTCGACATGGGGAGCCGTGACCTTGGTCGAAAAAACGACCTTTTTCGAAACGCGACTTAAGCCGTTGTTTTTTCAAAATGTACGAAGGATGCTGTTCTAATAAATAAATTTCTTGCCCCTGCTTCTAGGGTTTTATTGTTAGGATAAAACAAAAAAACCCACTAAGAGATCTCGCCAAGACACATTAAACGGCATCAGAAAAAAAAATTTAGCACTATTTTTGAGCCCAGGGGGACGGAAAAATAAACGCGAAAATAACACGGGGTGCAATGGGAATGCGCCCCGTGTTCTAATAATTTGAGTGCCCACTGTAACTTTCTTAGGAAAAAATGGAACGCTACTCTGCATATCTGATTCGACAGGACAACCTAGAATTTCTAAGGTTCGAATAAAGCGACAAGAGGACGATTTTAGCTGCAAAAATTAACACTTTACATCCATTTCCAGAACCCTGTGAAGAAAGCATTAGGACTAAAGGAAAGTATTCGAGTCAGATTTCGCAATGGAAGGAACCATTCGTTTGAAGAAGCTCGGATTGAGAACCATGCTTTCGAAGACATTCGAGACGAAGATTTGTGACAGACAAGGAGACGAATCCCTACATATACCTTTTTCACCTTGAAGCTCATTTTGGGCAACCTAACGAGGTAGTAATATATACCACTCGTGTGGAGCAAATCTGACTTTGTCCTTTTAATGAGACAAAAATTCTTTGGTGCATTGTCTTTTACTTGTTGATATCGATATAAGTAAGCTATCATATATTATCGACTTTTTTACCATATAAAATGTTTCGTTAAAATTGAAGTCCTTGTGTGGCTCTCTTCTATCGTGTGAAAGGGAGATGAACAAACTAAAGTGATCTATAACCATTTAAAAACTATTGGCTCAATGTCCACCTGTTTATTGCGACAAAGAGAAAGGCTTATAATCTGTCTCTAATTGTAATCCCAGAGCTTTTTAATACACAGAACATATTGTGTATAATTTCCACTATTTAAGGTCTAGCTACGTTCAATTACACGTATATTAATTATAAAAAACCGCAAGTAATCTAACGCCTGATCACATAGTTTAAAAAAGATTATAGAATATATTTCATCGCCTGAAAACAGCACACGTAGTGACGGAAGGCGTACTCAACTACTATCTCCTTGCCAATGAATAATAATGTAAGGCAACGAACCTTGGTACTAGATCAACAACTCGGCTTTGGTCGTTGTGAAAGGTCACTGAGGATAAACATTTTAAATGTTTTATCTTTTTGCTTATTTCTTGTTTTTAGTGAGTTTGATGTTTAAAAAAAATATCTAGTGATAAAATTAAAGTTAAAAGTTCAAATTTAACGTTTTACTTCCCTCATTTTTTGTCATTTTTTAAAAATCGTCATGATTCGCTAATTCGCAGCGCGCATGATTTGATAACAGACAGAAGTAATTGTACCGTTCAGCAGATGTCTCTGATTTCAGCCAAACAAAGTGCGTCTGCTGTTATCGTGCCGGTTTACTCCATTGGGAAAACCGTGAACTCTGGGAAAACCAGATAAACTCTAATAACGAACTGTGATCTATACTTTTGATCAATATACTCTGTGGAATAGTATTTCTTACCACAGATTCTATCAAGAACCCTAGCAATAGCCATGGCTTCTTTCAGATTTTTAACTTCTCATCAATCATGGATGCCGATTGCTCGTCGTGTTTCGAGCTCATTTTATTTTCAAACTGCCAAATTCTCTTGCTCCGTTCCATTGTATCAGGTAATTTAGGTGTTATTTGATGTAAAACACTAAGATGAGTCATATATGTTCTTATCTCCCACCAGGAAATTAAAGAGTATAAGGAAGCACAAACTGAAGCAACAACTGAAGTGAAAAAATTAAAAAGACCACCATTTGGAAAAAATCTGTTTATGGGAGAATTTGATACCCAAGTCTTGGCTTATCCAGAAGTTTTAGATAAAGAGAGATTGCAGATGCTGGAAGAAATGGTTACACCAGTTGAAAAATTCTTTGAAGAATCAATTGATTCTAAAAAGATTGATGCAGAGGGCAAGATCCCAAAAGAAACTCTAGATGGGCTCAAAGCATTAGGCTTGTTTGGCCAACAGATACCCATAGAATATGGAGGACTTGGGTTGAATGCAACAGAATTTGCACGTCTTGCTGAGTTTACAGCAGTAGATTCCTCAGTAGCAGTAACACTTGCTGCACATCAATCAATTGGTCTTAAGGCAAGTCTATTTCATTTTTGTAAATCATTCTTGAAACAAAACTGATTGGAAATGTTTTCCCAGGGTGTTCTTATTGCAGGAAATGATCAACAGAAAGCCAAATATCTACCTCGTTTGGCCACAGGTGAATGGACTGCAGCATTTTGTCTCACTGAACCCAGCAGTGGTTCAGATGCTGCATCCATCCAGGTAAATTCATTTTTTTTTGTCTGTTTTGATTTTTCCTATTGATGAAATTTGTCATTCTTTTTTTAGACAAAAGCTGTCTTATCAGAAGACGGCAATCATTGGATCATGAATGGAAACAAAATCTGGATATCTAATGGTGGAATCGCGGACTTTTTCACAGTGTTTGCGAAAACACCGGTACAATGTTACTTTTAAGAGTTACTGTTTTTTTTTTACAGCCACTGATGCATCCTCACTTAAATTGGTACAAAAATTTTCTGAATATAGGTAAGAAACAAGGCAGGGGAGATGGAAGATCGAGTAACGGCATTCCTTGTTGAGCGTAACTTCGGTGGAGTTACCCATGGAAAGCCGGAAGACAAGCTAGGCATTCGGGGCTCCAACACTTGTCAGGTAATAAGTTGCTTCGGTTTCTTAACATCAATGACTTTCTTTAATTACATTGATATGGCAGGTATATTTTGAAAATGTGCCGATTCCGAAAGAGAATGTTTTGGGAGAGGTTGGAAGTGGTTTCAAAATTGCATTGAATATTTTGAATTCTGGAAGATTCAGTATGGGAAGTTCAGGAGCAGGTTGTCTTTATTATTAATAGTCCGTTTGCCTGAATTAACGCCTGAATTCATAAAAGGGATGCTGAGAAAACTTGTCGAGTGGTCTGCCGAACACGCAGTAACACGCAAACAATTCGGTAAACCGTTAATGGATTTCGATTTGATCAAAGAGAAATTTGCGAAGATGGCAATGACGATTTATGCCATGGAATCTATGGCGTACCTCACTTCAGGTAACTCAAGCACTGAAAAAATTTCTAATAAGTTGATGCAGACTTGAAATTCATATACGTTTGTTAACAGGTATGCTAGATACGTATGCCGAGCCAGACTGTGCGATGGAGGCTGCTATGGTCAAGGTAAATATTTCAAGACTGATTTTGTTAGGACTTTTCATTAACTCTACGTATTTTTAGGTCTTCAGCTCCGAGGGCGTTTGGAATTGCACCAGTGAATGTTTACAGATTCTTGGCGGTCTAGGCTACATGAAAGACTACCCGTATGAACGGTATCTAAGAGATGCGCGCATCTTGCTAATTTTTGAGGGAACAAACGAAATTCTACGTCTACTCATCTCCCTTTTAGGTATATTTTAGCTATATTAAACTTGAACAAACAGGATAAATTCAAGCCTTCTTTCCATCAAAGGTCTTCAGCATGCAGGAAACAAACTTTCAGAGATGGTTCGTAAAATGCGCAACCCCACTGCTAACCCCGGATTCGTTCTAAAGAAATCCTGGGAAAGAGTGCGAAGGAACCCTAAAAACCCTCGCCTTACGCTACAGCTAAGCAGTTTTCTCCATCCTGGTCTGCGGGTAAAACTGTTTCCTTGTTTTCTTTTAATCAATCAAAGTGTGCTGATCGCGCTGATCAAATCATTTGTTTTGTTTGTTTTTTTCACGGAATATTTTGTAATTTATCTAGGGTCCCTCGGAAGTATTGGAAAAACGTGTTTTGCAATTTGCAATGGCTGTAGAAACTTTATTAAGTCTACATGGAAGGGAAGTGAATACAAAACAGATGGATTTGAGGCGTGTTGCAGATATTGCTATTGATTTGTTTGCCATGACTGCCGTATTGGGTAGGTCCTCGCGATCATATTGCATCGGACTGCATAATGCTGAACATGAGGTACTACCACTTCTTTTGTTTTATTTTCGTTGTTCATAATTTTCTCTCTTCCAGGTTCAATTGGCAACTTCCTTTTGCTTCGAGGCCGACCAAAGGTGCCAACGCCTCCTCGAAGAGTTGTTTGGAGGAGATTTAGTGACTCAGGATATAAGGATTACTAAGATAGCTGACACTATTTTCAAGAACAAGGGATACTGTGCAGAACACCCACTTAAACAAAATTCGTAGACCTAAAACTTTTGAAAATTTTCCATAAAATACATGATCTTACTTGAATTTGTCTACTAAATAATATGTTGGTGAATGAAGTATTTGGCAATATTCATTTAATGTTGGTGGACAATGGCTGCATTTGAATTGCCAGCCAATATTTATTTACGGAAAACAGTAAAATAATTCGAGGATGAATAAGTGAAAAAGGCGTAATTTGATGGCTATTAACTTCCATGTATTTATAGCCAAGTGGATAATCCACGCAAAATCCCATACAGTGATCCCGATTATTAACCGAAGTAAGTGCGGGGTTTGCGGTAGGACAATTGGGGCATATCGATCGTGTTGGCCCTGTGTGGCAGAGGGAATTTGATGGTAGCATCGTGGAACTGCTTGACGTGCGGGCGACGGCACTTGTCGGCGGCCACTTCTTCCACTCGGATGATCTGAATAAGATAAAATAATTATTTTGATCTTTGTGCCAAGTCATTTCGGAATTTACCTGAATGGCATGAGCGCGAGCGCGATGACGGGCACCCATATCGCGATAGCACTGGGTGACAGCAGCAGAGACAGTCAAGTCTCTGTACTCACGGTACATGTTGTGAGTTCCAGAGCGAGAATCATATCTCAGCCAAATGCCAAAGTTCTTGACTTTCAATGGGCTCTTGTCGTGGATCTGGAAACATCAAATGGTTAGAAGGTCTACAAAATAAACAAGTGTTTTATAATTACCTGCTGAATGCTGACAATCTCACCAGTGGCCTTCTTGAACTTGCGAAGCTGACGCAAGAAATACCAGAACCGAGACTTGGCAACAATATGATCTGGTGCAAAGATCCTCATTCTGTAGAGAGGAGGATTGGGCTCCTTCTCAGAAGCGAGCTTGCGCCCGACGACTTTGTATTCTTTCAGCTAAAAAAGATGACAATGTTAATTGGAGTGAGCACACTACGATATGATATAGCATCTTGATCAGAGGAAAGGATTTATGGGGAGACATTATGCTCTACTTAATTGCATTTTCAAAAGAAACTACTCTTTTGATTGCAAGGTTCTTTGAAATCTATTTTTTTACAAGAAACTGGCCCCCATGAATACCGACAATATAGTTTATCCTGATGAATCGCCATGTGGAGACGTGCGAGTATTGACAGTCAAATTTTACCGGTCCATACACAAGAACTCTTCAAGAAAACCATAACTGGCACCGTGAATCAACTTAGCTACATTTTCAACAAATTTTCCCTACAAAGATAAAGTGAAATTTCCATTTAAGTAAGAATTTACTCACCAAACCCTTAGCCTTCATTTTGCTTTTGCTTTTCTGGTTGCAGCAAAAACCGGAAAGTGAACGAATGGTGGCCTGCGCCTGCCAATCTTCAACTTCAGAATACTGTTAGAGCCCTAAACACACCACTGGAAAAAAGTTCTTTACAAAATCAAATAATTGTGGGAGATGTAGATGACAGATGAAAATTTTTGTTTTCTTATTTTTTTAAACAAGAAAATTCAAATTTAATTGAGAAAAAAGCTATTAGGGAAAAATGTATTGAATCATTGAATGGAATGGGGCACTTGGATTAGGTTGACAGAGTATAGTATCACCTTGTCGCCCGAGTTCGAATATTCTTTAGAACTTTGAAGTTTGAAGTAAAATATTTCCTATTGGAAATTCAATATGAGCTTTAAATTAGACAATTTAAGAAGTAGAGGTTGAATTTCCGGATTGATTCAAGCTTAGCTAATCAATTATTGTGAAAGTGCGTTGATTTTGATTTCCCCTCAGGCAATCTAAATTCTTGGCCAAGTGGTCAAGAAGGTTGCCGAAACCAGAATTCCCGTGAAGCCGTGGCGGTTGTAGAGGTATACTTTCTGTCAAGTCAAACGTTTCGATTCACTACTAAAAACTGACAAGATACTGATGAAACAAGCAACGTGGTTTGCAAATCGTGAAGTGCCTCGTATTTCCTTGGATATTGGAAAAATCTTCGCACTGCGACTGGAATGACCGGGAAGGTAAACGGGAAACTGGACTGACGATTCTCTATTGGTATTAATTATCAATTTTTATTCGTCCACGTGCTTGCCGATTCATGTCACCTGGCAGATTGAACACGTTGGTAAAACCATTTAATCGACCAATTGACCAATAACAATTCAACAACATGGACCTTCAGCTGCTGCAATCTCTGACTAACCCTTCAGATGCCAATGCACAATCAAGAGTATGTGGCTTATTTCATCGTAGTGCTTTATTGGGGTGTGATCTAATCGTTACACTTCTTTAGGCATTGGCTTACTTTGAGCAACTCAAGTCTTCTGACACTGGATGGCAACTAGCAACTAATACTCTCATCAATACAAGTGCTGGACCAACTTTGAATGATCATGTCAAGTTTTTTGCTCTTCAAGTTGTTGAGGTCTACATTAAACAATCCTATCAGAAGAGTGGTCCATCTCAACAACAAGCAATTAAACACTTTCTCAGTCAATGGATCCAGTTGCAGGTACTCTACTCACCTTTTTTAAATTAAATTTGAAAAAAATTTTCAATGTTGGTTGTATAATATTTTTCTAATTTAAATGTCATCTGTTTACCTAGGTGTCTCAACCCATGCAAGACAAGGCTTTCATCAGGAATAAAGCTGCACAAATATTTGCTTTGGTGTTTGTGTGTGACTATCCAAAAAGATGGCCCAGTTTTTTCACAGACTTGTTGCAAACCCTTTCCCTGGGTCCGCGCGCAATTGATCTGTATCTTCGAGTTCTGCTTGCCATCGACTCTGAAGTTGTGGATCGTGAAATTCTTCATTCCAAAGAAGAAGCTGACCGTAATACCCTAATTAAAGATCACATGCGAGAAACGTGTGTAGAAGCCCTGGTCGACTCCTGGTACCACATTCTGGTAAAACAATATGATTTACAATACTTTTAAAAACGAATCTCGTTAAATTTGGTTTCTGAAACTAGTCTGCTTACGAAACATCAAACACCGATTTGGTTTGTCAAACCTTGGAAATCGTCGGCGCGTACATAGCGTGGATAAACATCGCTCTAATAGCAAACTTGCGGTTTGTGGACCTTCTCGTTCGCTTTTTGCGCGAACTCCCCTTGAGAGAAGCTTCGGCTGATTGCCTCCATGACATCGTTGCAAAGGGAATGGATCCGGTTGCCAAGACCAAGCTCGTCGAATCGCTTTTATCAGTGTTGGATTCTGCCGGGATTCTTAATATTGATTTGGTAAAAACATTTGTGCTAAATTATAATTCGGGAAACGACGTTTTATCATTTTTTTTTACAATTCTTTTACAGGAGGAAGATGTTGATTATTTGTGTAAATTGGCTCGTCTAATTAACTGCATTGGACTGCAGCTGGCACTTAGTTGGACAAAGTAATTAAATTTTTGGTGTAGTCTTAAGGAAATGGTTTTTAACAATTCAAATTTTCGTGTAGGCTTAAAAAAGCCGGTGATAGTGATAGCGCATGTGCAGTGATGCAACTTCTTGAATCCAAGATCCCTCTCTGTTTCCGGTTTCTTGGCCATTCAGACGATGATGTCTCGGCTTCTGTGATGGATTTCGCAAGGGAATATGTTCAGGTAATTTGTGGCTTGATAAATGCCTTACCTGGAAAATCTCAACTTTTACATACGTTTTTGAATCAATCAGTTGTTGAAACAGAAAGCACCAATTAACGATGCCGAACGTCAACAAGTAGAAAGTCTTCTCTTCATCATATTTGAGAAAACTAAATATGATGAGGGCTTCTTCTTTGATCGTGATGGAGAAGAAGAAGCAATTTTTCTTGAATATAGGTAAGAATCGTTTCCTTTGTACGCATGTCATGAGCTAGTTGAATTAATAAAAGAAATCAATTTTTTACAGAAAGCAGCTTAGAACGCTGTTCGATAACGTCGCAGTCCTTGATCGTGATTTGGTATTGAATCGTGTTAGAGATTTGATTAATATGACTTTACCGCGTTGGCAAACATCCCCTTTTACTGATGTTGAAGCGGCACTCACCTTCCTTTATCAGCTAGGAGAAGCTCTTCCCGTATCCCACGGCAATCATTTTTCTGGCGACCCTGTAATACCTTGCAATAATTACTTTTGTGAACCGTCTTTTCATTCTTTCCGTTGCGATGTGCGTAGGCCAAGGCATCTGCACTCCAGCCGATGATGGTATCGCTTCTCTCTTGCGGAGTTAGCAACTACCCACATCCGGCTGTAACTCTGTGCTTCTTCGAACTAGTCGTCCGCTACGAAAAATTCTTCTTGGTTCAACCTCAATTTGTAGCCCCTACACTGGTGGCCTTCTTAGACCAAGGTGGCATGAGGCACGCCAACCCAAAAGTACGCAGTCGAGTGGCTTACCTCTTCTCACGCTTCGTTCGCGCGGTCAAGTAAGATGTTCATAGATCTTATTGTCTAGTCGGTTAACTGACGAATCTCTTTTGTTCACAGGTCTCATATGACGGATTACACGGAGGACGTACTCCGTAGATTGCAAGATCTCTTGGTATTGATTCCTGCTGAAAGTGGACCTCAGACGGCATTGCTCACCCACGACGATCAACTCTTTATTTTCGAAACGGCTGGACTACTGATCACATCAGGAAATTTTGATGCCGAGGTAATTGAGAGGCGTACGTTATTTCTTCCTATTCAGTTGTGTGAACCGTGAATTTTCTCTCCACAGGTCAAAAGAAATTTGATGCACAGTCTAGTGTCACCGGTTCTCGACAAGTTTATCGTATTGCTGGAAGAACTTGTTCGGCTCACCCCCCAGTCCCCTATT
This sequence comes from Ceriodaphnia dubia, assembly GCA_022539655.2. NCBI lineage: Eukaryota > Metazoa > Arthropoda > Branchiopoda > Diplostraca > Daphniidae > Ceriodaphnia > Ceriodaphnia dubia. The sequence continues at coordinate 628,617 of JAKUCG020000186.1, forward strand.
GCCGTTGAGGCGGCAGATGCTCCAAACGTGAAGCGGAGGGCCATATTAGCCCAGTGTCTTTCTCATGCCATGTCGGCTGTTGCCTGGAGCTCGAAAGCCTTTACCAACACTCAAACTATCAAAGCATCTGGATGTCTTTCAGTTTATCTGAAAGCGTTGGAAGTCTTTCTTCGTGCCATTCAAGTAATCCTTTAGTTATATCTGTTATCGGTGACGAACTTGTATATTAACTTGTATTTCTATTTCCTAAGCTTCCCGAAGTTGTTCCGGATATTCAAGCAGGCCTGAGGCAATATCTACATCGAATGACTGTGTGCCTCGGTGAAGAGCTGCTTCCGTTTGTTCCGTCGGCATCACAGGTTTTGCTCAAGTCTAGTAGCGTTCAATCGCTTTCCGAATACATCCCACTGATCAACCAGATCATTGCCAAGTTCAAGGTAACCGATTCTATAATTCAGTCGTTTGATAGGTTAAAGTTACTGATACTTTTATCATTGCAGAAACAAGTAGTGCCCTTCTTGACGCAGGCGTTCGCTCCAATTATCTCAGCCATTTTTAATGCGCTCGCTGCTTCAGCTTCCACTGTCAATGACGAAGAAGCTCGTCTAGAACGCCAGTCACTGCAGAGATCTTATTTCTCATTTATTGCTGCCATCGTGGGCAGTGGCTTAATGGAAGTGTTGGGTTCGCAGGATCCTGCCACTCTTCAACAAGTTCTCGTTTCTCTCGTGCAGGGAGCTGTGGAATATCCAGATCCAGTCGTAAGACACTACTAAAAGGTTCTTGATGTATCGCCGGAGGATATTTTTACAAATACTTTTGTATATTTTAGGCTCAGAAGACTTGCTTTTCCACTCTGCGTCGATTGGTGGAGATTTGGGGTGGCAAAGATGGTCCCCCTGAGTTTGTCGAATTTGTTTACAAACAAATCGTTCCCGCCTGCTTTCTAGCCCCACTTCGAGATACATTTGACCTCAATGACGCTCAGACTACTCTGGCGCTCACTGAAAGCGCCTTATGCCTCCGAGCAATTCTTGAAAAGAGGGTGAGATTATTATTCTGCTTAACCCAATTATCAACCAGTGCCTCATATTGATTTTCCCCTGCTCGTTTTGATAGGGAGAGGAAGAACTTGTCACCTTTCTTCAGACGCAGTACTTGCCAACTTTGAAATTGTCACTGCAACAGTCGCAAGAATTTTGCATGGCCCTGAGATCTGATCAAAAGCTGTTCAAATCCTACTACAAGGTAAAAATCGGAACGGAATATGAAATTACTCCGTCAACGGGATCATGATGTAAATACATCATGGCGGGTTGATGAAATATTAACAAGCTTATGTTTTCCAGATGTTCTTCCAGCAAGCTAGAGGATTATGACAATTCGTTGGAATAACCAGCCACACCACCACCTACTTGGAATTGATTCATCACAATTGATTTCTTTCGAAGAAGCCAGCTGCTTTGGAGAAATTGTCTTGTGTTCGGCCGCGAAATTGTGTACATTCTTTGGTTCCGTTCGACTAGATAAGTTTTCTCTTGTTTTATCTGAGAAGCGACGATGAGCAATTGATCTTCGAAATGAAGCAATTCAACACAACGGTTTGACTGCTGCAAACTTTGCGTTGGGAATGTTTGATGTGCCTTGTTTGCGAGTCCGGTTAACAATGACCGACGACTGCTGCTGCGGTCTCTTTCCTCCTTTTTTCCGTTTTTTTTTTTTCATTTGGCCTGCATGTTGTCATATCAAAACGCTTAGAATCATGGGTTTTGAGGAAAGAAGAGATTAGCTATCTGCACATAGTTTGAGAAGATATGTTTCTGGAGAGTATATAGTATTGCTTATATATTTTTTCCACTCCATGAAATGTTCAGCAAGTCACCGTTGAATGCTTGAAAACTTTCCCCCCCCAATTTCAGTTTAGTTTCTCTCTTTGGGGTATTTGGTTTCACTTTCTGTTAAAATTCTCGTGTAAATACAGATTATTGTTCGAAATCTTAAGTCGCAGTTTATTTATCTCGAGTTGAGCAATGTTTAACAATCCTTACTCGCTGGTCGACTTTGACGATTAAATGGATGAGGTATTTTTTAATTTTTAAAAATTTGTGTCTTCTTTCCTTTTTCTTCGCGGATTTGTACAGTGGAGCACGGCCCCTCAAACAATGTCGGAATGTCGAATGTCGGAACGTTCGGCTGACTCGATTAAGCAGCCAGCGTGACGGCTGGTGTGGAAGGTTCCGTCGCCGTCGATGCTGTTGGAGATTCTGACGTCGTCTTTGTCGAGTTGAGCCTCACTCGGTCGAAACGCTTCCTTTTTTTTCCGGTTCAAGATAGAAAGTACGGATTTGAAAAGTTTGATCTACACTCGAACCCTTTCCAGATTCTTGGAGGATTGAAAAGTTTTGACTTGAACTTACTTTGAAAAGAAGTGGTAAACGTTGGGAGTCGAAATAACGTCTGGCGACATGGTCGGTCTTATGGCAGTCACTCTTCTCCTCTTGGTTAGATCCATGACGCTCTGACGTAATTTAAGGCGGTCCTCCGGCTGTATGGTCAGGCTCGGGCGCGTCTCCAAATCGGAAGTTCTATCGACCTCCTGTATTTTTATTTTGGCATCAAGTGGACGAGAATCGATGGCAAAACAAGGCTTAAGGTAGGCTTAAACGGAAAGAGATATATGGCCGGAACAGACTTGCCTCCGGTCTGATAGTCGAAGTGGTAGTAGCGACGGGACGTACTTGGGACATTGACCGCAGAAATGTCGATCGGCCGCCGCCGCCGTTCTGCTGCTGCTGGCCGCTGACCATTAATAAAGTTGCACTCAGGATCAAGAGACAGGTAGTGCTCACCATTCTTGCAACGGCGACAAAGAAGGATAAGGAAGGAGAGAAAAAATCAAAAAAAGGGAAATCAAACTCTTAGTCACGTTTTCCTCAATTAGATACAATCTCTAAGTTATCGACTAGTTGATAAATGTGTTTTGTTGGCGCCGCGTATCGATTTCCAGTGAATTCTTTGCGACATCTGTTCCACTCGATTCACCTCGGATGGTATAATATCAAAGTGAAACGGTTAGCAATTCAAATTCGGACTGGGCATAAATATGCAGATGACGAGACGAGCAGTCGCCTTCGTTTCAATACGAAATGCAGCAGCGACGAGGATGCGCTATCGGGTGTTCCACTTGCTTTTCATGTGAAAACCCGGACACTTTGAAGTGAAAGACTGGGGCGAAAGCAAACTGAATCAATGCCGGGCCTTTTCTTTACCTTTGACAGGACGTAGTAGTAGTAGACATCTTCTAGTTATGGTAGTAGTAATAGTAGTAGTAGTCACCAGTGAGAGAGAGAGAGAGAGAATGAAAGCAGTGTTGTCCGTTGTGCGCACTCGGCTGAAAGATAGACGAGGCGACTGGCCTCTGCGATCGTTTATATAGACTCGGCCTGCCGGTTAGACAGCTGTAGACTTATATTCTGGAAGAAAGATGATTCTTCTTCTTCTTCTTCTTCTCTTCCTCCTACCCGGAACTGGGTTGAGGTCGAAAACGACACTTTCTCTAATAACCGAATTTGGCCGTGACCTGATGAACCTGAACAAGAAGAAGAAGAAGGTGGTTCACGTGCTTATCCTAGTAGGATACTACACAGACAGGCAGGCAAATACAATGCATTCAAGAGGGGGCTGCTGCTGCCGTCTTATTTAGTACAATGGACTGGAGAAAGTTTCAGTTGAAAAACATTTTTCCCTCTTTATGAGAGGGTGTATGCTGCATGTGCTATAGCGCGAGGCAAAATAAAAGGAAGGAGAAAAATAAAAAAGGTAAAGAGAAAATACGGTCAAAGTTGCTGTGAGAGAGAGAGACGAAACCTCTCAGCGGGGCGCTTGGGTCCATGTCAACAAAGTCAAAGAACCAGTCAGAAACGCCCGTGTCGCCGTCGTCGTCTTTCATCCATCGGGCAGCAATCGAAATAAATATAGAAGCCAAGGGATTGTATTTTTTTTGTCTGTTTGGATTGTTGTTAGACTCATCATCGTATCTCTTGGAAGGAAGAAAAAAAAATGACTTTGGTTATCATCTAGAAAAGCTAGAGAGAGGGGTGTGTGTGTGTGTCACATTCCTGCGGGAAAAGTAGGTGCCGTGGGAATAGTCTAGAGAGAGGAATAGATCCGGCGCATTTCCCTATTCGTAAGCTACTACTATACTATCACCCTCTACAGCCTTTGGGCCTTTTTTTTCACCCTCATCATAACAATAGCGGCGAAAACAAGTTTAACATAAAGTAATAAGAGTAACGTACGTCGTATAGTACGTCGAAGTGATTTGTGATGGCGCCAGCAGCAGTTGGGTTCATTAGGGAATGATTATTTGCTTGTAATTTTAGCCAATGGATCCCGAGTTGGGTAAATGAAGGCGATTCAGCAAGTGCTGCTGTTTTTCTCCTTTTTTTCTTTTCTGGTATCCGACAGAAGTGACTTTGACTGCGGTCGTCCCATCGGGGTATCGGTTGACACGGTATAGAACCATCGAGGCGTCTGCGTCTGCGCTTCACGCGGGGTGACGTCGCGACGGAACCCCGGCAAACTATAGGAGAGTGAGAGAGAGAGGGGGGCTAGAAAAAGGGGAAAAAACGCCGGGGAGTAGCAGACCGGCCGTTTCCTCTGAACCGATTCGAGTGGAGTAGAGACATTCGCTCGTGGATCGTCCTGCTTTTCCTGCTGCCTTCTTCCAAGCTCTCTCTGTGTTAACAGAGCCACTTTTCTCCTCCTTGGCTCCTAGCTGTCGATTGTCGGTGCGTCCTGTTGGTTTCTCCATCATCGATAGGACCCCCCATCTTCCCTAGCTCTGTCGTCGTTTTGTCTCAGCTGCCGGAAGGAACCCACAAGGAGCCATGATTAGCTCACTTTGGACCCTGTGTCAAACGTGCCCGTCCGTCGCAGCCGGCAAGGTAACTTAGTCTTTCCTCCTTCTCCCTTTCTTCTCTTTGTTGTTTTTGTTCCATCATTCAAAGTGATATCGATTATCAATTAAGACTGTCTAGCAACAATGACATCGACCGTGACTGATAGTGATCCATTGCCCGTACACTCCGACTGCCATACGGTATGTTGTTGTTCCAGCCAACTCGTCGTCGTCGTCGTCCCTTTTTCTATCCATCTCTCTTTATATTTCTCTGTCCGTTGAAAGAGAGAGAGAGAAGGAGAGAGAGAGATAAAAGTGCGTCTACACAGTAGAGATAGATAGAGAGAATAAAGAGACCACGGCTCGGTTCCTCTGTCAAGTCCGTCTATCTCAATTCCGGCCTACCCTTTAAGACGGGCGTGACCAGTCACTTTTCTTTTTCCCTCCGGTCTTCCACTATATACACTCGCTCGGTCGATTCCCTCTATTTTGTTGGCTTTTCGTTTTCTCTCTTTCTGTCCGTGCCTGTCCGCGCGTTATTGTGTGTTGTGTGTGTGTGCATTCGACTTCCGTCGTCGCTATACGATAACGCACACGGAACGATGTGGAAATCTACAATTCGATGGCAATTTCTCGTCGATTTTATTCCGATTATACGTTTATATTTATTCACTAACTTATCTGCATACGACTACACTCGATTCCGAAAATAGAACACGGTCTTTGACTCGATGATGGCGTTTTATCTCCTCCCGAAAAGTTTCGACTCCAGCGTTGGACATTCGAAACTTTTGGCTTAATGAACCGATCGATCGATCACCGTCTTTGATAGAAAAGGAGATTGAAGAAGAAGAAGAAGACTGCTGCTCAAGTGCGTTGGCTGGTTGGCACCCGATGCGTTTAGCTGCAGAAAAAGGGTGGAGGGGGGTTAACGTGCGGTTAACGACCGTCTGAAGAGAGAACACTGGCCCAACACCACCACGGCGTGCTTTACTCTTCGGAATACATTACATCATGAATGTGGGAATTGGATTGGCCAGAGAGATGAGACGGCTGGAAGCCGACAGAAATCAAGGCCGGCCTTGTGTGCTACATTGTTGTTGTATTCGGACGTCACAACGGACAAAAGTAGCAGCGTCGGCGGCGGCGGCATTGAAGGATTTTCCCCAATTGGCGAAAAGTTTGGTTCTCTTCACTTGGTTATATCGATCCGCGTACCCCTCCCATGTCATGCCCCCCCACTCCTAGCCCTTCCTCCGACCAACCGACCAACCAAGTACCGGCTGCTCACTGCTGCCGGAGCACCGGGACTGCAGACGCCCGCCGCCGCAGTCCCCCGGTGTTATACTTCTTTTTCCCCTTCATACTCTATAGTATATACAGGCAGCAGCGGGAGGCTAGGCAGTCTATAATACAGTACACATGGGAGAGTCTCGATGCCAAATGTACCTACTACTAACAGTAGCTGTACGTATTATTGCCACTGCTGCTGCTTCAAGAAGGCCGTCTTTATCACGACGCCGGATGCGTCCGCCGCGACAATGGCCCGACGATTTTTTCCCCTTTTTTTCCATCTCTTTTTTTCCATCTCTGTCAGTGTCAATTGTTATTATTCTCACTCGACTCGTTGTCCTTTCGGTCTTATGCATTGCCCAGTCTGTCGACGTGCCCGTCCGTCCGTCCTTCCTTTTTTTGTTGCCATGTTTTGTCTAAGCTCATTTGGAGAGAGACTGGGCCGGTTTCCCGTTCAGCTGACGTTTTTCTAATCGAGTTAGCGCCGGTTCTCTGCTGCTGCTCGCTGGACGTTTCAGAAGATTTGCACACGGGCAAAAGATGTCGATCGATTTCTTGCTGTCTAGCTGTTACGTGGTGGTTTGTCACAAGCAGAAAAAGAAGAAGAAAAAGAGGTGAAACAGTCCTTTATTTCGATTCCCTTCCGGATAAGAGGACTTTGCCCGGCGGTAATCACTGGGTTTCTACCTACTCACTTCTGGCTGGCCATGAAAGCAAGTGACTTGGAAATGCTTCGGTGAACTTGCAACGACATTTAATGATGATTACGTACTGACCCCGCCCCCTTATCGACGCCATTTTTACAGCCCCCCCCCCCCCTTTTTCTCCTTTTTTTTCTATTTTCTATTACAATTTCGTTGCTGGCCAACTGCCAACCATGCGCAAAGGCATGAGGGAAGCAGGTCAATTAGAAACATCGACCCAATGCTCTCTGGCAATCCCTTGAATACGATATTTATTCCTACTCCGACGGGTAAAAAAAAAGAAGAGAATAAAATAAGCCAGAGCGAAAAAACAAAAAAGAATCGCCGGAGAATTGTTGTTTACACATCCAACCGGAACGGCTGATCCTTCCGACCGTCAGATGGCGTCCCCGTCGGATGTAACAAACGGCCGACAAAAAAGAAATATCCCAAGTTTTTTATTATTCTTTCTGGAGTGGGGATGGGAAAGAGCCGGCCATCGTGAACAACAACAACAACAACAACAATATACAAGGATGACTATATGACGCACTTTGGTATAGTACTAGCCCTGCGAATTACTTCTTACTTTTCTTGAACGTATCACGAGTCTCTAGGTGGTATTTTTCCCACTGTACATCATACGACGAGTTGCGTGTTTTCTCGTTTCCAAGGTGACCATCAGCTCCTTCCGGAAGCATAAACCACGGTGAAGAAAGTAAACAAGTAAATAATACGTCCGTAGACGTAGTACCGAAAGGAACAAGGTCAAGACGACGACTCGGACGGGCTCTTAGGAGCGAAAGTGCTCGCTGCAGCATCGCGAAAAAAATCCATGTGAGGATCATTGGTCACGGACGCAAAAGTAGTTTCCCCTCTACTTACGGTTTCAAGTGTTATGCACCATTTGAACTGAATGTTGCCAAGAACAAACAAGATGGTGGTAGCGGTTTAGGGACGTGAATTGTCGTCGACTCTCTCTCTCGGACGATGTCACGGATCGTCGTCTCTCCTTCCTGTCATCTAACAACATTTCTCTCTTTTTCTCTGCGACTGCTAGCAGACTTAACCACTTCCTTCTCTCATTTCATTCCATTCTTTTTTTCTTTTTTTCTTCCAAACACATGGCGCAGTTGGATGGCAAATACCGTTGGACGGAGTATCGCGACGTGCCGACCGCCGCCCGAGTCATCGAACATGCACCTCAATGTTCAGGTGAGTCACAATAAGAGAAAGCTGCCAGCCCTGTCTAGTCTTTTTTAATATCTATATAACCAGGGGTGTTGTAGACAATCAAATAATAAAAATATTGAATGAACCGTTCGATGGATGCCTCGATATCTCTCCAATGTTTTTCTTATCGTGTCCGGCCGGCAGCTCTCTGTGCGCGTCTACTATTTACTTCCCACTGGTCAGTTGGCTGGCGGCCTTCGCTCCAGCTCACGTGGAACCCAAAAATCATCCAAGCGGCTCTCTTTCTCGGTTTCACGTGGATCCGGACAAGGTTTTGTTGGATCCGGAACGAGAACCATAAAATATATTTTATTCTATTAGTTTTAAGAAAAAGAAGAAAAAAAGAGAGAGAAAAACGAAAACACCTGCGCTAGAAAATCAGTCGGGCGAGGCCTGGCATGAAGGCGAGGGAGAAAATATTAGGGCAGAGTCACAGAGTGTGGCCAGCAAAGAAAACACAAAACACCGTCGGTCGGAAAGAGAAAAAAGATGAAGGATCCGGCCGTCCGATGGCGCAGCGGTCGGAGAATGTCGGTGGTGCGCGTCGACCGGAAAGTCAGTTTCGGATTCTGCGCCGACGACGCCGACGGACGCGGAGACGACAGTCGTCAGAACGAGAGAGACGGCGTGGGGGCGACGGCCTGACTAGAACTAAAATTCCAGTTGTCTCACTGTTTTTTTCTTTTTTCCACGAGCAAACAAATTGAGTTGCGACTGACTTTTGCGCGTATCAGTTTCTCCTTCGCCTTTTCTTTCTTTTTTTCGTGTCTTTTGAGTTCCTCTCGGTTGTCAGTTTCGCATTTCGTTGACACAAAGTCAGTAGAAAACAAAGTTGTCCAGTGTTGCGTAGTGAGCGCCGGATCCGATTGCCACAGTGCCCACTACTATTGTTATCATCTTCTCTGGCTAATTGGCCACCAGAAAAAAACCTAAAAAAGTCGACATATCGTTGTCGATCTAAATCGACGTCCGACGATTCACTCGAGGTAAGTTGTTACGTACTCGACTGTATATCTGCTACTTGTTGGTCGAATCGCCATTGGTACGTAAACGGATCCACTTCTATTTTCGATGTCGACGTCTGGCTGACTTTTATTGATTGATGTGTTCGTCCACTACTGCTGCTGCTGTACGCCGCCACGTAGAAAAAAGCCGATAGCCGGCTTGGCCTTGGCCTCTCTCTCTATTTCATATATATATATAGAGACGTGTTACTACTACAGTATATTTTAGCTGAGCATGGAAATAGTGTATTAGAGAGACGGGCCGATTTGTTCCCTCCTTTGTCTTCATCGCTCCCCTCCACACAACTCTTCTTCTTCTTTTTTTCCGCTTGTGTCGACGTCTGTCTGTCTTTTAGGCCGTCGATCGATAGGGTGGCGTGCATTTTTCATCAAACATCCACCATCATATTCCTCTAGCTATAGTATGGCGTCCATCCGATAGAATAAGGAAACCGTTTACCACCCGACGTCAAACTAAACAACCGGACGAAACACGAGACATAGTATACGTGCCGATCATTTTGGTTTAGTCGGTGGAAAATGAAGAAATTAACCTTAGCGGATCGATTGGATCGATGGTCGTCCGCTTACGGTCAGTGATCTGGCTCTCTGCTTTCGTAAGAAAACGGGCCGCCGTTCTGTCAAAGTTTCACTCTCCACATGTTCCAACGAGCGACGAGGAAGAAGGCGACCAGCAGACCTAATCAATATTTCATACTAGTGAGCGAGAGAGAGAGAGGGAATCGGTCGGTCGGTTCCTTCGTTCTCTATTGCGGAATGAAAAGCGTGCCATCTGACGGGCGGAGTGGAAAGATATCCGCCTTTTCCGCAGCGGTAACCACCAGGTCTGAGCAGTCATGTGCATCGTTTGACGTCACATTTCCTCCCTCCAGGCACAACACAACACCAACACCAATACCACATCTATTTCAACCCCCAATATGCCTGCGATTCGTTTCATTGAATTTTGCAAGGCTTCTCTCTTTCGGCGAAGAAGAAGAAGAAGAGACAACGGCGAAATGGCGAAGGGAAATGTTCGTGATTCACACGGTTGGCCGCAAATGAGCGAGGTTGAACGTGACGTGCAGCTCTTGAGCAATGGAAAGTTACGCCCGTCTGCACCGAGTGATCTCGTCTCGACTCTGCTCACCGGTCGCTGATGTTATTCCGCACGGTTTCGTGAGTGGAATCCCCGAGTGATCCGGAGGCCAATTCGATGAGGGAGCGAATCACGAGCAAATCTCGTCTTGTCTTTTCCATCAGTTTTGATTTTTCTCTCTTTTTTTTCTTCTTCTTCGGGGGAATATCAAAAGGTAGAAAAGTGTTTATAGAGAATAGACGTGCGCGCGACAGCTGCGTCGTCGTACGGGAATCACGTCGTCGCCATGCTAGTCTAATGATACCACCACCATCTCATACCTGAGCTGGACTTTTTTTGAGGCGGTTTTTTCTCACGGCCGCGCACGAGGAAACCTGAAAGAACCTTCGTCGAATAAGAATGACCAGCAGCCACCAACGCCTTTCTCTTTTTTTCTTCTTTTCTTGACGATTGGTAAAAGATAAATGCCTTGTCCAACATTCCGTCGGCGTCCGTCACGAGCAAAGCACCAGACGACCGCAAAACTTTTTCTTTTTTTTTTTTTTAAATATTATATCCGAGTCTATAACTCACTTCGATTCGGTGGTGTGACTTTTGAAAAAATAACTCCCCGAGCAGAGAGCGCCGGTCAGGTGTTTCGTGTATTTTCTTTCGGCGAGGAAAGAAACCATCGACCGTCACCATCTTTTATTTTTCTTTTCCCATCTCTCGTCGTCGCGATCCGCCATTGCGATTCGGGTCTACCCAATCGCGTTGTAGATGTTGTTGTGTTTTGTTCTCTCAACGGTTCTCTCTTCGGCTCTTCTACTTTTTTTCGCCGTTTTTTCTCATATGATTTGATTCCCATGATGACAGGGCATTCGGTCACAGAATCCTCTACGAGAGTTCGAAAGGACGCGGCGGCGGACGGCGGACAGCAGCAGCAGCAGGACTTGAGTGGCGTCGTTCATGATTTCATGGAACCCACTCTAGCTATACCTGCTCACTTGAAAATCGACGTAAGTCTCTTCTCACAAGCACACAAAGTAGACGATGAAACACCACGTATTTTGACCCCGCCACCCACCGACGACCAATAACCCTCTGCTACGTCATACATTTGATACCCCTCGTGTCTCTCGTGTTACTACTCAAACAGAAACAGAAGCCCCATTCAATCACTATTAGAGTCTCCATATGCGCTATATTTAGTAGTTGTACGTACGTGTTTACATCTATGTAATCATCGGTTCAGCAACCAACTGAAAAATCTCCAAAAAGTCACACGAGAAATTTAGAAGGTTTGGCTGGACCGGATGTAGACGTCATGAATGGGGCTTGTGCACTTCTCCCTCTCTTATTTTTTTGGCCTTTCTCTTATTATGATTATTACGTACTATTATTATTATATATATCTGGCTTCCTGAACTGAAAATTTGACGTAGCGTTGCTAAAAGCGGAAGCTCAAACCGAATTCCCACCATCCATTCTTTTCTTGTCGTTATATTATTGCGTCTAACATGTAACAACCCGACATTTGTCGTCTCGAACGTCGACGACCGACGAATATCCGAATGCAGAATCAGCTGTATTTGCAAGTGTTGCGAAGAAGTCAGTCAGAGGGGCCTCAACGCGGTGTTCCAGGAGCGGCAGGTGTAGCGGCTTTCGAACCCGGTCCGATGGCCGCCTGGGTTCACGGAAGGCGACGACACGTCACCGAGCAACAAAGACCCGAACACTGGCTCGTTTCGGCTCCAGCCGTAAGAGACTTACGAACAAAACCACCCTCCGAAACCACCAAACAAAAACAAATAAAGGAGCACCATTCAAGGAGCTCCGTAAATAGCCCTCGTGTGACATGTAGTAGTAGTAGTGGCACTGGTAGTAGTGGAACGTGATTATTAGTTACGTAGTTGCAGTAAATCAATCAAAACTTTTGTATTTTTAGCTTTTCTTTTACGTTTCAATTCCCCAAAAGCCTTTGCCCAGCATGAAAACTTCCGAACGTTCCCCTCTGAAAAGGTAAAAAAAAAGGAAGAAGTTGTATGCGATTTATCGTCTTCATTAGCCGTCACTAGAGCATCATTAACTATAGCAGCGTGAGAAAGCTCAGAAAAAAAAGAAAAGGGAACAACTCTTGTCCGGTTTCCGTTCCTTTAAGGACGTGTTCCACGATCGATGTAGACTCGGTAGGGTCCGAGATTGACGGCATTCAACTGAAGGTTTCTTATTAGTGGATTGCTGTGGCTAATGGAGACGCACGAACAACTTGCTCTTTTTTCTTTCTCTCTCTTTTCCGTTGATGTTGGCTCCTTCTCTCTCTCAGTACTACGTAGTTGGGTGGTATCAACACTGGCTTTATCACTCTGGCCGTCGTCTTCTTCTTTTTTTGCTGTGAGTTTTATTTTATTTGTCGTTTGTTTTTTTGTTGTTGTTGGCGAGTCGCTTTGGATTGTTCCTTCACTTTGTATCGTTGCTGCTGCTGCGTCTCTAGTGCAAGAAGATTCCACCACCCCATGCAGACCCCCACTCTCTCTCTCTCCATCTCTGTACAGTTCTCTTGCGCAGATGACAGATGACTGATGTTGTTTTGTTTCTCTTCTGATGGTGGACGACGACGACGACGCCAGGGCGCCGCTGCTGCTGCTGCGGCTTCCGGATCTTCCTCTTCAGCTCTGGCCGTCGAGAGTCGAGCTCCGACAGTCCAAGAGAATCAGAAGCGGGTCGTCGTCGTGGCCGGCGAGACGACCAATAGGATCATCACCGGCTCTTCCGAATATCAACTGCAGTTCGCTTGGCCACCGGGCAAGCAAAACTCGGCATCCAACAACCGCAGGATGCCCGAATCTCTCGACAGTCTTCTTCACTTCTCTCACGGTAATTACCTCAACTTTTTCTTCTTCTTTTCTGACTGCTCTAGCGATGGCACCGAGCAGCACAAAGTATTATACGATGTCGCTGCTTTAGTACTACGCTAGCTAAGCTATTTCGTATTATTATTGTTATATATACATTATTATTACGTCCAGTGATGATGAATAACCGACTAACTTTATCGCGCTGATTGCGCTGCTCTGTGTACTATATATAAAGTTTGTGACCCCGACATCATGTCAATGGGTTTTCAGCTGGAGCGACGTCGCGGTCGTTACGACCGCCGAAGTCGATTCCGTCCGTACTTTGTTGTTGCGTAGAGAAAACCCCAACATGGACCAGATGGGAGAGTTTCGACCATTTAAAAAAAAAAAAGAGTTTTCCGTTGCTAAGCGACGGCCGTTTCGTGAAAACACAATTCCGCCGCTTTGGCGTGTGCGCATTGTAACAAATTGCCGGCCACCCTTTGACGTCTTTTTTTACACAGATGAAATATTATTCGGGAGAGCCGACCGACTACCACTCTACGACTATATGGGCAGACAAGAAACCCGAGAGAAAGAGAGAATGGCTGCTGGTTCACATTTCATTAGGTGGCCCGGCCTGCTCGGTTTGACTGGGCTCTGCAGTGTAGAGAGGGAAATGGTGGTAGTCGTCGTAGAGTAGTAGCAGACATCCCGTGGTAGCTGCTGACGTTCAACGTGCCCTCGTGCAAACGACCGTCCGTATTGATTTTTGGCTGCTGGGGTGGCGAGCCGGGCAACCGGCGCCAAAGGGAGAGGTTTTGTGCTTTCCTAGTGGGAGGGGTTCTCTCTCTCTCGTCGTCGTCGAGTTCTTTTTTTTTTCCTTCCTTCTCTCCTTGTCTCCTTTTATAACGCAGACGATGTATATCTGGCAGAGTGTGGAGGCCGCGTGAGAGGGCAAGAACCGCACCCAAGTCGATAATGGGGCTTCTTCTTCATCCCGCCACTACTTCTACTTCTAGAATATTGTATACCTTTTTTCTTCTTCCCCCGCTCCTGCTCCTGCTCCTGCGCCAATACATAATTTCTTATTCCTTATGCATTATAAATAGACTACGACTTAATAGAGTTGTAGGATCTCTCTTGTGGCGGCCAAAATCAACAAGAGCAGCAGCGTCTCATCGTGTGGGAACTTTGAGAATTTTGTTCGGCTGTTGTGTTGACATGACCATTTTTCTTCTTCTTCTTCTTCTCTTTGATTCCAATGACACACACAGATGGAACCGGCGAACGGGAAGCAGCCGGACTTTTGAGTAGCAGTCAGAGTCGAATCAACAACGGGGCCGGTACACGCAGCCAGGAGATGGTCTATCACGCGGCCGAAGAGCTACTGCATCACCAGCAGAACGAACCCAACGCCGATGACCAGCCGCGTCGACGGTCAGTGAACTATCGAACCATTGAGCCGATTCTTGATGTCGTTTTCTTCGTCTTCTTCTTCCTCTTTTTTTTTCGGCCTTGTTTTTATTTTTCTCCGGGATGCCGGCCGTGGGCGTCGCGTGTCGACCTTCCACTCCGCCGTGTCCTTCCCTGTTTCTATTCCGATAACAAACAAACGTTAGACGTTTAAATTGATGATACCGCGTGCCAAAATTCGCCTTCGACCTCCCAACGGGACTCGACGTCGTCGTCGTTACAAACTAAGGCCGTTGAAATCACAAAAATAAAAGAAAACTGTTTGTTTGTGTTGTCGTGCAGGCGGTACAAGACCGAGTACAAGAAAAAGTTCCGGCCTTTTTCCCTCTACCAGTACGTTGATGGACGATTCCAAAAGTCGTCGTCGGAGAAGATTCCGGCGGCCGACGCCCCTCCTGCTCCGCACCAACAACAGTCGGAGAAGGATACCTGGTACCGTGAAGTTCTCGAGCTGAGGAAGAAAGCTGGCGAATACAAAGTAAGAGGATTTGCATCGCTACTGCTGCTGGGCAATAGTAGTAGTAGTAGGCCCAGTAAAGGGGGCTAACACCCGATTGCCTTTGAATGCGTAACGAGATGGGGATGGAACATGAAGGCTCAATGGCTCAACTCGGTAAAGCCAGGCTCATAGACAGTAAACTCTGATCGATTTCCCTCGGCGGGAGAGGCAGCCAAGACCGGGCTGCTGGCTCGACTCCTCTTCAAGGTTTATAAGCCTTAAAACAAATAAAGTTTAACGAGACCTTTATATGTCGCTAGTGCTGCATGTAGTTGACTATAGTACGTACCGTAGCTACGACAACCGTTGAATAAGAGAAACTTTCTGCTTGGTCCACGCGAATGCAGTACCGAGGATTGGGAGGCGAATTGATGTCCCAACACATGGCCGACCTCTACGCCAAGCAGTTTGACGTCTGGGAGCAAGTGTCCCGCAGGAGCTCTTTGTCGGCTCTCGCCCTGGCAGCCACGACGCCTAGGTTCGTACCGTAATTAATTCAATGAGAGTTGACAATCCTATCATCATCGCAAATGGATTGATCATCTTCCGCTGACAAAACAGACCCGGATCGGAGAAGGACAACACCAATACCGCTGCCAATAGCAAACGAGGATCACCGGCCAAAACAGCGCCGCAAAACACGTCGGCCCGTCCCGGCCACGCCCAGCCGTTGCTCTCTTCGCGCAAGGACAACAACACTCGAAACAAAGTAACGTATATAACACAGCACCAAATCCATCATCAATCGTGTCCAGTTGTTGTTGTTGTTGTTGCACCTGTCACTTTTTGGCCGTCATCATTTTCATTTGCGTCGTTTTCTCGATGAACAGGGAACCAGCGAATCGGCGGAACGAGCTAGGCGCGACATGAGTCAGCATCGCTCTGTTTCAGCTGGTAAATGTCAACAACATCTTCGATAAAAAAACATCATCATAAAGATACGTAACTCTTTTATATCATTATTATTGTGATACAGAAGGCAGCAAGTCCCGGTCCAAATCTGCCAAGCCGGCCAAATCCCCGGCCCATCAACAAGGCGGCAATGTCACCTTGGCTATTCGTCCAAGTTTGGGTGAGTTAACTTGGATTTCTCCTGCTGCCAGGATGAATAAGAGGAAATGATGATGACGACCTATTTTTCTTCTCCTTTTTTTGCAGGTGCTATCTTCCATCCAGTCAGCCGAACTCCAGCTCGATCGGCTTCTCTAGGCCCGGAGCGTCGCATGCCAAAATCCGCGTCTTCCAGCACGACTGGAGGAACTGGCCCGACAAACAAGACTACGCCCGTCAAAGCCCGTCCAGCACACAACAATGGAGGTAAGACGTCGTAGTAGTAGAGTAGAACTCTCGTATTAAACGTAAATTCTCTGGAATTCGCAAATTAATTGAAACAACGACGACGACGGAATTTAGACGGAGGCGAGCCGGTTAAAGTGCCGAGGCCCAACAAAGTCGTCATTTCAGACGAAGGCAAAGAGAACGTGATAGACAGCGAGCCTAGTTCAATGACCGTTATCGAACAAGAGCCGTTGCCGGCCTTAATTAAGGCGCTTCCCGAACCGACGCGAGTCAAATCGCCCGAACAGCTGGTCGTCCGCTCTCCCGATCCGGTCAACTGGACCGTACCGCTGGACACGGGCAAAACTTTCACCGTCACGCAGAACATCCGTGGAGGAGAAGGATCTCGGCCCCATTCGGAACTGCGAGTCTCAATGACGGTCCGTCCACCGCCGACTGCTCCTGTCCACCATTCGTCGACTCCCATCGTCAAGCAAATCCAAGAGCCTCAACAGCAGCAGCAAATCGTTGCCACAGAATCCGTCAACCCACAAACGGAAACAATTACCAGTCCAGCTCCACCGGTCGGTGCTCCAGGTACACCTCCGCACGACTCCCTTGGCTACTTTTCAGAGCCGGAAATCATTCGCGAATGTTGCTCGCCTTCCGACATCTTGGACATGTAAAATCGTCCTCGATTGATTCATGCATTGCATTATGTTATTTTTTTTTGCAATTATTAGCATTATTTTTTTGGAATTGATTTTTTTTTTTGGCTTTACAGCAATACTAGACGTGTTTTGTACTCGCAAATTATGATTAGACTAATCCATTAGGTACTACTAGCAGCCTACCGCTTTAATTGATTCTTTTATGTTTTTTTAATCATGCACTTTTCTATTTTTTACTACTCCATCACATTTCTGGCATCGATCCTTGTTTACTTGGAATCGATCCTATTGGGTTCTCCTTCTCAGTTCCTTTTTGGCTTTTGTTCCTGAGTTGTGTAGTTTCTGTGTTTTGTCATGTCCTGTAAAACGACGATACACTATTACAATACACACAGTTATCCTTTGATTCTGTTTTCTTTTGGTTCGTACTCAGCTACATTGTAGACTTTTGTTGGCGAAAAAAAAAGCTCGACTTTTGTGTCTGGATAATAATGTTTACCTTTTCTTCTTTGTGATCAGATAACGAAGACGTTCTGCCATCTTCTTCAGATGTCGT
Organism: Ceriodaphnia dubia; assembly: GCA_022539655.2. Lineage (NCBI taxonomy): Eukaryota > Metazoa > Arthropoda > Branchiopoda > Diplostraca > Daphniidae > Ceriodaphnia > Ceriodaphnia dubia. The sequence continues at coordinate 646,125 of JAKUCG020000186.1, forward strand.
CGATGAAACGGCGCAGCCAGTCGAAGACCAAGAAGTCGAGGAGAAATTGATTGAAATTGAGGACGAAAAGGCGGTAGAAGACGAGATTCAGGAACCTGAATGTAAAACGGAAGAGCCAGTCGTGGCGGAGATAAAAGCTCAAGAAGAAGAAGAGGAAGAAAAGAAGGAAGAAGAGAAGGAAAAAGAAGAAGAGATTGAAGAAATCAAAGAGACTCGCCTTCCTGAAGAACAGGAGCAAAACGGTCCAGCGAGCGATCCTCTAGGGGCGTCGATTGTCTTGTCAGGCAAAGCGGCGCCGAAAGAGGAAACGCCCGTAGCCGCTCCCGTCGAACCTGTGACAAGTATTGTGCCTGGAACCACTTTGAGACGTCTGGAGGATCCGACGCCTTTCCTATTCTCACGGCCCGGCACGCTGGGCACTTTTACTGGCATGGCTCCGTCATTGTCTGATACCATGCCCAAAGCACCTCGTTATCGAGTGCTCGAAGCGCCCGGAATGATGAGCGAGCCGGTCCACACCACCACCACCAAACCGGTCCCTGAAAGCAACGTTTCAGCAGGACAGCCGTTCCAGCAGATGAACGATCCCTACGAACAACAACAGACACATCCGCTTCAGCAGCAGAGTGCGCCGCTGCCGACGATGATGATGGGTTCATCGCCTTACAAAGTTCTTGAGGCTCCATCATCTCCGCCAAAAAGCAGCTCAGCAGCGGTCGCTTCGTCGCCGAACGCCTCGCCCTTGTCCAGTCGGTCGCTAGCCTCTGACGTCCTCGAGAAAGCCCGTACTCGTTTCGACAGGTTCTGGACTAAGAAAGACAGCGACAAGTAAAAAAAAAAAACGAAGAAAACAAATAAAAATAAAAGCCAATTCCCGCAGGCCGCAATTTCCAATAACAACAACAACAACAACAGCAACAACAAATGGGCTCCAATTCCCGATTTAGAATCCTTTCGATGACTGCCGATTCCTTCTCTTTCTTTTTACATCATAAACTTCGATCTATATAATAGTAGGCTATTTATCAAATTTATAACTGGCTGGCAATTAAGCGGCGCTCATCTCTAAATGACTTACCAGACGGAGATGAATTTACCATTACTACCGGCTTCTTACACAGCACTTTTTCAGAAATACGAAAAAAAAACTTACTACCGCGCCTACTCCGTTTTGATGTTCTTCAACATCTCTCATGCATGTGTCTGATATTAGATTGATTGATCATTCCACGCCCCAGAGGCGAATTCAGGATTTAAAAAAAAAAAAAGAGGATTGATGGATGTCGAGCTGATTGCGCCTCCCGTCAGCAAAATAGCTAAGCAGATGAGACGAACAGACGAGGAAGAGCTTACAAAGAATCATCGGAGAAGTTTTCCTCTGATCGTCGTCTTGCCTTCAGCTGAATGTGATGGAGATTGGAAGGCGCCGAAAAAATCTTGTTCTGCCGCGAGGCCAATGGAAGAGGAAACGGAAAAGGTTAACGGGTGTGAACTTTATAGGATCTCAAAATTTGATTGTTTTTTGCTTATTATTACAACGTCATGGAGAGTGCAGGGTAGATGGAACTGTGTTTATTAGTCCACTCTCTAGATACAATACACCTATCTATAACCCCGAGCAATCACTTTGTACAAATTATTTGAAACCCAATCCAAGGGAAGCGAACCAATCTTCGTTTTCAATCACCACTTCGCTGGACTTGCCCTCGATTTCTATGATAGCACCGGCGTCCTCTGTTCGATACTCGAAACTGCAAGAGTCATCAGCCGTTACTAGGCGCCCTATCCGCATTTTTTCGGGCACGACTATCGATCGGGCAGTTACACGAATGCCAAAAGGGCAATCTTCGGGAACTTTCAGTTTCAGTGAACCTTGCACGATACGGACCGAGGAGTTTTCCTTCAGCAGGCTAATTTGAATCTGATGCCGTCCTTGGCCTAACTGAGCGTCCAGGCTGCCGTCCATCCCCGCTGTAAAAGAGAAGACAAAGGAGATGAGTGAAGATCGAATTATTCACTCAGCAATACAATTTTTATCGCATACAAGCAGTCAGATTTCCGCTTCCGGTGATTTTCACATCGCATTTTCTGTGCAGATTCTTTAATGTGATATTGCCTGTGGCAGAAACAAAGTAGGACATGTCAGAGTAAATGGATTCTGCTGTTATATTTCCCGACATGGTTGCAACTTTCAAACTGGGCCCTTGAAACTTGTGCCCATGAATATCCTGGAAAATTCAATTATATTTAATTGGTTAACATAACTTTTGGTATATATATACCCCACTTCCACTGTGAATAGTGATTCTGCCTTGAGAGAGACCAAGACATTTTACATTGCCAGATTGGCTGAGTAAACTTATAAAATCCCCTTTGATGCTCTTGGAGGTGATGTCACCAGATCCAGTGGTTATTCTTATTGAACCTGATTCCAGAGATTCTACATCAACAGAATTTTGTCCCAAAATATTGGCAGAGTCAACATCTAAAACCAGAATGAAAATCTGATGTTAAATTAAAATCTCTTATTAAGATTAGAGATTAGTTCATACCATACTTGATTGGAACCTCTATACGGCAGTAATTTTCTTTTGGAGGATAGGCCTTGTCAACTTGAAGGGACAATTTTTCTTCTACTTTATTAAACTGAGGAGGGAGCATTTCTTTTTCCGAATAAAAATTACAGATAGCTGTGTCCATATTAGGATACAGATTTGGACAGGCAGGTTTGATCTTTACATCCAAGTCAAGATTGCTGAGCTCCAGATAGCCATATGACTTGACTTTTTTTTCAACATGACTGACTAGTTTAGCTTCATTAGAGTTCCCGTAAAACCGAAAACTTGTTTGAAATCCATTGGCAGCAGGTCGTAGATATACTGGATTACAAACTGTGGGACTCCCCCGTGCAGTGGTGATGCTTTTTAATTGTTTCGTAAGAACCAAAGAATTCTTACGAATGCACACAGACATGATGAAAGAAAAATTTCTGAGAAATGAAAAAGATACAAAATGCGTTAAACAGGTCAACACAGGTCAACAGGAGAACAAAGAGTTAAAAAGATTGCTACTAAAAGTTCAAACAAGTTTTTGTTTCGTAATGTTTATTGCAGACGACGCGAATCTAGCACCACCTTTTGGTCAACCCAGCAACTACATTTAGGCAAAAAGGGAAAAAATCGAAAAGGGAAGTCGCAACGTTGCTTCGTCACGATAAAGTTCTCCGGCAAAATGGCCTCCAAAATCTTGCGAGTTTCGCCTATGCTGCTGAAATTAGCCAATGGTTCATCCTTGGTTAAGGTAAGATACGGAAAAAGGAAAAGTAATAATGTCGATTCTATTAATAGTGGAATTTTCTGTTCCACCATTGTGGAAGTTAAGAAGTAAATGGGGAAACCCAGTTCGGCACGGGATTACGTGCTGCCGACTTCTAGTAATACATTGCATGTGTCCCATCTATCTGTATTTCAGAACGCCACAAGACTAAGGGCCACCTCTGCTGCTCTCAACTACGAACAAACCCTGGTCAATGTTCCACCCACCAAATTGACTGTGTTGGAAAATGGCTTGCGAGTAGCATCTGAGGACAGTGGAGCTCCAACTGCCACCGTAGGAATTTGGATTGATGCTGGATCCAGAAACGAAACTGAGTCAAACAATGGTGTTGCCCACTTCCTGGAGCATATGGCTTTCAAGGTGAATTTAGTTTTGTGTATAAAATACTTACAAGAATCCAACTTAAAACTTGTTTGATGCTTACGTACAGGGCACTGGCAAACGCTCTCAAACAGACTTGGAGCTTGAGATTGAGAATATGGGAGCACACCTGAATGCTTACACTTCTCGGGAGCAGACTGTCTTCTATGCTAAATGCCTGTCTGAAGATGTTGGTCGCTCCATCGAAATTCTGTCCGACATTCTCCAGAACTCCAAGTTGGGAGAGCCAGAGATTGAACGTGAACGCGGTGTTATCTTGAGGGAGATGCAAGAGGTTGAGACCAACTTGCAAGAAGTGGTTTTTGACCATCTTCACGCCACTGCCTACCAGGGAACTCCTTTGGGTCGCACAATTTTGGGCCCAACCAAGAACATCAAGTAATTACATCCAATGTGATAAAGACAATACGATAAAATATTTAGCATTCAAGCCCGATCTGGAGTGGATCATTTGCACGAATCGGTGTTAATTAAAAATGTTGTCTTTAGATCCTTGTCTCGCAGTGACTTGGTTGAGTACGTCAAGACTCACTACCAAGCTCCTCGCATGGTGTTGGCCGCATCCGGTGGTATCAAGCACGAAGACCTTGTCTCGCTAGCCCAGAAGCATCTCGGTTCTCTTTCCGGTTCCATGAACACTAAGGTTACTTTGCCATCTCGCTGCCGATTCACTGGTAATTGAAAATCCCTAAAATATTTCGTTTCTTGTTATTAAATTAACAAGTTCATTAAATTTAAGGATCGGAAATTCGGGTTCGTGACGATGACATGCCATTCGCTCACATTGCCATCGCCGTTGAGGGCTGTGGCTGGACCAACCCCGACAACTTCCCCTTGATGGTTGCCAACACGATCATCGGCTCGTGGGATCGCTCTCAAGGTGGTGGTGCTAATTTGGCCTCCAATCTTGCAAGCTATTCTGCTCAGGCAAACTTGTGCCACTCTTTCCAGTCTTTTAACACTTGCTACAAGGACACTGGTTTGTGGGGCATCTATTACGTTTGCGAACCCATGAAATGCGAAGTAAGTTATTCACACAATAGCCTCAAAGTTGTGATCTAATTCTACGTTTGAATGTTTAGAGCATGTTGTTCAACGTTCAAAGCGAATGGATGAGACTGTGCACAGCCCCAACACCGACCGAAGTTGAACGAGCCAAGAACTTGCTGAAGACGTCGATGCTTTTGCAGTTGGACGGTACTACACCAATCTGCGAAGACGTAGGTCGCCAGATGCTCTGCTACGGCCGTCGTCTCCCCCTCCACGAACTTGAGGCCCGTATTGATGCCATCACCCCGGCTGACGTTGGAGACGCATGCAACAAATACATTTATGACCAGTGCCCGGCCGTGGCTGCTGTCGGTCCCATTGAAAACCTGACTGACTACAACCGTATCCGCGGTGGCATGTACTGGCTACGAGTGTAAAATATATATCCGGAGAGAAAGACAAGTGAAAAAAAATACAGCTTCGTCGTAGTGGAAAATTTTCCCCCAGTTTGAATTATCAAGATGTGCTGTTGCTGCTGTAAATATATGGGATTCAAAGATCTCTAGACCCAAGGTATTACTCGTAATTATTTTAGATCAAAATTGATTGGAACACGAGACGAAGGATAGGTAGATCGACCGGTATGTATTTCAACAATATGACTGACGTTGCGCGTTATTTTCGTCACAAATTTGGCGCAATCGTTTCGAAATTCATTTCCTCAGCTAAATAAGTAAATTATTGCGCTGGATGATCAACAATGGTTGCGTATGGCGTGTGTGTGTGTTTAAAAAAATACATAAGAATTCATGTTTTTAAGAATTTAAAGAGTTATAAGACAACAATAACGAGAGAGAAAACGTGAAGGGACCATTTTGATATATATCGTGGGATTTTTTTGTTGATATTTGCTTATTATAGATATATTTTTATATATGTTTTTTTTTTTGTCTCGTAACGCAAGTTTTTCTTTTTTTTTTTTCTTTATTTTGACACTCATTATATTTAGCGAGAGAGTTTAGCTCTCACGGGGTGTGAGTGCGTTTGGCCATTAGATGGGACCAACGGGAGGAATGAGTCGCCGTGGTCGTGATTACTGCTGGCGAGCGGCTACCGTGTTCACGTGACGACCTGATGACGGCATATTCATGACGACGGCTTTCGACACTGCTGCCGTTGCTGTAAACACCTTCATCTCTCTGAGGTGTTCGAAACATTTTGAGTTCGTCGTGATGCCTTGCCAGTGATGAGCGGCCGTGATCGCGGCCACGTATCCGGCTACCATCTTCGATGGCGGCCAAAGGATAAAGGTTACTTCCGACTGGCTCCATTTCGTACTGATGCTGCTGCTGCTGATGATGCCGCTGATGGACGATTGGCGGCGCTGGAACCAATCCGGGCAAAAGGATTTCCTGTCTTGGGATTCTATTCGGTAGTGGCTGGATTACTGACGAATGATGATGAATAGAATTGCTGCTGCTGCTGCTGCTGGAGGATGGTGTTGTTGGTGTTTCGTTATTCACCATCATTGCGGCGGCGGTCAAGACTCTCAGCGGATGACAGAAATTCACGCTTATCGTGACCGGATGAAGTAGAGTTTTGGCGTTTTCGCCTGATGGTGGATTGAAAAGCGCTCGAATGATGGGCAGCTCGACTGACATGGGGACGTAAAAAGCCCCTTTCGGGTGCAGCGCGAAAATGGGCACATTTTCAGTGGGTTGCTGGACCGGCAAATTTGACGGTTGCTGCTGCTGCTGTTGGACGGCCATGTCTAAATAAGCCGGTGAATCGTCCATTTCCTCAGAGTTGAGTCGACGATTTCTTGAGGAAGAGGACGGAGAAGAGGGAGGTGGGGGAGGTGCTTCGCCATTCCAAACATAACCTGAATTGTTGTGCCTGTTCATCATATTCTCGCAATCCGACATTTTCCTTTTGAGTCCATGGACTGTGTGGGAGGATAAAAATTTTGAATTAGTCTTGATAATACGTTTCATTCATGTCAAATAATCGAATCTAACCTTGTGGTTCAAAAGATCGATCCATCGACTGCTGCTGCGGATGATGGTTCTGTGTCTGCTCCGGAAGACTGCTCGTCGAGGACGGTGTCATCAAACAGCTGGACTGAGGAAAGACGTGCTCCAAATCTGCCGTGAACCTCTGGTGGATGTTAGTCTTGAACTTGTACATGTTGTTGGAGTCGTCCGTGTTGTTGCCGCTGTTGTTACTGTGATGCGTCGTGTTGCTGCGACTGCTACTGCCCGACGAAGAGCAACTCTTTGTCCGCGACGATGTCGTCGTCGTCGATTCGCCATTACTGGCCAACAACATTTGACGGAGCTGGGACGACGTCCCTGACCTTGATGATGAATGATTAGATCCCCCGCTATGACTAGAGTTGTCCATATCAGTTGGTGATGATCCGTCAGTCGTCGGATTAACTGGCGACGGTGTGTCTGAATTCCGAGTAGCTCTGTTGGACCGTGACTCGTCGCTATCGCCACCCGATCCCGAAGAGGACCGTGTCGGTCGTTGGCCATTGGAATGCTGTTGTTGTTGGCGGTGATGTTCGGCGGCGGATGTTGCCCCATTCAGGTAATTAAACATGCCCTGAACTCGCTCTTCTTTTATCTTTTCTGCTTCAGCTGCTGAACGGATTCCCAGATGAAATTCAATCCATTAGTTTTCTTTTTTTCTCATCAGATATTGGCTGGATTTCAAAATACCTGCATCGTGCGATAATTTGTATTGATCTACGGCCATTGGTGCTGATGTGCAATTGACGGAGGCTGGAACGTTGGTAGATTCTTCGTCGGGTGGTCCAGCTCCATTCAGATGACCGGTCCGCGCAGCCAAGGTTGCTGCTGTTCCTCCGGTTGGAAAATCCCCAGTTTCCGAACCCGTTCCTTCACCTGACATTCCATCGATTTCCGAAAGAAAGTAAAGTATGATGTAACACGGAAAGAAACTGATTCGACACATTGGCACATCAATAAACAACTAAAAGGCTACAAGACGGACATGAAGCAACGAAACAGTGAGAAAAGCAGTTGGACGATAACAGACACTGACTATAGGTATGGGGGAAATGAAAATAGCTGAATCGACAGTGAGGGGATTTGGAAAAAAAAAAAATAAACAACCCGAAATTTTTGTGGTGGAAGGTAAGAGACATAATGTTTTTTTTTGTTTACCTGCAGCCCAATGCGAATGCATTAATCGTAAAAATTGTCATTCAAACACTACTAGTTATTTTGAAAAAGTCTATTGGTTATCAAATTTGACTTTCCCTTTGTTAAATTTCTTGGATTAAAATGATGAATTTTTAAGGGCGCTTTTATAGACGATTGCCGGATAATATGCTCAACTTTTCCTCTTTTTTCGTTGCAGGGGAAAATGACGGCAAAGGAATAGTCGGTCAAAGTGAACGAGACGGAAATAGCAGCTAGATGACCTACCGCGACCGATTTTATCATAGTGGTTGTGCAGGTGAGCGACGAGCCGACTGCAAAAATCTTCTCCGGCGTAAAAGGGTCCGCCGTGATGATCTGCCTGATGATGACCTATAAACTGAACCGTCTCAGTGATGCATTCAAGGAAACCCGATCGGTATTGATCCGATTTGGTGTTGCTATGCAGCTGTTCCATCTGCACGGCGATCTCGCACGTTTCTTTGAGCGTTACATAAAGAGAGGAAGAAGAGAAAGTTAATCCCCCGGACTGTCTGGCGCGTTAATTCGGTTCTCGCTGCTTACCCATTTCTTTGCAGGCGTGAACCTGTAAATGCTTCATGTGTTTGATGGTCATTTCGATGATTTCCGTCTTTTCGATCCTGCCGCGTCCCTTCTTCATGTAAGCGGCTGGCAGGAGACGCGATAAGTCGGCCAAGCAGTTGTTCATCCGGTCGCGCCTTCGTTTCTCGATGATTCGATGCGATTGGGGATCACGAGCCGATTTGGTCTTTTTCGAGAAGGACGAGTAAGCTTCGTCATCCTCGCTGCCAATGGCCGTAAAGTTCAAGTTCCTGCCATGATCACAAGAGTCAACACGGTTGAATTTAGATTAGAGTCAGACGGTTGTGACACAAGTCATCGACGTCGTAGTAGTGTTTTCTCTCTCTCTCTCTCGCTCAAAAGTTCAACGTTTGGTTTACAAAAACAAAATGGTCAGACGAAGAAAATCCAGTTGGGAAACGGAATACGGTCACATGTGTCTGCCACGTGATACAACAAGGTCATTATACCCCATGGTCTCTTGGTAGTACCTAATCCAGAAAGGCCAGAAGTTATGGCGAATTGGAATTTTTCCATGAATGGCCAAAAAAAACCAACCGGGAAATTTAAACGCTTTCCTAGAGATCATCTTTTAGCAATAAAAATGGAGAAGAACACGTGATGCTCTCAACACGTGATGTTGAAGGAAAAAAAAAGGCGTTGTCTTTCCTAGCGGGACAGGAATATACGACTAACAGCGTGATTGGCCAAGGAAAAGAGAGTCGAGAACAGGTATTTGACCGCGCGCGCTTTTCTGTTGGCTCGCGCGAGTCTGTTGTCTTGCCCACGACACGTGAAGAGATTTCAGGTCCATTTTTCCCCCGAAGCGGCGATGATAACGAAAAAGGTAAAACAACATCCTCCGCCCGTTAACCTTGCACGTTGCATCTCTTCGATATCGAGGAAGCTCATGGCAAAATAAACATTTATAGTATGGGATTTAGATGTAGATGTAGATCGCGTTTCATGGGCTTGGTATGTTTCTAAAAGGGCGCGTTCTGGTTTTGTCTCCAGAGCAGCGGATTATATTGGGCTTGGAGTCGTTTGGATGGCAGCGGGTTTCTGCACGTGAGTCTGCCACGTGACTCTTTTTGCCCTTTGGGTTGAGCTGGGTATCAGCTCCGCCGGGATGAGCAGCCAAAATCGGACACCCCACTGGGTGGGTGTGTGTCGTGTGTCTGCTGCTGCTGTGTATTTAGGAATATATATACCTAGCAATTTAGAAAAATGGCCAACTGACGACTAACAGAAAAAGAAGTCGAAAACATGTCCGGGTCTTCTATCTATCTACTGCGTGAATGACACGCCCGTTCTTCCCACCAGATGGCTGACGTGACATCCCCAACGAACACACACATCGAGCCGAAAAAAAAAGAATCAAATAGAGACGGGACCACGCTACACACATTCCGGATGTTCTGCTTTGGGTTCCGTTTCAAATGTTTGTTGTGATCCCACACAACAGCCTTATTTTTTTGGAAGCAGCAGATAGACTTATCTGATCATGACTATTAGTGACTTTGAATATTGGGAAAAGAGGAAGATATTTGGAAGAGGGGAAAAGAGAGAGGGTATATCGACGACGTCCTTGAACCAAATTTGTATATAACCATTGCTGCTGCTGCTGCTCGTCTCTCAGACAGAGAATAGAAATATGCTGTCATGTCTCGGAGCGGGATTCTTCTGGTTTTCTAGGTATCGTCAAGGTCGTGTCGACTGATGGATATATTTTGGCTCTCTTCTAGAATTTCTAATGGACACGAACCAGGAAGGAATCGTCGACGACAATGTACAACACAATTTCCAATACTACAAGGAGGAAAACGACGACGAGTCGGCAATATGAGAAAAAACAAATGAACAACAACTCACCGGTCGTAATGGCACTGGTTCGGCGAATCAACCCAGTATTTATCCATTTTTGAAGACGAGTTGGCAACATCCATGTCGATGACGTCAAACGATTCTCAAATGTTTACTTGTTGGCAGTAGTTGTTGTAAATGTTTTTTTGATGATGAATCTCTATTGAGATGTCGATGTTGACGGTTTTGTTGTCAATTGCAACAGCACCACCGTTTCATGTTTCACTCAAAAGAGACGAGTTCACTTTGGTTGAAAACGTTCTGAGAGAGAGAGAGACAAACTCAACTCGAAAGGGAAAGAGAGTGTGTGTTCTTTGGTATACTCGTAAGTATTAAAGATGCGTGTCCGAATCGGCCTGGAACGCCAAGTTGACTGAGCCAGTAGACGAGGCGGACCGGGAGGCATATCACGCTGCCCTGACGAGCCGGAGTAGGGGGTAGTCGAAGGGGAGGGCAGCAGTCACGAAAAAAAAAGAAAAGAAAAAAAAAAGAGGGCGCAATCGCACCGAGTCAGAGTCAGAGAGAGAGAGAGACGCTTGATCACGTGTTTCGGACGGGCGGGCACGTCAGCTCTCTCTCTCTCTCAGAGTGTGCACATGCGTCTTCTTTTTTTTCCCATTTCCCGACTGGTTTTCTCCGCACAGCACCCTGGTTCCAAAGTTCGAACGACACGTTCAGGTTTTTGTCCATTATCTTTTCGTCACAGAAAATTCTACTTTGGGGGTTCTATCAACAACTGCGCTATTCTAATGCTTGAAGCACTTATCTATTTTGAAACGTGCCGATGTAAACAGACAGAGGAGAGTCGATTGCGTCCATTTTATCGCTCTAAACTGGTTTTCGGGTCGAGAGAATTGCACATCGTTTCCACATTTCCGGCCAACACGTGACTGCATAATAATAATAATATATGTATAAATTCTGTTTGATGAAGATGGATTCCCCATTGTAGAAGACGGTCTCTCTCTTCGACCAGTTCACGCCATCCCGATATGGCATCAAAAAACCGAAAACAAAACGAGTTGCTGCTGCCTGCTTCTCATTGTTGAGCAGCTCGCCAAGGAGATGTGGCCTTTCACGTGACTGCCAATGTGGCCGGGGCACCCGTCCTCGCAACAGGAATGAAAAAAAGAAAAGAAAACAAAAAAAAGAGAAAGAGAGGGCACCACTGTGCCAGGGCACGGGGACCACCACCGACTCTTGTTTCGCTTATGTGCACCGGGGAGTCCGCGTGACTCGCCTCACGTGGAACGCAGTACGGGCGCCACATCCCACCTCTCTCCGACCACCCCGCCCGGCTTGCCAGTGTCGCCGTCTTGCGGCTCCGCCTGCCGACGAGCACGTTTCACCGACACATCCCTCCATCTTCGGCGACAGCAGCACCAAGCTTAATGCGCCATTTACTTGGCTTCTATCCCGATTTCCCTTGGACTTTTTGGACGACGACAACAACAAGAAAACTATTTCTCTCTGCCCGTATTAGAAAATTAAAACACGTGAGCGCTCAATAACTTTTGTTTCGTTTTTCGCAACATAACTTGGCGCGCATTCGACGTAGGTCGTGAAATAACAGGTTTACTCTGGTAAAGGACTTTTTACGACAAGGATATACACGTGCCGGCTGTGATACGCCTTTACGCCCATGGCGGATCTCTCTCTCCGCTCTCTCTATATATGTTCAGGTAAATAAATGATTCTCGGATGCTTTCCGGGTGTAGAAGACAACGACAATAGATTATTTTCATCTTATTTCGTTTTGGTTTCTTTTTTTCTGTAACTTGACGCAGAACGCATTGGAGGTTTCTTTTGCGTCACAATCAATGTTCCCAAGAACGTACTACACCTGGTTTCATTAATTGGTAAAAAAAACAAAAAACAGAAGGGATTCTATTTTTCTCCTTATTTGGAAGCGGGGGTTTCTAGGAGTCTTCCTATACAACAGTTGCGTGAAGTGGTTGATGTATGCCCACCCGAATCTTTTTTTGTTATTTATAATCTGGCACGGGGCTAAGGAGTTGGGTTGAAACCATCGAACGAACGTTGAGACGGAGGAGGTACACAAGGCAGAGTTTCACGCACAGGGCAACGTGACTTTGATCGATCCCGTTCTCTCCGAGGCGGTTTCTCGGAAGAGGTTGGCTCTGCGCATGTATTCGGAATATTCCGCCGTCGTCGGATCCTTTCTTGTCTGTTCCTATGGACCACCAGCTGATCGATCGATAACACTAACCCAATGCTTCCAGCCACGTGACCCGTCACACAGACTAAAGTTCTCTCTTTACAAATGTCCACTCTTTGGTTAGACAGGATCCCGTTTCTCTCTACATATTATTATCAATCGAATAATTCGGGTCATCATGTCTCTTTCCAGGGTATAACAAAACATTTACTCATTAACACTCGATGAACTGCTGACTGATGGCAGCGGGTTCAGGTCAACAAAGAACATGTTACAGTGCAAAAGATAACTTGCGAATAAAAAATAAATAAACTAAGCGAAAGTGCGGGGTCGCCCATTTATTGCCTCCAATGCAGAAACCTTAGACCCATTGCAAAGTAAACTCGGGCGGGTGCATCCAGTTACAGAGGGTCAACAATTCATCTCCTGTTTTTTAAATGACCGAATGTTGTCCTGTCAACGCGCCTTTATGGACGTATCTCCATTACTCAGGGGGGAAGAACAGCGGGACAGCGGATAAAAACAAAGCGAAACGCGGATATCTACTGGCGAACTGTTTTCGACAAATCCGTAGCTATATTGAGACGTAGGTATATTTGTAGATAGCTCGATTAATTGATGTATGTTTTTGAGGGGAAGGATGCGCTCATAGCTCACGTGCATTGAGCGCGTGACTGCAGAATCAATCGATCGACATGCACTTGTAAAGATCGCGTATACTGGCACGTTGCCACCAGAAACCAAGATTGGCGCGAGGGGTACTGTTATCTCGCCTTCTTCTACTACACCACATATTCCTTGCGCCATTTCTGATTTCAAGTTCGTCCACAGTTGCTTCAGTCCTTGGATCCTGTTTCAACGCGATAGCTATAGCGGCTACATTCGGAATCGCCATTGTCTTAGAGACGTCTCCGTGCGTCTCCGAGTCGTATTTATTTTTGGCATGGTCATCAACCACACACCACCACCTATCGGCTAATTAAAACACTTTATCGATTGAACACGCAACGCGTTCATTTTTCCTGGGACTGGGATAAAAAAATGTTCTAAAAAACAGTTTTCAATTTCAAAGAAGACGAAATTGTCTAGCTCTCGTGCATCCATTTTTTGCTAACTTTTCGAGATGATTGCGACTAACAAACATGAGTCGCAATACACGCAATTTGGGCATAACGGTATCGACAGGTGTCCAGTTCAACTTTTCAAGTCACGTTCACAGCGACGACAATTTTAATATTCGATCTTCCTTGTTCTTGGAATTGTCTCTGTCAACATAGTTGTTTAAAAAGTCGGATTAAAGAATGAAACATGTCTTTTTTTATACAGAGCACACTGAAAAGCAATACAAGTTGAAGTAAAGAAAAAGTAACAAATTGGACCTAATTGACTATATGCCGTCACACAGGTTTTCGATTTTCCAGAGAAGAAAAAGTTTTTGTTGTAGAGAATCTCCTCATTCGAAACGGGTTCCTCTTTGGTTGTGGTTGAAAGTGTTCTTCCAGCGACACACATAGAAAGCAATTTCATTCGGGTGGAATGATCCTCAGCTTTTTTGGTAGACGATCAAAAACTCCAATCAACAATTTGCCATAATTCTTTTGTAAATCCTCAATCTATTTGATCGTTGCAAGCGTAATTTTTTTATTTATGGATTTCTACATTCTATTTAAACTGAACTTTTAAATAACTAATGAGTGTAGTTCCCTAAGTCTTTACGGCTTGTGTCGCTTTTACAAACCTGAGTATATCTTGCCAGTCAATGGCCCAGTTTTAACGCTATTACGTTCTTCCAACTTTTTACAGCAAGAAATCCCCACCAAAGGTCGACATCAAACGTTGGTCTAGATCGAAGTTGGCCATGTCATTGGCGTAAAATGAAGAAAAGCTCAACAAACTCAATCAATTACGAAACTAGCGTTCGATAACAACCGAATAAGAGCGCGAAAAGGAGCAAACACCACCTATCGACAAGTATCACTACTGTGTGTTCAAGGGATATATCGTCTGCTTAACACAGCAGACACGTTTTTCGGCGTCTGACGAAATTTCTATCGTCCCGTCACGTAATCAATCCAAAGTTTTTCTGGGTTTTTCATTGTTATTCGCGAAAAGGATTATTTTGGAGTATTCATTGGAATCTTCTAAGGTAGTTTTGAATATTTTATTCAATCATGGATCACGTGATGACGTGAAGTCCAAAAGGGACGGAAACTTTGTTTGCCCTATAAATGTTTCATCTTCAACTTTAATTACACCTTAAAACTATTCTTTTTAGCATGTATATAATTTTATTAGAGTTCTAAAAATTCAAATACCACTAAATGAGCCTAAAACCTTATTATTTGATGTAGTTACAGAGTTACTTCAACCATGGGTAACTCCACTTCAATTGCCCAAACGACAGCAGATTCTTTGACCAAACCTCTGTATGGGGATTCACAAACCAACAGTTTGTATCCTTCTCAATCTGCACAAGTAAGTAAAAAAATCTAGAATTTGCTAACATTAAATTAATGGTATAATTATGTCATTGTGTTTTGGTCAGGCCTCCTCAAGTGGTAGCCCACACCATCACAAACACCACAGTTTACACAATATGACAAACACTGATTTTTATCCCAGTGAATGCCCCATGCACAAAGGGACCCCAGGAGTTAAAGAAGCACCAGTAAGAGAAACCTGGTCTAAAACATACTAAATGCAAATTGCTTTCATCTTCCTCAATTATTTTTCAAAGGCCCCAGTACAACCTACTGCAATGGAGTACCCTAGTGAATGTCCAATGAGTGGAGAAAATGGTTCCCTACTTTTGAATACATCAAATGATGTGAACCCACTGAACATGGTAATCATGGCAGCCTTTCATAGTTTCATTAGTTCATGAAGAGATGTACAGATGTGATCCCTATTCAAAATAGATGCCGCCGCCGAATCAAAGACCAGCACCGGATCAACCTTTTACTTTGCCAACCCAGCGACAAGTATCATCAATCCCAAAAGCAGGAACAGAAAAGGATTTTTGGCAATATCCATCTCAGCAGGTTCCAATCCTATTTGAGATTTAGAAACGAGAGTTTAACTTAACTAATTAATTTCTTAGATGTTTTGGAATGCAATGTTAAGAAAAGGCTGGCGCTGGGAAGAGTCGGCACTGGAACCTAAAGATATGGCCGACATAATTAATATCCACAATGCAAACAACGAACAAGCATGGAGAGAGGTTATTGACAAATTTAATCGCTTTTTTCAGGATGTTGATTTATTTTTTGCTAATTAGGTTTTGAAATGGGAGGCTTTGCACGCTCATGAATGCGGCGACCCTAGGCTGAAGAGTTTCGGGGGAAAGGCCAAAGATTATTCTCCAAGAGCTAGGTTTAGGCAAATGTTGGGGTAAGGTCTTGATTATTTGTAAATTAAATTGCAGATTTCCGTCTAATAGAAATGGTCTTACTTATTGCAGTTACGAGCTACCCTTTGACAGACACGACTGGCTAATCGATAGATGTGGCAAAGAAGTGCGCTATGTTATCGACTACTATGATGGAGGAAAGGTGTCTGAGGATTACAAATTCGCTCTACTGGATGTGCGACCAGCCATGGACTCTTGGGAAAATTGTTGGGATCGGATGAAAGTAGCTTGGTGGCGCTGGAAGTACAGCCGTGAAGAAAGCACGCCGGTTTTCGAACAAAAGAGTGAACAAGAAGAACCAGTCAAAAATAACGTTTAGTGAAGTCAACCATCTCAGTTTGTAGTAAAATACATTTCAACAGCCAACAACTTTGTGAAATACAGTTTGTAAACCTAGCTTGTCGATACCCGCGTTTCCTTCACACCAGATGGCACTGCCGTTCTCACTTTACTTCTGAAATGATCAAAAATAAAACAATTAGCCGGAACAAAGATAACAAAGGAAGATTCTTGCAATGACAAACAATACAATCTTATTCCAAGATCAATAATAAATTTAGCTTGAACTGTCAAGCATCATATTATTACTGAAATTTTGCGCCGTGAATGATACGTGATCGGTAGGTCAGGGGAGGAGAAGTCTTGCACAACGTAGCTGTCATACGCGCGCGGCCATCTTCTTTTTATCCTGTTCGAAACTGGCTTGTGCGGCATGACTATATCGAGTCGGAGGAGAGACCACTTGTTGTTTTTTGTTTCATTCTTTTAATATTCCATCGTTTTGTGTTTGTGTTCACGACGTTCGTCTCCCACTTCATCACTGCACGCGATGAAAGGGTAAGAAAACGATTGTTATCTTTGTTAAATATTGTTTCCCACGTAGACGACAGTTCACGCGTCAAATCTCTTGTTTGCCCGCAATCAATGCCTGGTTTTGGCTTTGTCAAACTTGACAGACCTTGACACTAGTATGTGACGTCTTGGGTACAAGATAAAGAATAATGTGGTTGTGGTTTATCATGACCAATCATCTGTTTCCATCCTCTTCTGATCATCTTCTGCATTCAAGGCTGCGGCAAACATTTGGCCATCAACATGACCATGTGCTTCTTTTCAGTTCTCATTCCATTTTGGAAACTTGCTTTTCTCTCTGCTACCTAATTAGGAATCCTTGATCGTTGGTGCCCAGCAACCGAACATTGCTGGATGGGAAATTAAGTTTGTTCATGTGTCGATCTGCATTTCCTAATAGGTAGAATATTGGCCATCATGTATGCGATGACATGTTTTTGCATACTCCTATTCATCTGTTCAAACTCCCTTCATCTTGATCAATTCATATTTGTGAATGTCAAAGTTTCCACTTATGTTGCTGCCGGAGGAGGATTGGAAAGCTCTGAGGCTTACTTACTTTCTTTTAGTGGTGCTGGATGTAAGTAATGGATGTTTCTGGTAACAAAAAAATGAGAGGGCCCATCACCTTAAGGGAAAATGGGGGATAAATCAATCGATTCGAGAGGCGTAAGACGTGTCATCCTTGCAGAACCACGTACGCTGGGTCCCGGATGAAGGGAAAGGTGAGAGTATGCTCTCTAACCTGTAGCCCCCTTGTAGAAAGATCATATCCCGACCGTAGTAGTCGCAAGTATTGATCCATTTCCGACGTCAGCAGCAGCAGCATCCCTTCCCGTCCTGTCGATCCCTTCCCCTCCTGATGCGCTCTTTTCCCTCCATCTCCAGGCAGTTTCTCTTTTTCTCATCAATCTTTAAAAACTAGAGAGAGAAAAGTTGGATCGAGACGCTGAATAGAAACGAAGGATCGAAATACTAGAAAAGGCTCTAGAATTTATTCATGCCGTCCCCACCTTTATGCAAGTGGGAGGTATCCGCTCGAACACGTCGTTCACTCCTTCTCTAGCTCGTTAACTAATTAGTTTTAACAAGATTAGACGGCCCGCACGAGTTCATACTCTGCTGCGTTCAGCTGTTGAAGTACAACCATCCCTCCTCCTCCTCCTCCTACACATGGTCGTCCCACCATCTGACAAACATTTAACCGTAGCTAAGACGGCAGGCGCTGTAGCGAGAAGCGGTAACTAAAATGATGACTTACCATCGAGCAACAAGTCCATTTGTTTTTAAGAAGATGAAAAAAGCCGCAGAATCAACAGGTTTTTTTCCTTCTTTATACGACGCATAATTCCCGTTGTTTTTAAGTGGATGAGAAGCACTTTGGCCGTCATAGCTCATACAGAAGGAAAGAAGACTGTTGCCATCTCGAGTTCACATGTCTCCACGGTAACGTCAACATTGACGTCTCATTACCTAGCTGTTTGCCCTTGCCTTTCCTCTTCTTGTATGTGTGTTTTGCCCTCCCTGCAGTCTCCTACCTTTTTATTTCCTCGGATCAATCACCCTATTCGTTGAAAAGCAGCAGCTACTAGTCATAGCAACATTTTAACTCCGGCGTCTATTGAATTCACATCTCCGTCGTTGACTCCAAGTACCCGCCGGTGTAGCAGCAGCGGCGGCTACCGACTACGAGAGACGATTTTGTGATGGTGCGTGAACTTGGCTTGACGTCGGGTGTATCGTTGGAGGCGTCGCGTGTTGTCGCTCGCTTATAAGAGTCTGGTAGCGGCCGATTTCGAGTCCACACGTCCAACATCTTCGGCAACTTGTTGTCTCCAGCCCCCGACGGGCGGAGAGAGTGCTTCTTCTCACGCTCTTACCATTCGGCCCCGACAGTCTTGATGACTCCATCGCTCCGCTACGCGACACACGGTAACGGCGGCTCATTAGTAGTATGTATACATAGTGACGTCTCATCGATCCAGCAGCGTCAGCCAAGTTGAAACGCCAGGGCAGGACGGGCCAGACACACAGTGTTCCTTCCTCGCTGGCCTTTTGATCTTCTTTCTATAGAGAGTTTCGAATCTCTCTCCTTTGATTTGAGTCTTTTGTTTTTCATGACTGCCTCTCTCCCCCCACCTGTTGTCTCATCGTTGTCGACGACTGCGTCTTTTGATTTGACTATTGGAGATCGATATCGCCATAGGCAACTACCACTCCTTTCCTGAAGGAGCTTTGGTTGGGAGAGGTTTCCGGTTGGATTGGGATCCATCAGTCGGCACCGCGTCCACAGTCAGCCGACACTCTTCTGTCAGTATCCGCTTCCAATCCGATTTTTTCCCCGTCTTTCTTTTTGCTGCTGCTGCTGCTGTTCACCTGGGCGCCCTGTTACAGCTGTTGGTTTCCGTAGGTCGTGACGGGAAGAAGGGTTACGATCTCTAAGGTCAGCGTGTGTCTGACAACCTGTGGCTTCCTTCTGGGTGTTCGCTCAACTGTCGATTCTGCTCTTTGGCTCCAAGTTTTCCTTTTAACCAAACAGCTGCTCCTGCTACTACTGCAAATTGGGGATGGAGGGAAAATGGAGGGAAAAAAAAGTTTGGTCCTGATGGGATAAAGTCCCTTTTGAATCAAAGTACGCGCTGTGCGCTGGCGTTGCGTCTATGTTTAATCTGGGGAATCGATACGACTGCTTTTCCACGGCTTTAGATGTAGACCGAGTCTTCCTCGTCTTTCTTTCTTTCTCTCCTTTTATTTGCACCGATGGTGATATTGTTGCGGCTTCAACGGTACACACTTCGGGGAAAGTGTGCGTCCCGAGGTTCAATTTCCGTTCGATTTCCGGCCGAATGTGCACGCTCGCGTTGGCACCTCTCCTTTTATTTTTAGAGAAAAGAGGAAAAAAAAAAAAAGAACGACGACGACGACGGGGCTTTATAAAACAAGCCAAGCGAAAACATGGCCGCTCCCTCCCTTTTTTGTTATTGTATAAAAGCTAGACTGTAAGCACTTGTTTCTTTGAACTTTATATATATATTTATATACATATATATAGAGGCTACGCGTTTACCGTAGGATTTTTACTACATTGAAAAAAAAAAGGGGAAAAAAAAGTAACGGGCTTGACCAGCACCAACCGATCTATATTTAGCAACTTGATCTCTGGACAGGCGAGACTTTTTCTTGTGCCCCCCCTTTTTTGTTGTGTTTTTACTTCTTGTTGTACACTAAACGCCGCTCGTTGATTATCCCTGGCCATTCGACCGACTGGAACGAAAAACAATTTGGGCGCGTTTCTACAAATGGCTTTTCGACCGTCGCCCTAATTAGCCGTTTGTCCCGTTCTTCCAATAAAACTTTTCTTCGCCTCGATCTATCGGAATCCTTTTTGGTCTTTAAACTAGAAATAAAAAGGCACCGAGGACGGACGACGCGAAGTATTTAGGGAGCCATGCGGCGCACGCGTTCCGTGTCGTACAAGGTAGTACTCTTCTCATCGTTTGAAGAGTTTTTTGTGGAAATAGGCGAGGAGGTAGGAGGACGTTGAAGGAGGAAAGAGTGGTAAACGCCGGGAAACGGACGCCCCGTGGCCTTTTGTTCATTATGAAAGCGGGAGCAGCTACGTGCCCTTACCCGCGAGCCGTAAATAACCTCTGGCGGATTCAATCTCTCCTACCACCGGTACCACGCGAGATGGAAGAGAGAGAGACGGGCAGAGCCGTAGTAACAGCATCTCTACTACTACTACCACGACTGCTGCTGCCACTGCTAGTAGACATCATCATGTGTAATGCATCCGCTGAATCCGGTCATTCTTTTGTATTTGTTTGCCTCTGGCACACCGACGACTAGAGATGAAGCAGAGAGAGAGAGAGAGTAGACCGGACATTAACATCGATCGATGTCTAGCAGCAGCAGCAGCAGTCGAGTTCTCTCATCTCATGGCGACTTCATCTCGCGATTAAGCCGCTCTTTGTATGTCCTCTTTGCGGATCTATCTCCAAGTCGGAGTCGTCGTCGTCGTCGTTGTCGTTGCTGCTTTTTATTTGGATGCGCGATCCGGTGTTGTCATCGTCCTCCTGGTTGCCTTTTGTTGCTTTCCAACTTTCAGCGGCCGGATTCTCTGGCAGCACAGCACGTGCTGTGTGCTGTCTTTGAACGCGGCTGTTGAATAATACACCGTCAGTCCCCTTCTCATATGATGGCGAGGCCATTGTCCCCTGGACGGCCTTTTGGTCCGAGATCGATACCTTTGGCGTCGTCGTCGTTTTTGGTCCCGCCTGCAGCCGTTGCTGCTACTCCGAGCGACAGAGGAGTCCAAATTCCCCTTCGGATAGGGAACGTCGGCTGTGTCCATGGATGGACGCACCACCTGTTGGGATGGCCCTCTCTTCTTCTTCTTCCTCTTCTTCTCCCTACTAGGAATTGTAGTGGCAGTTGTTGTAGTAGTAGAAGCCTACCGGAAAGAAGCGATGTGACGGCACTTTGGGTGCCGTTAAAATGTTTCGCCATCTTGGTCACGTTTATTCCCCAATGCAATTTATTTCGGAGGGGGGAAACTCTATTAAGGGAATAATACTATCGAGGCTGGCTGGCTGGCGGGCGGGGCTCGCAGCACAAAAGCTGATGATTGACGTGACTAGTACAACTAACACACGAGTCTATACATCTTCTATGGCAACGTCATCAAAAGACGACGAGCTCATCGTTGACGAGTTTCTTATAGACTGGGCCCGTCGTCGTCATCGGCAAAGGTTCGGGGAATATGCGTTTACGTACGTACCAATGAACCTACATGTCTAAATCGATTGTTCCAAGTCGGTCAGCCGGTCGGTCGAGCGCCATTGATTGCGTTCCAGCTGGAGACTACAACAACAACAAACGACGCTCCAGTTGGTTCTCGCATCGTTGGCCCACGGGGCGTGGCGCAGCAGCAGGAAGACGTCGACGACGACCAAAGTCGTCGTTTTTTGTTTCGCCGGATCGTTACAACACGATGCCGGTCTCCATTAAAGGAAATAGCTTAACGCAGCTTTTATTTCTCATCGTTATAAAATCATTAAAAGAATAAAAGAGAGAGGAAAAAAAGTTTGTTTCTTTAATATTCTTTTCCTTTCTTTCCTTCCCTTGGTGTGTTGCCTTTTAGCAAAAAAGCACCAGCGTGTGATTGCCTTATTCAAAATAAAAGCACACCGAAGAAGAAAGAAGAAGGAAGGCAGAAAAGGATTTACATGTTTAAAAATGAAATATATTCCCGGTCGTCGTCGTCGTCGTCAACTTGAGCCGGGGGAATTGTGAAAAGTTGAATGATTTCTCTGATTGGATAGGGAGCCGTCGATGCGTAAGCAATTTGTTAAACAATTCCCAGCTTATCTCACTGGGTTGGAAATCAACCCAAAACACATACTCTCTCCCACAACAACAACGGTCGGAAGAAAACCCCCGTGAAGAAACCACAGCGAAATGTCAGTTGAGGGCGGGCATCTGACCGACAGGGATGGCGTGAAAAATAAATACGAAGAGGAAGGAAGGAAGAGAGAAAGAGAGAGAGAATTTGTAGTAGTAGGGGATATAGTAGTAAAGCGTTCCCGCGGCCATTAGGAACCGCGGTTCGATTTCGGTTCGCTCCTCCCCCTTCCTCAATCATTCCCCTTCCCTCTAATGTTCCCGGGGAACAAGGTAAAGGGGAGGAGAGAAAGAGCGCGCGCTGCTGCGCCCCCTCGAGCAGACGGAAGAGCGCCATCAACCGGCGTGGAGAGTTCTCCTTTTTTTCCTCCCTCCATTCTCCTCTCTCTCTACTCTCTTCTTTCTTTAAACACAAGACACACACTACACACGCATCTTACCAACTGCTGCTGCTGCTCTAGCAGTCTAGCTCCCTCCTTATTATTATTTTCTCTCTCTTTCTCTCTCTTTTCTATCCTCTCTCTACTTTGGCCTTAACTTGATTTTTCAAAAAAACCAAGCAGGCAGAGAGCTCCTCTGGCAGTGCAGACGGCAAAGCGCGCGAGTCGTACACGCCAAGCGACTCGGCCACCATCAAGTTATTCCCCTACTACAACATTTGTTTTTTTTTTCCTCATTTTTTTGCTGGTCTTGCATTCCCCAAGTTAAGTGCGTGTGTTCTGTGTTTGGTGTGTGTATCGTGTGCCGAGAAAGAAAAACCTGTTCTTTGTTTGTATTTAATGAAAAATCCTTCCCATTTTGGGTGAAAAATTAGTGCAAAGTGACGTCTCGCGGTCGTTGCATCGTACGTAACTCGGTGGGTTCATCGTACAATTTCCGGTTTTTCCACATGACCTGTCACACTAGTATCTTGATTAACATTCTACACTGATTGTTGATAAAGATAGATTTTTCACTGTCAAAAGCATCAATTCCATTTTTGAATCCTCATGTCGATGGCGTGGCGTCAGTCAGTCGGCCTCGAAAAACATGGCGTCTCGTCAACTGTTGAATGTTTCTTGACCAGTGTTGAATATCAAAACTGAGAGGAGGACTGTTGTGTCGGCCATTTTTGTGCCCGCCAAAATCCCTGCTCTCCTTATTTTTCTTGGTACTAAATTTTCTCTTTTTCTTTCTCTTTCCATTTCCAGTATTTGAAGTGACGGGGCTCGTTTGACAACTCGACAGTTTTTCTTCCCGTCATCGTCGTCGTCGATTCGCCGGCGACCTGACGCCAATTTCCTTCTTGTATTTTTTAAAATTCCAATTGTTTGGGAGTCGTCTCAGATATTCTCTCTCGACCCAGAGAGAAAGAAGTTGAAAAGATAAGTCACCCCCCAAATTGCAAGTTTCTTCTCATCGTAGCATGAAGAGACCCGCCTCCGAAGTCCTCTACGCCTACACCTTGTTGCAGCAGCCTCTCGCCATCATGGACGTCATGCAGGTATGTAACCTTCAACAATTCTTTTTCTCCCCTTTTTTTTCTTTCGAAATATTTTTTTTTTATTTTTCTCTTCTTCTTCTTCTTAAGACACCATTACGTGGTTTATGTTTTCAAGGTAAAATGAGGGGGGAGGAGGTCGAGGTAACGAAAAAAATAACCGGGAGGGTGGGAAACAAAGCTCTTTGTTATTTGGTGGGCACCGAGTGCTGACACCTGGCGGCCAGGTGAATCGAACCAACAAACACGAGTTGCTTCTTTCTTGTTGAGGGTTTACGAAGGGCCGACGTGCCGCATCTTTGACATTTTATTGACGCGGGCGCGTTGTTTGAACTTTTGAGGTATTTCTAGGACGGGAGAGGAGGAGAAACTATTTGTTGCCCTATTGATAGCATGAAGATACAAGCTTTTACGTCTTGTTTAATCGAATTTTCTTCTTCTTCTTTCTCCCCTCCACCAACAACCGAGAGAGTGCCAGACCGTGTCTGTTTATTTCCGAAATAGCTTCAAGGCCTTTCTCCCCTCTCCAGATTTTCCTCTCTCTCTCTCTCTCAAAAGTCTTTTTTTTTCCCTACTCCAGCTTGCCTTTTGGTAAATAATCCGTGTTGAATCAAACAAAAACATCCGCAAGTCACGGCATTCCTCGGTTGGAACCATCAGGAGGTCGTTTAGAAGGTCTGGGCTATGTCTCCAGAGTGTCGTCGTCGTTTTCGTGAGGATAAATAAAACATGAAGGGAGAGGACAAGACGACGACGAAGAAGAAGAAGAAAAGAAAGGAACCTTGATATTGTCAAATTGCAGCCGTGTGGCCTTTGAAGTAAACTAAAGGGGGCAGTTTTGTCCCGGTTTTTAACTCGTCGGCCGATTAATGGGGGGAAGAAAGAAAAAAAGAAAGAGAAGAAGAGGGAGGCATTGTGTAGGTGGGAAAGGTGAATGGCTTGAAGGACGAACCAAGGTGAATCTCATCGGCCGTGCGGAACAACCGCACGAGGCCTTCTTTTTCCTTATTCCCATCCACTTCGTTGGACCGGCACAGAAAAACGCCGTATTTTTTATTCCCTTCACTTGCCACCACTGTACTTCTATTTTCCCCCTCGCTGTTCCCTTTTTTCTATATATATACACACACACCGTTTTATTCGGTAACGAGATTGAAAGTCATTACGGAATCTATGGCACTCAAGTTTTCTCCCATAGCGTTGCAACTTTAGAGGTAAAGCTCTTGCTGCTCCTGCTCCTGGATGCCGGCCGTTGTATAATTGATCAGGAATAGCACTTAGAGTTTGCTTGTCTCCCGGATTTTCGTCGTTGCAATATTGATTTCGTTTTCGCGCTGTCCCCACTGCTGCTGCTGCCATACCCTTTCACTACATCGTAGTACCACTACTCTTGCTCTTTTTATAAGTTCCCATCTGAAAAAAAGAAAACGACAGCCAGGTAGTAGTAGTAGTACTAGGAAAACGGCACAGAGTAAAATGGAAGTGTTCTGTGTCCTGCTCTTGGTGCGCGTAATTGAATCAAGCCTACCTGATGTGCGCATGTCTTGTTGCCTTTTGTTTCCACCAATTATCCAGAGTGTATCTAACGTAAGGCGGTGCCCCTCTTTGTGGATGTCTGACCTAATGTAAGTTGGCACTTGAATGGTCCATGGTGGGATGCTACCCGTTTGCTCCGACTTTGAGGTCATTTGTTGTCCAGTTACATCGATCTATGGCTTGTTGGACTTCTTATTAGTTGCTAGTCCACCACAACTCACCTGTACGATGATGTCGATAAGGAAGCCCGTTTGGCTCGTTTCTCTTCTTGCTTTATTTGGTTTTCTTACTCTGATTTCCGTCAGGTATTATAAAGAAATCTTCTCCGTGGGCTACGAAAATGCGGCAGATGTTGCCGACGACCACCTTCCCCTCAAGCTGCAGTACAGGGCAGATGTTATGCAAATTTTGTCTATTCAAAAATAGAAAAAAAAAGAAAAGTTTTCGTTTCACTCTCCAGAGAGAGGCTAGCTAGCTAGAGAGAGTTTGAGGATCCAACAGTTGGCCGTCTGATGGAAAGGGTTCCATTTCTCTTGTGAAGGCCGCTGCATTCATTAGTCAGGTTGATCGTATACACCAACGCGCGGATCGTTAAACATCTAGGCGGAGTTTTCTGTCTGCCCACCGCCGCCACCACCTGCGCCCACCGAGTTTCCAAGGGCGCGGTTCCCTGCCATCTTTCGGATCATTTGATAAGCTTTTGATCAAGCGTCTCTAACGAACCATCAACTAGCGCGCAGTAGACTCAATCGACCGGATACTTTTTTTTTTGTCTTTCTTTTTAAATCATTTCCCATCGTCTGATGGTCTGGTGGTTTACCCGTCTTGCAATATGTATCAGCCACTCGAGAGTCGCCTTGAAATCCATCAGTTGACTTTAGTTTATGATTCGAGTACTGCTCGATCTTCATTTGTTATTGATTAGCGCAGCAATGCTCTGGGCTCCGCCTGTCACTTTGATAAATGGAAGAGGTTCTTAATGGTTATCCCCAGATGATGCGTCAGAACACACGGGTGGCGCGCACAAGATGTCAAATCACTTTCTCTCTCTCTTAAATTCCTGTGATTTCTGAATATTTGACATTGAGTCTTTGTCGATTTGTCCCACTGGGCCGCGCTGGTTGACGCGGCGTCATTTTTGGCCCTCTACCGGGCCGTCGTCCGAACTACTAGACATTTCGTCTGGGCGGCGGATTGAAGTAACTCGTGGAAAAAGAGCGAAAGAGAGAGAAGGGAGAGAGAGTGGAGGGCTGGCCTTCTTTTATGTGCCGGCGTAGTATAGACGAAGACCCGGAGCGGAGCAGTTGCGCTCAGTCAGTCTGTTCAGTCTGGTCGTGGCCGTGCGTTCGTCCGCCCTTTTTTTTCCCTTTCAATCTCTCTCTCTCTTTTCTCTCTTTTTTTTTCTTTCCCTCCTCTTGTCTCTCTTTTTCCTCCCTCCTTTTTTTAAACGCCGTCAAACGTTTTGATCTGTTCTGTTTCAAGACCCCCCCTTTTGTTCATTTCAACAATTTAAGAAGAAAAAAGAAAAAAGCGAAACAATTCGGACGTATCCCACTGGGCTGTCGATAGCCGAAACCGGCCTTATTTTCTCTGTTGATACGAAAATTCAAGTTTTTTCAGATTTGTGAGTAGTGTCAATTGTTTGTCAGTTAACTTGTGTGTGTGTCTTCTTCAACCTGATCATCAGATGCAAATTTCAACGATGGTAAGCTCCATTTCTTCCTGCTGTCGTCTCATTCACTCGGATGCTATGTGCTGACTGGCAACCTTATCATCAACGTAGAGACGAGCTTACAGCACCGCCGTCTATATGTTTTGTCCTCTTATCTGGGTTTTGATAGAAATGCGCCATAGCGTACATCAAGCTGAACACAAAGCAGGATGCGAAGTAGCATTGCACTAGGATTTTCCTAGATTTTTTGTTGTCTCTCTCTCTCTCTTTCTGGCCAGTGGTAGTGGGGCTTCTTTTCACTTCTCGAGTTCTTCTTCTTCTTCTTCTACTTCTTGTTTTCCCCCCTCTGTTTCTCTTCAACACATGCCAGCCAGCCAACCGGTTGAATGGCATACACCGGAGAAGAGAAAAAGCCCTGCGGGTTTTCAAGAGGGGGGTCTTTGCACTCGGCAGCAGCAGCAGCAGCAAACCTGTGGAAGGGGAGAGTGCGTTCGTCGGCATCTGAAGAATGCCATAGAGACACAGGGGCGAAAAACTGGCCGTCTTTGCCAATCCATCACGCAGGAATAGCCTTTGGCTTAGCAACCGGTTCATTAAAAAAAGGGGGGAATAGTATAGAAGAAAGAAAGAGAGAGAGAAAGAAAAAGAAAGAACAGAAGGAAGAAAAATCCTTGAAAACCCACATCCGGTGGTGGTGATACGCCACCACCACCGCCAGTCGATTTTAAATGCATTGTGGTAAAAACTGTGCGGGTGTCGCAAAAGAGAACCAGCAGCAGACGGTTGTGAAAGAGATAACAACAACAACAAGAGCACAAGGAACTGGAGAGACCAACCAACCAACCACTACAACACATATATATACAAGACGCATTCGCCTTGCTTTGCTCTGTGCTTCTGAGAAAGTTGTTTTTCCTCCCTCTGGCATCAGGCAATCATCTCTCTCCTTTTCGTCTCTGGCGTGTCTGCTCATCTGGCACTCCCTGGCCGCCGCCGCCGCGCTACCCAGCACCCAGCCGGCAGATGCTATTTTTAAAATGGATAGAGACAGAGAGGGAAAAAGTATCTCTACTGAAAGGAGAGAAAAGAAGAAAGAATCGAAGCTTAGAGAGAACAAACAGAAAAGAGCGTTGTGTTGTGTCCCCTTTGCAATTCCGTCTTGTTTCCACCCGCCATTGTGTGTTGTTGTTGTTGTGTTTGTATCCACCCACACACAGACACAACCGACAGTCTATCGCTGATTATCTTTTATGGGCTGCCGGCCCCCCGATCCAAACAGGATCTCTCACAACTTGATGGATGAATGAATGAGAAATGAGGCGCGTAGGGTCTCGGCCAGCGGACGGCCAGACGCACAAGAACAACAACAAAAAGGGCGACATTCCTCTCGGTATTTGTTCAGTTTTGTAACATGATTTTCTCCTTTTTCTTATTCAATGTGGATGGACGTCTTCATCCAAGGGGAAAGACCAGGGGAAGAATGCCGTGCACCGGTCCCCCTTCCGGTCTGATTTCAAAACGATCCATCACTCTTTTCTCTCTTGTTTTTCCGAGTTAGCCGGTGGCGATCACCACCGGAATTGTGAAAGAGGCCACCGCCGCCGCCGCCTTCGCAACAGGAAACGCGTGACTGTGTCGTTGACAATTGCTGGCCGATCAGTAGCGAGTCACAATGAAGTGAACGGGCTGGCTCGTCTCTCTCTCTCTCTTTTTTTTTTCGTGCGTGCCAATTACTCAGTACGACGGTGGTAGTAGTAGCGAGCAGTTACAATGTTGTCGAGGGAGAATTGGACCGCTGCCGACGCTGCCTTGTTGGAAGAGGCTTCGATTTTTAGGGTACTACTGACGTCACGGATCGTCTCTTATTTCCTCTTGTTTTTCGAAGCGGGTCCGTCTTTTATATAGCGGCATCTATTTCTCTTTTCCTCCGGTTTTGTTTTCGTTTGGGTTGGTTCGCCGGCCAGTCGTCGTAGAGTCATAGACTAGTTTGAAAGAGAAAGAGAGAGAGAAAAAAAAAGTCCATCTCCGGTTTGGCACCATCCGACCGTACACTGCGGCACGTACCAAATAGAGTCATCGATCCTGCCGGCTCCTCCCTCATTCGTCTGATCTGTTTTTCTCATCGCCACTTGGGTTCGGATCGAGCTCACTTTTTGCTGCTGCTCCTTTCCTCGTCTTTTCTCTCTCTCTCTCTTTTAGATTTTGGCGGATTCCTGAACCGCGGCTTGTGTGAGCCTCTCTCTCTATGCTATGCGAGGATGCGCCTGGCCCCCATTTGCACTGGGCCGGCTGCCAGGTCACGTGTGTCTAGTGTGGCTCTGTTTCTTCGTGCTCCGACTGCCGAATAGTTTTCAGTCTCCTTTTTCTCTCTTTTGTCTTGTTCTCTCTCTCTCTTCCCTTCATCCTTCTCCCTTTTTTGGCCCGTCCTATTGTCCGGTCAGACACGGATCGTCTCGTTCTAGACGGATAACATCACGGAACAGCCCCAATGCCATATGTCGAGATGTTCCCTCCAGTAGTCGTCGTCGTAGGAGAAGAAGATTAGTAGTACGTAGTAGCATCAGACCGGATATCCACTCCCTTTGCTCACGCCGGGCAATTGTTTTTTCTTTTTCCTTTTTGTTTCTCTCCTTCTCTCTCTTTCCACTCACTATATTATTTTTTTTCATGGGAGGGAGGATTATTAGACTACATGCAAGTTTACTCGGTGTGACACGACTCGACTTTCAAGGTCTGCTCCGCCGGGCTGCGGTGTGGGAGGATTGTGGGTAATTTGACTTTACCTGTTGCGGCTGCGATGCAACGATGGCGTGTCTACTCGCCTTTTCGCCTTGTGCGCCTCTCTTTCGTGAGGCGATTGTTTGTGCGTGCCCGTCTCTTTGGCGCGTTCACAAGTCGTGATCGTGGGAAAAACCGGCCTTTCTCTCTGACTCGGTTCGACACAGACAGGTGTCATTTCCTCGGTAGACGAGGGGGCGTTTCTTTTTCTTCTTTCCCTTTTCAGAAAGAAAGAAAAAACTATTGTAAGAAACGTGTCAGCGCCATTTGATTTAACTTGATTATTCTTTTTTGTCTTTTTCTTTTAGCGTGGTTCTGAGGAACTGGCCATGAGCAACGGCGCTGTACTCAGCCCTCAATCCAATCACGCCGATAACAACAACGACGCCAAGAAGGTAAAACACGTTTCCCCTTGTCCTTTTTTCGTCTCTTTTTTCTTGTACTCTCCGAGATATTTTCTGTATCTAAAAGCAAAAAAACACAAACAAACAAAAAAAAATACATTTGTGGATGGCTCTTTAACGAGTTTCTTCCCGGATGCCCGGCCCCTTAAAAACTGTGGCGTGATTGATCTTGACGCTGTAGGCTACGTTGTAAGAGAGGGGGGAATGTGAGTGTGTCTAGCCCAGGAAATGAGTTGATTGTATTCTAGGCGACCAACTTTGGGTCTTTTGAAAGAGAAAAGAAAGAAAGAAAGGAAAACTAATGAAACCGGCTTTTTTTTTGTTTTTGTTTTTGTGTCGTTTCTTCTTTCCATTTTCTTCAGGTGAAACTGGAGCCCAGGAGTCCGGCCAAGCCCTCGCGCGTCGTCCACATCCGCAACATCCCCAACGATGTGACGGAGGCTGAGATCGTCCACCTGGGCATTCCGTTTGGACGCGTCACCAACGTTCTCGTCCTCAAGGGCAAGAATCAGGTGCGTTTTTTTTTTCTTCTTTTTTTCCAATTCTTTTGTCCTCTAAGAAGCCATATTTTCCTCGAGGTCGTTTGCGGTCTGGCCCGGCCAGACGTTTCTAGTAGAAGAAGTCTGTGGGCTTGGTGGTCCCATCCGTTTTTGGATGTAATAAGTTATTAATTTTTGATTGCAGGCGTTCTTGGAGATGGCGGACGAAGGTGCTGCCATTTCGATGGTCAACTACTTCAGCAACGGCACGTCGGCCCAGCTGCGTGGCCGTAACGTCTTCGTCCAGTACTCTAACCATACCCAACTCAAGACGGACCAGTCCCACTCTAACGCTGTACGTCTCGTCTTTCATTCTTTCTTTCGAACAGAACAGAACAAACGACACGTTCAAGTGTTGCCGTAAATTCCCCAACTGGCTCTACCAACTAACTTTATCTGATGCATTTCCACAGAGTGCTGCTGCTCAAGCTGCTCTGCAAGCTGCTCAAGCCCTTGCCGGCCAGACGGAGACTCAAGGCGGACCCAACACCGTCCTCCGCGTCATCGTCGAGCACATGGTCTATCCCGTTACCCTAGATGTCCTCTTTCAGGTAACTTAATCTTAGAAAATGTTGTTGTGTCACGGACGGACCCCGTCGCCCCTCGTCCGTCCGGCAGCTCCCAAATAACTCGAATCTACCAGTCTAAAATCCTTAAACTGGAGCTTAGTCTCATGAATTTCTTTTGTTGTCTTTTTCCAGATCTTTTCCAAAGTCGGCCGGGTGCTGAAGATCGTCACTTTCACCAAGAACAGTACGTTTGTGTTCGATTTCTTTTCTGTTGAAGCGCAGCTGTTCCACGCGCTCTGCGCTCAGAAACACACAAGAGGGTTGGCAAAGCTTTAGAAAACCTGAAATAGCAAACGGGCCGGCATACCTCGCCTTGCCATTCGACGACTACGTCTAGGGGGCTCTGGTCACATGAGTCCGTTAAATTTACATGTGGACCTTTTTGGTTGGCGTGCCCTGGTTTATCCATTCATAGCGTCGACAATAGACTAGAGACCGTGTGACTGATGGAACCCCCTGGGTGTCGAGTGCAGTACACCCTGGAACGTTGGCTTGTGATGGATTCACACAAACAGAACGTCGGGTCGGGCTGGGCTGGGGTGCACTGGTTTGGTGGTACTTGAGAGCGCGCACCAGGGGTTGGCGTGTTTACGTGACCTAGGAAAGAAAAAGGCATCCGAGTCTGTTGCTGGCCGCATTTTCTTGTGGGCCACTGTTTACAGGAGGGGGTGAACGTTTATTTACGCGAGCACAGATGCCTTCAACTGGTAGGAAGTATTCCAGATGTCCGTCGAGATGCCAAAACAAAACGCCCGGAACCCTCTTTTTTCTCTCTCTCTCTCTCTCCTTGTACGACGAGGCCCCCGAGAAACTGAGTCATTCCTCTCTACCGCCTAAATTTAGCTCATTCCCTTCTGGCCCGACAGCTTCAATTTTTCCGTCGGAACATTTGTCCACGTCTTGGTCTATTTCGTTTTCAAGAGAAATAATCATTGGTCTTTTGTTTTTTATCTTCTTCCAACACTATACAGATACATTCCAGGCCCTGATCCAATATCCGGATGTTGTTACTGCACAAGCGGCTAAACTGGTATAATCAATTGAGGATTATTTGGATAATTATAGGGATGACGTCACCTGATTGGTATTTCTCTTCCCCTTATCTTTTTTCGATAGACGCTGGACGGACAGAACATTTACAACTCTTGCTGCACGCTGCGCATCGAATACTCTAAATTGAGCAGCCTCAACGTCAAGTACAACAACGACAAGAGCCGTGATTACACTAATCCGACGCTGCCTACCGGCGATCACAATCTAGACGCTTTCGCCATGACAGGTAATGAACCGCCCTCATCACTCTCACGTCATTCACTTTATTCTTCCTACTCTCCATTCTCGTCTTTTTCTCTGAAAAATCTTTTTCCTTTTCGTTGCTCTATACTCGTTTAATTGGGGATCATCAAAAGATTTAGCGTGATCGCCAGTATTTACTTACCACGCTTTATTTTATTTTATTTGTCATACCAAAACTATTTCACATCACAAATATTCGGGAGCTTTTATTTCAAATAACGTTAACTTAACACACCAAAATCATTTATATTTATATTTACATTTAAAAAGCAACGCTGTTTTTTTGTTAACGGGCTAATCCGGGAAAAA
Source organism: Ceriodaphnia dubia (assembly GCA_022539655.2). Classification (NCBI taxonomy): domain Eukaryota; kingdom Metazoa; phylum Arthropoda; class Branchiopoda; order Diplostraca; family Daphniidae; genus Ceriodaphnia; species Ceriodaphnia dubia. Next base: position 678,891 of record JAKUCG020000186.1, read on the forward strand.
GCAAAACTGTCGACGCACTCCCGCGCTACCTCTTTTACACGTTTGTGTATGTCATGTGTGTGTGCGTGTTTACATTTCGGTTTCGGGGAAGTTCATTTCATTTTCATTATTATCCTTTTGATTTGGTATTGATTGGATTGGGGTTTATTACTTCGTTGAGTTTACAGCAGCAGTCGATACTCTTTTTTGTTTTAAATTACTATCCATTTGATTTCCAAGTTGATGTTTTCCTCTATCATTTATATTAGTTTGGTAGTAGTATGTATTTGCTGTGGTCTTGCAACCCGGCCCACATGTTGTATGTGGATTTTACTTAGATTATGAATGTGCGTGGTCGCTGTTAGGTGGCGCCGGAGTGCTGGCCTCCCCTTTCCAAGCCATGCATGGCCTCGCATCGCCCTTAACCGCAGCTTACGGCTCTGCATCGGTCGGAGGTAGGCTCATATCCATCATCCTCCCAACCCTCCCTCTCCTCCACACACACGACTTCCCGTGAAAAATCAGAGAGCCAAAAGAGATTCTCGCTGCTTTTCATTTTTATTTGATTTTTTTTTTATATTTTTTTTTTTCGAATTTTTGTACTTTCCTTCTCAACCTATCCACGTCAACCAATCCAACCGAATCATACGAAATTATTTGTTTTTGTTTTGACTGGGAAAATATTCGGATGGCGATGGTGACTTTGTTTGTCTTCTTTCGCTGCATTTTAACACCCTTACTCTAAAAACAAAACAAAAAGACACGTTTAGAATGTTTCATCTTGATGGTATGGCTGTTTACTGCTTTGAAAATTCTTCTCACTTCTGCTTGTTGAATATTTTCTCCTCATTCCACATCTCTCATTTTTTTACATTTTAAATTGTTGGTACCCTAGACTTGCCATATTAATGCGATACTAACCGTTTATTGTTTTTTGTTTTCTGCTGGTCTTGATATGTATCTAGGTGGCGCCGCCGACTTCATTCTACCAAGTACGTCCTACAGACTTTAGTCTCTAGTGTCAGTCTCGTTTCTAATCATGTCCCTTTCACGTCTTATTAGGTGGTTTTAGCTTGCCAGGTGGCTCGGCTTCTGCAGCTTTGGGACCGGCTGCCCTACGCCTCTCGGGCCAGCCCTGTTCTTCTGGAGCCGTCCTACTCGTCTCGAATCTCAACGAGGAGGTATAATTCAATTTTCATTTATAGTCGAAACCGTAAAGAAAGAAAAGGTCTGATTTCACACACTTTTCCCCTCTTTAAAACAAATGAAGACTTGCTCTTTTTCGAGAAAATCTTTGTTTCTTCTTTGATTGTACATTATTATTTCGTCCTGATTTTCTCTCTCGGAGAAATCTTGTCCTGTTTTGTTTCCACTAACGTTTGTCGGCCGTCTGTGTTGTTTTCGCCCCTTCAAATACCTTTTAACGGGAATTTGCACGGAAATTGAAATCCGACTTTGAACGGGGGGAAAAACTGACGTTTGGGGGATAGTTGTTCTCTTTTTATTATTTTTTATTATTTTTCTTTTCACTTCGTGAAGACCGAGACTTATCATTTTGTTTTTGTTGTTTTTTTCTACTTTTCTCGCTCTCTGGTATTCGTACACACATTCTACTCTTCACACTACCTCTTGCGCTGGTCCGCTCTGATGCTGTCGCTGCCGCTGTTGCTGTTCTCGTCCCGCCTGTTGCCGCTGCCCACCGTCATTTATTTTTATTTTTTTATTACCATCTACAAAAAAATCTATTCTTCGTTTATGTTGATGCCTACTTTACACCAAAACAAAAATCTGGACGATCCCACTAATCCTCGGACACGTCTCTTTTCTCACTCTACACCCTACTGGCCTCCTCAAACCCAACTTTTTTGTTTTTTACCTTTTCGGAAACAAACAAACAAAAAAAAATTCCAAACCCCAAAAAACATTTTAATCCCGAATTCTCCAACACTCGCAGATGGTCACGCCTGATGCTCTCTTCACTCTCTTCGGTATGTCTACCAGTTTCTTATTCATATTTTATTTGACATCTTTTTCAAACTCTTTTATGTTTTGTGTTTGTTGATCATCTCTTTCTCGCGCACTCCGTCACGTTTTTTTATTTAGTTGTGGATGGATAAATATCGCCAAGATATATGGCCTAGAGCTAGAAAACGATGAAATGATGTATCTGATGATTTTGGTTTTCATTTTTTAACTTGCAGGTGTTTATGGCGATGTCCACCGGGTGAAGATCCTGTTCAACAAGAAAGATACAGCACTCATTCAAATGGCAGAGCCGCATCAAGCCCAACTTGGTAATGGAACAAAAGTTTGTTGTTGAACGCTCATTGGCAGACGAGACTCATTTCGGTTTTTCTTTTTGGCATAATCGCAGCTATGACTCACCTGGACAAGCTGAAACTCTATGGCAAACAGTTGCGAGCCATGCCCTCTAAGCACCAGGGCGTTCAGATGCCCAAAGAAGGCCAACCGGATGCCGGTCTGACCAAGGACTTTATCAACTCGTCTCTACATCGTTTCAAGAAACCCGGCAGCAAAAATTATCAGAATATCTACCCTCCTTCGTCCACTCTTCACCTGTCGAATATTCCGTAAGGCTATCGACGTTCACCATGTCTGTTGCCCCAAGACTTTTGGACTAATCAATCTCTTTCACTCTCTCTCTTTTCCTACAGGCCGAATGTCACTGAAGAGGAGATCAAAAACGCCTTTACCGCGGCTAACTTTGCCCCACAGGCCTTTAAATTCTTCCCGTAAGAATCCCGAACGATATAGTTTTATTTTATTTTGAAAAAATGTTCAGAAAAGAGTTTTAATTTGTTTTTCTTTCCGTTGAGTAGGAAGGACCGGAAGATGGCGTTGATTCAACTCGGTAGTGTCGAGGAAGCCGTGGCTGCTCTCATTGTAAGTTAAACAATGAGCATCCTCAATCACTTCACAGTAGCTAACACACTGTTTTCATTTGTCTATAGAAAATGCACAACTATCAGCTCAGCGACTCGAGCCACTTGCGAGTCTCCTTCTCCAAGTCGACCATTTAAAAGCACACACAATTGTCCCGAGAAATCGAACAAAAACACGTTTGGATTAAAGACCCCAATATTTTTTTTTTTTTGTGCATCGAGAAGTGTTGGAAAGTGCCCTGCCGGAAGTCTCGCGCGTTGCATAAGTCCCCCATCTCCTCCCACTATTTACTACAAACCACACATTCAAATATCTAGGTAGTTTCTCTTTCTCTCTCTCTCTCTTCTTCTTCTTACGGATAAACATGGCCCATCCGATTATTCGGTCGGATGGCCAAATATCTCATAACGATTGCTGCTTTGAGGCTGAGCCTCGATCGCACAAAGACAACATGAAAAGTTGGACAAAGTTGGAACCCCACACTCTTGGAAAATCTTAACTTCTCTTATACTCTTTCTTCCTTCTCCAATCTTTATTGTTGATTTGTTTGGTTCCACTCGGATCGCTGTCGCCCGTCGTTGTAGTTTGCGCGGAACGACGTCGTCTCCTTGTGAAAACCCATTCATATTTTTTTTCTGACATACTCGACAAGAAACGAACAAATCACAACAAAACAGTGGAACATACCCTCCCCCCCTCCCGTTACCTGTCCCCCCCCCCACGTTCGTATTTGCTGCAAGATGAGCAGGTCTTACATGATCGTCTTTAGCTTAGTAATTCGGCCGCCCAAATTTTTTTTGTGTGTGTCTGTGTGTGAGTGTGAAGGCAGAAAACTCGACAACACCAAAAAGAAAAAAAAATAAGAATTAAAAAAAAGGGAATTAAGATCTATTTTTGCAAGTGACTTGTACATCTCTCCTATTACGCGCCTCTGTTTGTATTTTTGGGATTTTTTTTTTGTCTACACATCGGGAGGATGGTGGTTTATTTCGTGGGAAAAGGTGTCTGCTTACACACGAGTGGGATTTATCTCGACTGTTTCTGCAACATCATATCGATCGTTTTGAGAGTGTGTGGCTTCATTTTTTCTTCCAAGACTTTCATTTTTAATTCAAACTATTTTTTTTTTGTCTATCCATCTGTCTCGACCTTTGGAAAGCACTACAATTTTCTTGTCTCTATCTCTATCTATCAACTTTTTCTATCTTTCCCTCTCTCTCTCTCTCTATTCTGAAAAAAAAAACATTTCCCTCACTTTTGCTTGCGAATTAGCTTAATGTGTGTTGGGGGTTGTCTTGTATGTGTTCTGATTTTTTTTTCTATCTATTACATCTTCTTCTTCTCGCTATCTTCTTCTCTTGATTTTTTTTTCATAATTTTTTATTTACACGAAAAAAATCTACCGTCTAGGCGTCTCATCTGTCTTCTCTGGTCTCCCCTACCAACATTTTCAACAAATTTAATTTATTTTGGTTTCCGCTCGGACCATTCCAAAATTAGCCTTCTTCGCTTGGCTCTTCTTTAAACACACACACACAACCATAAAGTCCGTCTGTGAGAGATAAAGACATGAAAGATATCATCACGCGTCACGTTCCATGAATCGGGAATCTCATCGAATGTGTGCACAAAAATTCGGGTTGTCCAGATTCGTGCAGCTTTTTTAATTCTTTTCATAATTTTGACTTATCTGTTTTGATTGGAGAGAACAAAAAAAGTCTTATTAAAAGACGAGTCTCGACGCTGCACGTCGTTCCCAAGTATTAGCGTGGGGTGGTGTTGTATTCATACGATTATTCCTCCCTCGCCCCCCGTTTTATTATTTTTGAATTTTTTTCCCCTGCAATTTTTCGATTATTTCGACATTTCATCCGCGCCAGTTATTGTACATCGAGGGGGCACAAGTGCATGTTTTTTTATTTTGATTGTCACTCCTGAATAAGGGCGCAGCCTTTTTTTTTTAACAATTTCTCTCCCTTTCAACTTAATTTTGTTTCCTTTTAATTTCTACCTAACTTAAGTTATATTCGCTTTCTCCTTTTTTATACTTAAAGAAAAACAATTTCATTCTCTTTTTTCTCCATTCATCTGCCACCTCTATCTTCATTTGTTTTTGCATCTTCGCCGTTCCCTTGTGTGTGTGTATAAGTGTGCAGTGTGGAGGACACAATCGCTAAAGACGACACCGGGCAAAACAATCACAAAGTTTTGAATGGCAAAACAAAAGTAATGACATAAACCCATATTAGAAATGTTCCTGTCGGTCTTCTGACGACATTTTCACTTTTTTTGAATTTTGTCATTTCAATTCTCTCTTTTTAACGTCTATTCTTTCCCTATTACTCCCCTCCCCTGATGTGCCTTGGAGCAACAACCCAACAGTTGTTCTTTTCCGCTTCATTTTGATTCAAAACCAAACATCCTCTCTTTGCAAAAGGTTCGTCGCCGTCGTCACTCAGTTTTTTATTTATATGATTGTTCGTGTCTGACCGTTTTTCTTCTTCGCGATGAGAAACGACACTTTTTTTTTCTATCTCTCTTTCTCGATCCCCACGCCGGACCCGTCCGCGTCCAGCACAACCTACACACGCACACCTATACACACGTGACCGACACTTTTTTTTTTCATCTGTCTGATCGCCGTTGTTTCGACCATTCAATGTCCAAGCCCGAAACTCTTACATTTTTTCCCCATTATCATCTTCTTCCTCTTTCCTTAACGATGATTCAACTAATGGCGGCTGACTCGTTGCATCCGCGAGTTCGAATGTGGGTGGATGGATGCGAGGGAGTCGAAGAAGACAAACACACACAAAAAGAAGAGGTGTGCATACCTATTTTGTAATCGATTGATATGAACAAATACAAATTGTTTTTTTTTTCGCTCCAAACAAGACGAGACATTGTTTGAAATTTCACTCTTGTTTGTCCGTTGCGGTCTGAGAAAGATGGCGGGCCAGCCCTTATGGAATTTGATTATTCGGTACATTGTTGTTGGCAGTCGAGCATGATGAGGTTGTAATTGAATCTCGATTGGAGATGCATCATGTCATCATGAGAAAAGGGGAGGAATGATCATCATAAAAGGGTTGCGCAGTTACTAATAGTAGCCGGTTTTGCTGCTTGGGGCAACGTTCGCGGTGACACACAAACTGATCGTTTGTCCGCCGACATTTGTTTGCGACACGGCTCGCGAGTCGCCGACGATGATCATTGCCAACCGTCAAGACCTCCCCTATTCTGGCAAAAGGAGGAGCTCCCCAAGTCTTATGATGGCTGCTAATCTACTCTATCTCTCTCTCTCTCTTTTCCAAGTCATTAGAACGACACTGTCATAAGTCTAAGACCGGGGTTCCTCCTTATCGATCTGCCCGATGGCAGATGGAATCGTCGCTTGTAAAATATGCTGTTGGGCCTTTTGCTGAAGAGGGGAGAGAACATATTCACCCCCTTGGCCCCTCATTTTGACTTGATCGTATCTCTCGATATACATGGAACGCGCAATTTATTCCAACTGCTACTACAACGATGACGACTACTACTACTCTAGGCTATTACTGCCCGCTCGATTTCGTCCATGATCCGTTTTTACGACTCGATCATCCCCGTATACGAAAACAACTAACAAACGTTTCCCTTAACTTCTGCCGCAGCATTCCCAATATCTTTAGCGTATTATTTCGCCATTCTATTATGTATCATTCAATCAGGTCTCATACGCCATGAATGTAGTCTCTCTTAGATTGGCCGGGGCGACCCAATCTAATTGTGTGTTGTCGTACATGTACCTTCTACCTGATTCATCAGTCAACTCGATCGGATTCATTAGGGACGAGTTGCCTATACGAGGGAAAGTGGGCAGTGCTGGGTGAGAAACGTCTACCCGATGGTCTAAGCAACGTATTAGAAACCAATTAGATCAATTAAGAGAGGTGAACGGGGCTTGAGTATGTAGCATTCGGGTCGCTAAGCGGGGCGGCCGGCGGGCGGTTCATCAATAGAAGAGGATGCGGCGGCCGCTGTGCTCGTCCCGTTGTTGTGTAATCGTGTTTTCGCCGCGCCCAATTACTCCCTCTTACCGCATAATGCTCTTAGATTGATTATAGAGACCGGTTGATACTTAAACTAGCGGCAACAAAAAGAGAGAGAAAGACGCCGATGATGAACGATGCCGTATATCTGTAGCACAATGAGGACAAACGATAAAGCTAACGAAGCCATCTATTATATTCCGGGTCTCGTCGGATGAAAAGAGAGACGGAACCAAATCCACTATAAATCTCCGGTGCGGTCGCCACCACCATCAACGCCCACATATAGAATAAAGACGTGAAGTTGGCGTAATAGAAACCGATTCCGATTTCTTTTCCTTTTTTTCTTGGTTTTTGAAGGACAAAGTCGTCGTCGTCGCTGCACATTTAACTACTACATCTTCTACTACTACCCAACTACTTGAAAGGGAAGAAGGACACAGGGAGCTGATTTCAAATTCGAGCCGTTGTAACGTCAATCCACCGGTTGGGGACTTTGGGGGCCAAACTCATTCTATTAAGTGGCGATTATAGCTCTCTCTCTCTCTCTCTTGAGCGACCCTAGCGGGAAGAGAATACCCTTTCTTTCTATCCCACCGACGCAATTGTCGCCGTTCCCGATGGAGACTCGATTTGTCAGGGTCTCGCCACCTCTTTTTTTTTCTCCTACCCTCGTCCTCCCAGCGCTCTCTCTTTTGATGGTCGCTTGGAGATAGAGACAGACCGCCTGGCTCTCCGTTTGCTACTCTTTTCTCTTTCTTTTTCTTCATCCTCTTCGCGGAGGGTGAGCGTCGTAGATATATACACGCAAAGCGCTCGCGAGCAATACTATCTCAACTACACGCTTCATTAATTTGAAGGGTTGTACGGCAGGCAGCAGCAGGAGGAGCAGCAGTAAGAGCTTGACACAAGAAATGGTATAAAAGAGACTGCATCACTTTCCAATTACCGAGATTGAGCCAGGAGAAGAGGGGGGGGGTAGTGTGGGGCATTGATATACAATATAAAACAGGGCGCGCATTTTGAAAAGAAGAAAGGAAAAAGGGTTCATGCGAGACGCGACCAAAACTCTCTTCCTCTTCCTATTTTGACTCCATTTGATCCGCTCGTACAAGTTAGCGAGCGCTCCGACGACGACGACGGCTCGCCATGATCCAGCGGAACAAATCGTCGCCGCAAGAGGCGACTAATTGAATTGGCTTTACACTAAGACTCAGGCGCTCAGCCATCGACGAGTTTTCCGTCTCCATTCTACGAAACTACTGAATACAACAAACTAAAGACAAAAACAATGACAACGCCAAACAGACTGACTCCGAGATTCTGGAAGTCGTTCAAAAACAATTCAATTCCCGTTCCAAAAAAAGAAAACGACAAGTTTTTTCCCCCCGTTTTCATTGGGCTACATTTGATCTTTCAACTCGACGGCGACATTGCTCTATGACGTTTCCTGGATCGTGTCCCAATGGATAAATATTAGAATCGATTGGAGCTCGTCGGTATACTTTTTGTGTATTAGAACTTGTGTGGAATTCCATCTGCTCTCAATCTCAATCAATGATGAAACGACAAGACAGTATTCAGTGTCGATGCGCTAGGAACGGGTCCCGTTAACGTGTTTTTCTGTGCTACAAGAGGGCTGCGTACGCTGGTACGTATAAGACATGATAAAAAGGAATACATCTGACTTTGATGGATCCGGTCATTAGTTTGTGTACACTGAGCCGATGCCCTATCAGTACAGCAGGGGGGAGAGATAGGCGACACTTTTCTACAGCACTGTGTGACGATAAACCATCATTATATCTAGAATAACTGTTGTTGTGGTGTAAGGACCCAGTCCGGCAGTCGCCCTAAAGACATAATTCGATTAATTCCTCTTTTTTCCACCCTCCGTCCGCCCCGCTCCGTCCGGCATTTAACGTTTTATAGAGAGCAGGAGGAGAATAAGGTTGCTGTTGTTGGAACAATCAGACTTTCGGCAAAATTTCCTTCCTCTCCATGCGTCTATGTGTGTGTTTGTTTGTGCTTAATTGAATCAAAGCAAAGATTTAACGCACCGGAAAAACGTGCAATAGCCCCTTCTCCCTTTCTCCTTTTTCTCCCTTAACAAATAAATATACCGCTTGCTACTACGAGCTGTCACGTTTCGGATCACGGACGGAAGGAAACGAAATTCGGTCATTGGCTGGATTCGCCAACCAATTGGACGGAGCGATCCTGCGCAGGGCAAAGCCGCTCCTCCCACCGACTTGGGCAGGAAAAAATTTCTGTTTTCTCGGAAGCACACCGGAAGGATCATGCATTGCTCAAGTGGCAGCCAAAGAAACCGGAAATGGCCGTGTTACTGGTCAATGAAAGCCCGGACTTGTCCGTCAAAACAGGTATTAAGAATTTGAACGGATGCCCAGCTGGATATCCGGCGGACAGTACAGCGCACGACAAGGAAGAAGACGAGGAATCCATTCGTCCTTCTCATCCGTCGTCGTTGATCTTCAAGAGTGATCCTTCTTGCCATCAGGAACTAGTCGAAGAAAAGCACAAAAGCCGAGCCGCATCACCAGAATCGGCCGACGCCCATCATCTCCAATCGAGCAAGATCAAACCAAGAAGGAGTAGGACTAATTTCACACTGGAACAATTGGCCGAGCTGGAACGACTCTTTGAAGAAACCCACTATCCGGACGCCTACATGCGAGAGGAGCTCAGTCAGCGTTTGGGACTCAGCGAAGCCCGCGTTCAGGTTCGTATTTTGTCATTGAAATTTGAAACGGCATTAACTAATAATTCGATCCGTTTGATTTCGGTTAGGTTTGGTTCCAGAATCGGCGGGCGAAATGTCGGAAGCACGAAAGCCAAGGACACAGTAAAAACGAAGCTGCCATACTTTCTTTTGATCCGATTGGCCGTTCAATAGGAACTCATCGAGTGTTTGGTGATCGCACAGGTGTCGGCATTCCCGTTTCGCAGCACCATCACACTCTGTTGCATCACGTCATGTCGGAGAGCTCTCTCGTTCATCCTCGGCTATCGGGCAGTAGTAACAATAGCGGCAGTAGTAGCGTCCCATCGTCATCGGCCGTCGCGATATGTCCAACGACGTCGTCACATCACCACGGGATGACTAGCACTAAACCGACATTCATGTCTTCGGCGTCGCCATCCGCCGGATTGACCATTCCATCTTTACCACTACATCCATTCCCGCGATTGATGGATCCCTCTACTCTTTTAGCCGCACAGCAGGTAATTAAATTTCAATTACGATATTATTTACGATATTTGTTACATTGTTCTTATGCAATCAAACAGTACGTCTCTTCGTTGAATATGAATGCAAAACCAACATCGGAATGTGGATTAATCCCACCTTCGAGTCCTCCTTCTATCGCTCCACCTCCGCCGACGATGATGCACGACACTTTGGTGACGTCACCTCCGACGCCGTCGTCCTTTGCATCGTTATTCCTTCATCCAGCATCCCTAGCTGCGTCATTGGCCGGTTATCCTCCTCATCCGTGGACCATCAGCTGGATGAACGCAGCCGCCGGATACGGTTTTGTCAATGCAGCTTCATCGGCAGCGACGGCAGCCATGGATCTGACGACGGTAGCAGCCGTTCACCATCGAAATCCTCTTAGTTCCATCGCCGACCTCCGACTCAAAGCCAAACGCCATGCGGAAGAGCTCGTGGACGTTTCTTCTTCCGGAAACAACAACAACATTAACAACAACGAAAATGACGAACAACCCAACAGTCCGCTTTAAGATTAGCTTCATTCCCTCCTACATTCCCTTCTATTTGCACGTAAGTTTTCTTTGTTAAACATGTGGTCATCTAGAATAAAGACGTTCTTTTTTCTGTGTTAAAACAAGACAAATACAATTGTCATAGCCAATAACCTAGCTTGGGAGGACTTTTCAATTACCTTTACGACCGATGATGAAACGATGGAAATGGAATTAGGTGAAGTCGTGGAGTCCACGAAAAATCGGCCGCTCGTCGTAGACATAGTCGAAATGTGCTATATACATTAGAGCACAGCACTGTGAGTAGTCAGTTTATCGGAGCAAGAATAAAGTAAATTGGAAATTATGAACCTAGTCTGCGTGTTTTATATTGATTGACTGGCAATATCTTCCCGACTGGCTGCGACTCGTAAATCCAGCGCCGAATATCCCAGAACACGGTTGATTGGATTAGGCCGATCTATCCGCCACTGGCCGGGCCTCGTTAATGCCACTACTACTGGTCCTAGCTCATCTCCGTCCTCCCCCACCTCGCCGGCTCCCTCTTTCTCCTCTCTCTTATCATCATCATCAAAAGATGTAGCAGACCCTTCATTTCTCTTACGATCCAGCTGTATATAACTATCTAGCTAAAAGTCAGTCGTATACATATCAGCTATATATATACTCAAGTGCACTGACACCCATATATATACTATATATATCCAGCATGGAATGAACATGTTTTATAGCACGATGGACACTGTCGAAATGATCTATTGAATACTGATTTGATCAGGAATTATTATAGCAGTTCTTTATTGGTGGCAGGTTTATTCGATTGCCACACAAAAACAACTTCGTTTTTTTCACTCAACTTACTTACCTTACTATTTATATATGAGTTTATTTTTTTCTGTTATTACTCTAATAATTTCCGTCACTGTGATTCGATCGATTTATGGAAAATCATTTTATTTTCTCTTGCGGCGATACTTCGCAAATCGCGTCAGGTTTCACCCGTCGCTGAATGTCATTAATACCAGGTTATTTAAAACCCATTCACTCCCATTTCGAGTTGTTGGCGTAATAACAAAAATATGTTGCCGTACCTCCTGAGACCTATTTTATTATAATTATATTATGAGTAGCAAGTTTTAATGGGTAATTTTTATATGAGCGGTCCGATTAAGGAAAAAATGGATGTAGCTCCAATGAAGTAGTATAGTTTTTAATTCAGACTAATTTCAAGGCGCAAGTGAAATACTGGACTAGTATATAGTACATCGTGTCATTTAATTGTTCAAAGGTTGTTCTAAACTGGTGCGACGTAATTTTGAGCTGAAATCCTTTTCACAATTTACGAAAGTGTCCATCTATTTATTTACATAACGTCGAATTTTAAAATAAGTCGCACTGCATCTCATCTTAAACATTCTGGTTCATCGTTGTATTCGTGTATCGTTGGATCGTCGTATCGTCGTTGTATCGTCGCTGAATCCGTATAATAGGAACTCCCCATTACCTACACGGACTAAGCTAGCTGTTTAATGAACTATCTAGTAAACTGTGATGCAGCGACTTGCGTCGCGAGGTTCCCGGAGGATGGTTAAAACTTGTAGAAATGAAGAAAAACAGGTGGTACGTGAAAATAGAAGCATATAAAGTGCTTAAGTGGGGAATCAAGCAGCAAATAGGATATTAGCCGTAGCCATATGAAAAGTGAATCAAACAGAATTATGGATCGGTAAAATGTTTAAAAGTTTTGTTTAAAAATAATTTTGGAAATGTAATAACATGTATTAATTGCTTTCACCACAGGGATCTCGTGGCTTTTCTTTTTTTCTGGGCTGTGGGCCTCTGGCTGCCGGCTCCCCTGCCGTTGATGACATGTAAACAATCCTAACTAAATCGCGCAACAGTGTATTGTATTGTTGTTCTCTCTGACATCTTGCATGACGTACCATGGACGTACGGGTACGGATTTTGAATTGTAACTATTTCAATTCCTTAAATTTAGTAACTTAATTGATTTGATAAGAGTTTTAGTAGAGACTAAGTAACTATCAAATGAAGGAGTTTTAAGAATAATTGTGTGAATAAAGAGACATTGTGACTGACTCTTTGTGTGTCAGTTAGTTGAAAGCAATAATAAATCTCACTTCAATGAAGCTGTGATTTGTCGTACGTTATTAAAGCTAGAAAGAATTGTAACAATAGATATGTAACTCCTTATTCCAGCATTGCTTTATTTAGGATGTGTGATACGAGTCAGATCACTTAATGATGTGTCATAGTTGCCTAAAGGTAATACCAAAATAGCAAGTTTTTAATTGTTGTGTTGACTAGAACTGTTTAAAAGAATTAGTTTTCCTTGAATTAACGTGTCTTCCACCTAAACTTAAGAGGCTCTATACTGTCACTCTGTCAGAGACACCTGGAGACAACACTACAGTAATTCCGTCAACCACCAATTTTTTTTGCCTGCTGGACCAGGAATGATGTGAATGTGTATGAATGCTTGCTTCAGTGACAGACTATATGTATGTATTAAGATTTTAGAACTGGCTATATTGTATTCGGATTGACTAACATCTTTTCTTCTAATTTTTCAAGTATCGCCAACCTGAACCACCGTGGTGCTATCGCGTAGCTGTTTGTGTCATTAACTCATCATCTGTGCAGTTACTGCACATAGCGAGACAACCTCATGAACATGATGGGACAACCTCCGACCACTCCAGCTTGCCAAGTATTATTTGATCCTTAATTAGACGATGAACACATGTAAAAGTAAAAACCGGAAGTGGACCGGAAGTAAGAAAAACAAGTCGTACAGCAAAATGAAGGACAGTATCGGATTCCTCGTCAAATTCTGAGGTAGATTATGGTGTTTTTATCAACTTTTGGAACATGTCGAAATCGAGAATTTAAGAAGTCTATAGACTTCAAAAATTTGCGATTTGGTCAATCTCTTAGATTTCAATAATAACACATTATTCTTACTCAGAAAAGTGCGCTGATTCCGAATATCTACTTTGTTTTAGGATTGGAGCAGTATTTCCCACTTCCGGTTCATTTCCGGTCTCTGAAAATGTGTTCCAACTACTTAATTTCCGTCATTAACAGTTTCTATTTGTATTCTAGATGATTGCTGATGCCAAACTGATGAAGACGTGACTGAAGAATCATTTTTTGGGAGCGATATGACTAGGTACGTTGAAACTTGCGACTTGTTTAATTACTGATTAACTAACATTATCTTCTTTTTGTTTCAGGAGTCGCAAACCTGCACTACACTCAGGTGTTGCTGCTAAGTGTAGATTCCCCCTGTAACCTTCTATCCTTCCAATTCCGGTCCTGATACCCGCAATGCAGGAGGTAGGGATGGGCTCTGTCTCGAAAGGGTGAATACAGCCAAGCGCCCGACTAGGTTCAATCGCATCCCTGAATAACTGGCCCCAACCATCACTCTTCTCTCTTTCCGGCTTCTCTTAGCCATGCCACTCGTTGGGCGGTACGGGCCGTGCCGAGCGACGTTTGGCTCCGAACGAAATGATGAAAAACGATAATCTCTTCTGGAGATTTATCTACTCTGATCGTTCAAAAAGTAATAACTATACGAATGCAATTCATAATAATTATAATGTTTATTAACGAATCTTGTGAAATTTTAATAAAAAGACCGTCCGGTACAAATCTCAATTTTTTGTTTCATTTCGACAAATGTATTTGTACTGTATAAATAATTTACAAGGTTTTGCCAGCGTATACAATATGCCAAAAAAAACAACATGCATATATATGATTGCATAAGGATTATAAGCAAGAAATACCGACCACAAGGCAAGCTTTATATCCTGAAAACGGGGAAAAAAAATTCAGGATGGAGGATGCTGAAATTTCCATGAAGGTTGCAACACCTGAAAATAAAAAATACCTGGTTAATTTTGTATGTAAAATATCAAACGGAAGTCCAAATATACGTAGTTGAAGCAAAATTAAAAAAAGACAGGTGAAAAAACAAAAACAAAACAAGGATTTAAACTTAATTGAAATAACACATCCTCACTGAATAGTGCGAGCTTCGATGGTCCTCTGTAGCAGAAGGGCGACAAATACAGCAAAAGAGATGAGCACGGATGACGCCGCTAGTTCGAATTTCGAATGAGTGCGCGCCGCGGCCGCTGTCTACAGGCAGCAACTGTACCCAGCGAATTGATAGATCGAAGAACCGGTAGAAGTGCGAGGTAATTTACTTCATTGCCGTTAATGTGGTTCCATTATGTAGTGTATCATGACACTGGAATAAATGAAGAAGATTAAAATTTATCATAAATAAAAAGAAAATGGGAAAACAAAGAACTAATTCTATCTCGTACTGTTTTAAGATTAGTAAATCATTTTAGACGTACCATTCGATTTAGAAAAGATTCGAACGTCTAGTTACATGAAAATTGAACGTGTCAGTCTGATAGTATTTGGTAATTCTCTAGGATTTCAGTTATTTTCGCAATACGGTACGTAGTCTCTTATGTTACGCAAACAAAGCTAAGTCAGTATTTTGAGGTTATTTTACATGTGCGTACACATATGTTTCTGATGACAAAATTTACTAGAAAAGAAAAGCTGATTGAAATGTGCGAAGCTCTGAAGCATACAGAATACAGAGGCCAATATTAATGGACCTTAGACTTCATTGTTTTACCCCATAGATCCTTAAGTAGTTTATCACTTTCCAGGTGATCACAATACATATCATACAACAGATGGCACGGATTCGATGTGGTAGAATGGCAGCGAGGCGACAACATCAGCATTTCAGCAACCAATTTCGAACACGTGGGGCTGGCCAAGTATCGGTAGTAGAAGTAAGCACATAGTGTTCTCATGGATGACTATCAAAAGCCATGTCGATCACGAATGTTTTTTACGCACAATAAATAAACAGGATTTAAACTAAATATATTTTTCGGAATACAAACATATTTTTACCTGTAAGATAAATCGTAAGACATTGCCTCGAAGCACGGATATGAGTTTGGATTCAAAATGTTTCGCCGGACTCGAGGGGTGGCGAGTCAAAAAGACGATGGCATATTGGCATTTATCAAGAAGGTAAACTGCCTGTGACTGCACGATCAGTGTTAACAACTGCAGATTGTGTGAATAGAGGAGTTGGCATGGACTGATTAAGAACTTGCCACCTACCACGCAGCTTCAGTCAGGTCTTCTAAAAAATAGAAAATTTTGAGAATCAACCAAGTGTGGCATTGGATGCAAAATTCAGATCATATAAAAAAGAAATTATTAAAATTAGACTTACACTAGACTCTTGGTATGATTATATAATGCATTTCACCAGCACATAACAAGTCCAAGAAAAATTTTAATCTTAATAATGGATGAACTTATTAACTTAACATGAAAACCACCCACTTTCAGAAAATGTTCTCAAACTAAAGTCGGTATCATGAGATTATGTTACATATAGTTTCAGATGACCAACTTTACCAGAAAAGAACAGCCAGATTGAAATGTGGAAAGCATCCAGGAGCTAATGCTAATGGACCTAGGACTTGTTGAAACCCATAGATCCTCAAGTAGTTGATCACTTGTTAGGTGGTACATTTCATACGACAGATGCCACGGATTCGATGCAGTAGAATAACAGCAAGGCGACGACATCAGCAACCAACCAAGTTTCGAACACGTGGGGCTGGCGGCAAGTAAATCGGTAGTAATACTAAGCAGTAAGCACACCCACACCCGGACAGGCGGACACCCCACCCGAATGTCAAAAAATGGCAAAAAATTAAGTAGATGTCGGATTTCCTACTCAGTGTTGCCAAATTCATAAACAATTAAAAACAACATATTTAAAATGTTTAGCGCTTTAGCGCTTAGCAGTTAGGACTTAGGACCTGGGACCTTCTTTCTGCATTTTGTTTGTGTCTCAAAAAAATGGCTCCTTCTTTAAATATAAGAAGTGATTCGAAAATTAATTTTATCAGAGTCATAATAGAACCCTGGTTGCTCAACCAAGGCATTTCCCCCCTTGTTAGAAAGGAAAGTAGAAGGTCATTTCTGGTCATGGAACGGACCTGATCGAACGTAAATGTTGACTCGTCCAGTGCTGGTTCCGGAAGGATTACTAGTAGTGCAGGTGAACTCTCCTTCGTCCGATTTGAGGACCGAAGCGATTTTAAGCACTCCATAGGTCGTCGGGACCTTTGAATCGAATTTGAATCGGCTGGAAACAAATGGATGTAAATGGACAAGTCGTCATGCGATACACGACGAAACGGACATGAAACGACATTGAAGCACTGGGACAGCACGTGAAAGAATACCAGTCTGTGATTGAGTCAACATCAATAAAGAAAGCTGCCAATCATCCCACAAGAAAGACAAGTGAATCAATCAGTGAAAAATGGTGACAGGTAAAAAAGTGAGAGAAAGTAGTGGAGCGACACCAAATAGTGGTAGGACACGGTTGTCATTTAGAGGAGGTAGACGACGTGACTAATTTTACAAAGCTACTGAATAACCAACCTCCGACGTTGAGGACTACTCTGATGCCGTCCTGGCCGCTGCAGACATAAGTGTCCGAATCGGAATGGCGGATGTCGGTGATGATGAGCATATCGCGACGGTCATCTTGAGCGCGACCGGCCGGAAGCGAACCAGATTCCTTGTCCCATTTGAGAATGACTTGACGGCCAACCAGCGACTGGCTGCTGCACCGGAATCTGACGGTCGATCCGACTTCGGCGATTTGAATCTTTGGCTCCGTAACCGTCAAGACGATGGTCGGACTTGCCGGAGGTGGTCGTGGTTGGGTGTCTGCAATGGATAGAGACAAAACGATTAGCGACTTCCTTCCTCGATTGAGGCGACGAGCACAAACAAATGAAAAGCGAGACGGACACATTGATTTAGACGACAACCGGACGAGCAAGGCAAAAGCGTTTGTTTGTTTGGGTTAGTGAAGGTTCATTCGACTGTTCGATATCGAGAAACGTGAGCGTGAAGGCGACATCAAGTCAAAAGCGGGACGTTTGTCGGACTGCGACGGACGATTTTGACGACGGGCGAATTGTAATATTCTTTTTTTTTTGTGGCTGAATTTTGTATTGTGTTGTGTGGGATTATAGGCTGGGGAACCTTGGGGCTGGATCAGAGCCGTCAATTCGCCGAGGACTAGGCCTTCGGTGTTGGTGACGCGGCATTCGACTTGGCGATGGCTGGCGTCGATGAGGAGGGACAATGAGCGTCGGTGGCCCCAAGGGAAGTGGGCCAGGACGTCAACGGCGGACGTATTGGATGTGCCGGTCATCTGGGTCCGGGCAGAGAGTTTGCCGTCAATGCACCTGTAACCGGTGGGCTGGATGTCGATCTGGAGAGGTTCCATGCTGAAGTAAGCGCAAACGAAATTGACGACTTGGCCGGGCGCCGCATCCGTCCTCATGGGGATCATTTCCATTCGGATCCCACACCTGTTCGTCCGTAGAGGCGCGTTTTGTCGACGATGCCCATACGCGCGGTTCAAAGAGGATGCACACACGATGGTGAGAAAAACAAAACATGCAAAAATATTGATGCGGATTCGTCATCCGTCCGATACCCATCACGAGCTGTCAAACTACTAGCGCACGCAAAACAAATCATTTTTCCCACTTCAATGCAAAGGTATTATAATTCCCCCGAGATCTAAAAACCGGAAGTCAATGCAAATAGAAATAGAAACAATTGGGAAGATGATCCACCGATAGTCGGAGACGAAAGAGGAAATACAAGGAGAATAAAGAGTTTTTAGCCGGCCCGATTCGTAGTTTCATCAAAAAAAAAAACGCCAAACCTCCTATTGATTCCGACCCTAGCATGCTAGATGATTTCTTGTTTTACCTTGAACTTCGCAATTGTGTCTAAAGTAAATAAAAAGGAATCAAACCTGGCAGAATGTTCCAATGTGTCTTTCTGGGCAACGGCACTCTTCGACGTCTTTGGGCTGGTCTTTTTCGTTGCTGTGCGGGACGGCCATATCCATGACAACGTTGCTCAAACTGGTGTAGGCCATGCTGTAGCTGTAAGTGGCGCGGATTTCGATCGTCTGCAGGTTGGGTAGGACTCGCATGTCCTCGCGTGTCACGACCAAGCCCAAGTCCAATCGACGCCATCCCGACTCTCTCAGCGGAACCGTGTACGTCTGTACGAAATGAAACAATGACGTTTTCGCTTCATCATCATGAGGGCATCAAAGTCCCTTACCACTGTCTCGCCAGATTGGATTTGGTTGGGATTGACAAAGGCCAATATGACGCGTCCGCTCGTCAAAATGACGTCACTGTCGGTGAAACGCTGACCCACAGCGCCTTGACGCTCGTCGTACCGTTGAGTGATGGAAAATTTGACCGCCGAAAACGTCACCTGAGAAGATTGAATGTTATCAGTCCAAAGTTATGTCGTCATTTAAATAGTGTTGACGTACTTTGTTGCCAGTAAATTAGGACGGCAGAGATCAATAGAGTTTGGGAGATCGGGACGGCGTCGATAAGTAAGTGTAGCTAATTTCGTTCTTGTCAACGCCAATTCTCAAATTGGGAACCGAAACTCCGTTCCTAATTGAAAATTTTTTTTCAATTGTCTTCATATAGACTTGGAATGAAGATGAAATGTCATACCTCTCGCTCAACGTGAATCCGTGCTGAGTGTCCATGATTTTCATTGTAATTGTAACCCAAATAAGATCCCTGGACGACGCGAGTGTTTCCAGCGTCGCAATTCTCGCACGGGAGTCCGATTTCGAGCTATTTAAATACGATATGTATAAATTACAGTTAAAGAAAGCCGCGTTCAGGGGAGGATGGCAAAAAGAAACCCACAATATCCCTAGTCGCACATTGTCTGCCAATGTTTTGATGAACTAAGGTAAAACAACAGCGCCGAATAGAGCAATGTAGAGTAAAATAGAGCACCGACACCTACACGTCGCATCATCGATTATTCCATTCGAAATGGCGAAAAAGAGACAAAAGAAGACAAGTAGGAAAGCGGCGCGCGGGAAAAGTAAGGCACGACGCCAGTCACCACGAGTAACCAACTCATCCCTCATCTACACAGATGTTGACTACAAGTAAAAATACGGGTGGCAAACTTTGGGATCTCTGAAACACCAAATAAGAGACTATAAAAACATTGGCAGAGAGAAAATTGAAAATAAAAGTGTACCGTTACGAGTGGACTCAATTGTCAAGGACTGGGGAAGCAATTCAGCTGGTGTGTCATGCTTGGAAATGCCAGCATGTTGGGGTGTAAACTTTGCATCATGGCCAGTGAATGAAGGGATAATGTGAAAGTACGTATGTATAAGGGATAATGTGAAGGGAACACTTAAAAACCTATTAAACTTACTGGATTACACTGAAAACAAAAATTGCAGACCCATAGCTTGCCTCCATAGTCGAAATGACATTGAGGGTTCAAAATAGCTTTACAATTTTCTGTTGTGCACAGGTTTATATAAGTAAGGTTACATAAGTCTGGTAATTATATAAAAATTATTATTACTGAATAAAAATTATTTAGTGAAAATGTTCTTTAAACCCAGTTTTTTCTTTAAGTGGTGAATACAGATAAGCAAGATTGACAACCAGTAGCCTTGAGTCTACCCAAACTGCTTGTCATTCCACAACATTCTCACTCCATCCCTGTTTTCATTTTGTTGGGCATACTCTTTCAAACGTACTTGGCATGACTGGGATGACAACAAATGTACTGTCTTTTAATGCAATGCATGAATGGGGTGTTTAAAGTATAATGCACGAATTGTGTGAAAAACACTCAGACTGAAATCAACTACATTATTTAAGCGAGAGGGAAGTAGAAGTCATGTAGCTATTGATAGGCATTTGAGGAAATGCCTATTATGTGAATTAAGATTCCCAATTTTTAAAAAAGGTCCAATCGCATCTTTAAGACATATGCACAAGATTTACCTGATTTAACCTGATTTACACACCTGATTTTGATTTTTAGAGTGCCCCCCTTGTGGCCCTATACTGGGTTCGGTGCCTCGTGAGATGAACCAAACGAAGACCCTTACGCACTGCTCGAATGCCCGATACACAAGACCTGAACCTACCTGTAACCAGTGTAACCTGTCGCTCTGATTTGGTCTGATTGTGATTTCGAAAATATATGAAAATATGAAATTGAAATCCATGGTTGCGAGATTTTCGAAATTACGAAAATAGAGATCAAAGAAAATTTGCGCCCCAAGCGGCCGGCATCGAATATTCAATCTGATTGGCTGAAAAGATGCCCACTTGGGGCGCTGCGTAGATGCCCCCAACTGATTGGCTGGAAGAAAAGAAGAAGTGGGAGCTAGGACAGATAGCCAGCTTCGTGGCCTTTACAATCAAGGCATGGCATTAAATTATTGAAGAACGTTCCACTGATATAGGAAATTTTTATTTGAGCGAGAGAGAAGTAGCATACGTATAGCTATTGATAGGCATTTGAACAATGAATGGCTCTCATGTGAATAAAGATTCCCAATAAAAAAAAGGGTCGTCTTCGTTAGTGTGAGGATTTTCTGCGAATCGTAGTGTTCGACATTTGGACTGTGTATCCCACCAGTCGGTCATATTATGGTATACTTTCACTTGCGTCGTTGAATTGTGAAGTAACTCGCATAATCGGCACATGCCGCTTTTCGGGTCATCATGGCTTTCGTGAACGACGTAATACTTTTTCCACCAAAAATATTCGTTGTACAACGTATCATTTCTGTCCAGCAAAACCAGATAATTTGCCAAGTGCATAACGGAGGGAAAATCTGCGGCATTGATGAAGGAATGCGGAGGAGCCAGTTGTTTGTGATGACCGTGCAAGTCGAAAACAATGGGCACAATTCTATAACGCATTTGGGCAAAAAACTTTTCGGTAACATAATCACCACATAAAGTATTTTCCAGTGCAAGGTAAAATTTGTAATCACGTTCTAGCATTTGGCGACAAGATTCAGGATTTGACCGCGAGCATCGCATACTTCCACACTGTCCAAAAATGTCGACTTCGATGAATGTTTGAAGTCGCTCGACATATTCATTTCTTCCGCTGAGTGATTTGCAATTTGAGACAAACCAAGCAACCTTTTTGGTTTTCCCAGAGCCATAGTTAACCGGATTCAATCGAGTTTCCTGTAACAGTAGCTTGAGCGTTTGAGGATCTATTGGTGGACCAGTAAGTGTATTGTTAACCGAACTGAACGAGCCGTATGGGTTAAAAATATCCGAGTCTCGTCGGTATGTCATTGTCCAATTAAAGAAATCAGCCATCGTTTCAGTATCAACGAATCGCCAAGCGGGGGACTCCATGCTCAAGAAGACGAATTTCTGGTGCGACAATCTCTTAGTGGGTACATCATCAGGCGTCCATCCACGTTGATGAAACACAACAGCATCGTAAGTCTTCATTGTGTCCCAGCTGACGATGCGTTGATCCCGGCTAAATACATCACATTTAGCTAAACAACGAGTGAGTCGATGAGCTTTGCTATGTGTCGAGGGACCAGCTGGTCCCTGTCCAACTCCAGCGTTAATTTGGTGATTTCGAATTCGTTGGGGTTTGTAAGGTTCGTACCAGAATAAAATATTTTTTACTGATTGTTCATCACCGGTATAGCGAGTGGGTATTCCTTCCATCACCCACGGACTTTCTCCATCACCTTGACGTGACGTCGTTCCGTAAGGTACAAATGACAGCCATGTCCACAGCAATACAGCTAGTATCACAAAAACGACAAGACAGAAAACGCAGCGACGATATCGAGAAAGCATATCAATTTACATGACATCTAATGAGTGCACATTTTGCAGCAATTGATTCATTTACTATAGAGTACAAACAGACAAAAACAAATATGAAGTCCTAAAGCCTGAGAAGGTAACGTCCTTCCGTTACCTGGCAACTATCTCATAATGCTGCTGCGACGCTCATTAAAGCTGCGTTTACTGCTTTTCGCCTGAGACATGCAACAAATTTAAGGACAGAACTTCAAAACATAAACAACCATCTCTTCATTTACCTTGGACTAGCTAAACTTATTTTGAAAGTAAAAGCAACCAACAGTCTGGAAATCCGGCGAAATCCGGTCAGATATTGAATATGAACATGTTTTCACCATAACTCTGTATACAATTTTTTACCTTGAATTCACTTTATACTTGTACTGGAGTCTGCTGGAGTGTGTTTCTGTCTCTTGCCGAAAGAGCCGAAAGCAAACTGTCAGGCAGAACTGGTTTTAGGTGCTAATAAGGGTACCTGCTTACTGATAATCTGATATACCACATAAGTAAAAAATTCCAAACATTTTAAGAAATATTCTGTTAATTTTTTAAGATTTAAGACTTGGGTAAAATGCACATTATTGAAGAAATACATTTAACGATTTTCGACGACAACTGACAACAAGGCAAGCAAGCCAAAAAGGCGCCAAAAATTTCGTCTGTTAACGCTTTTTTCGTCTGTTTACATTTAGCCATGTGAAATTGTGAAGTTACTGTGGAGCTGCAGTAGACCTGATAAAAGTCCAATTTTAGTTTGGTGGAATAGAGAAAAGCGTGATTCATAAATTATTTACAATGGCAACTTCAAGGCGTATGTGGTTATTTATTCCATACTTTTAATGAAAATGTAAGATCTGTGAATTGCTAATAGGATCCTCAGTAAAGTTGCCACCTTGCCCAAAAGTACCTTGGCCCTCAACAAATATTTGTGTTAAATGTTCTGGACATACAGTGAACAAGTCATATGCCAACAATTGCCTTCATGAATTCTGTTTCAACTGTTTACTCGAGCAATCTAAGGTATTATCAACCACACCTTTGTGTCCTATCACATATTTTCTATACAGTTATAGGTTTTTCATTTTGTCTTTAGATAAAATCTGAGTGCATGCTTTGTAGAGAGAAGTTTACCTCCATCATTCACAATGTAAAGTCAGAAAGAGAATATGATGAGGTGAAAATCCCAATAACTGATCCAGAAGAATCAGGTAGTCCTTTTCAACCAAAAGTTGCTTCAACTGTTATAACACTCCAGGATCAAAACCTGGCAGAAGACTTACAGGCTGCAAAAATAACACATTGCTCAATATCAAATTCATTAATTGAAACATCCCGTCACTCCACCACAAACATGGAAGCTGAGATGGCCCTTCAGTTAACTTCAACATCCTCAGTTGAGATGGGAGATTTCAACTTAAATACTGAAGAGGATTTGGTAGATGTTGTAGGGGCCCCAAAAAAATGTACTATTAAACTAAAAACAAATTTAAAAGATGTTCTTCACAAAGAAAGCAAAGCCAAGATTAAGAAACCAACTCGCAAGCTGCATCGTCGTCAGGAGGACCAGAGTGCAATGGATTGTGAAAAAGAAAAAATTATTCAGCATATCCTTTTCAATCAAACCGTTGGGGATAAAAATAATTGCAGCGTGACCTCGAAGTCCGAAAAGAAGAGGCAAGTCTTTACGATTCCATTGATTTATACACCTCGCGCGACTCTGAGCTCGACAGATAATGAAGCTGAACAAATCATCCAACAAATCCTTGCTAAGACTAAGACTAAACAGATACTTACTAAAAAGAAAACTAGCACGACCGGTAAATCTAAAAAGAAGAAGCAACTTCCTGCCACTCCATTGATGGATACACCTCGCGTGACTCCCAACTTGACGGATGATGAAGATGATGAACAAATCATTCAAAAAGTGCTTGCTGAACAAACTAAACGGACTGTTGCGAAAAATAAAAGTAATGCAACCAAGATTTCAAAGAACAAACAGACAGTCATTCAAGCTGAGGGTAATCAACTTCGCACAAGTCCTAATTTAACGGTATCCGATATCGAAAAAGAAGAACTCATCCAGCAAATCCTTGCCGACCAAATTAAACTGTCTACTCAAAAAAAGAAAACCAACTCTACAAAATTAAACAAAAAGCTAAAATTTCCTACAGTTCCATCGATGGATAAACCTCGCTCGAGTCGCAACTCATCAGATACCGAAGAAATTATTAAGGAAATTCTTGCTAATCAAATCAAATCGCCTGTAGCAAGTAAAGAACGTAATAAGATCGGTCAGTCAAAAAAGGGGCATCTTTCAAAAATGCAATTACAGAATAAACCGGACAATAGTCCCAACTCCTCAAAAATAACATCTGAAGACATCATTCAAGAAATCCTTGCCGCAAACGCTAAATTCTCTGTTACAAAAAAGAAAAACAAAGCGAGTAGGTCGGTAAAAAAAACGCCAAGACAACTGCCACTCCTTAAAGAAAAGAAGAAAGAACAAGGATCTTCCAAAACTAGCGCCGAATTATTTATCAATCCAGAAAAAAGAGCAACAGTAAATCAAGCGAATAAGGTACCGTTCGAAATTTCATAGCTACTCATTATTAATTGTAACGATCTAAATCTCGTTTCCAGATTAATTGCGATGTCGGGAAAACCATTCCTGTATTAAGTTTCTATAAAAATTAAGGAAAACGTTCGTTTCAAAGTCCCCTTTAAGAAGAAAATAACATCAGATGAAACAACCCCGACCACAATCAGTCCATCGATGCATTTAGCTATATTAATAATTGAATGCTATTAAATTGTTCTTTTGGTTTTCCCCATGTGGTTACGATGTTAAAATAATTTGTAATAATTCCTTGCATTTTTCAAAAGTCTGTTTTGGTATTAAATGTCTGTTGGTTTCCTTAACTTTTGACATTGATGATGAATCCTTACTTGAACGCATGTATATTTAATTCTAATTAATGCCTGAAGTTTGAGAAGAACCAAAACGGGCTTTTTCTGCTTCTCTTTGTGTCGAATAAAATGAAAGATTCGTTAACCGGGAGATTCATTAGGTGGAATTACCTGAACAATGTTGGCAGCATTCAACCCGAGTTGAGAATAAATGTCAACTGGATGTTAATTGGAACAATTTTTCCTGAAAAAAAAACTTAGGCCTACATACATCGAATAGACCTCCCTTTTACCTTTTCGATACTGTAAATAGAGAAACGAATTTAATTGATTAACTTTTTTGTGCTTTATTAATTAACTGAACTTTGGAAGGATTAACGTCATATTGTACTTTAGTTTGTTTTATAATACTATCACATGTCGGAACGTATTTCATCGCATACACTTAGGAGCCACTAACCCACTTAGCATGTCGAAAGAATTGCCGTCAGGGTGAACGGTAACACTGGGTCCCTCACGCGGCTGTACTCGAAGGAATCCAAATTCGTCTATGCCTAAAATTTCTGCCGGAATAGTTATATCTTCGCCCGTTCTGACAGTAACTGTTGCTCTGTCATGGAGCCAGTGTTGGTGATACATTTCTAGAACTTGGTTTATACGGCCGGAGGAGATTAAGTCAATCAATTCTTCTAGTTGATTGAACACGGAAGCGAGAAAGTGTTCCAGCGAAAGTGGACGAGCTTCCCCAAACTGACTTATGAGCTCATTAAGGCACACAGTTGGTTTTGGGTTGTTCAGATTGATTCCACAACCAATAGCTGCAATTACCTGAGATCCCAATATGGAAGTGGTTACTAATACACCACCTACTTTCGCATTGCTTCCACTTTGGCCACTTCGACTGTATATATCATTTGGCCATTTTACTCCTAACGGCAATTCCTAAATAAATTTGATATGTATGATTTCTTAATCGAACTGACATGTTATTTATGCCCATACCTTGCAGTGTGGCTTGGTTTTCACAGCTAAAACAATTGCTACGGCAACAATGTGTTGAAGTAGAGATAAATGTCTACCCAGCTCTGAATTCAGAGGAAAGCGCATTCTCAGCGAGAACATAGCGCAGCCTTCAGGACTCATCCAAACATTTCCACTCCGTCCTCTACCTTGTGTTTGACGGCGAGCTATAACGACTAAACCATCGGGAAATGCATCGCAACCTTCCAGAACAGAGTGGGTTGATCCAACAACGTCAAAGTACAAGGCTGTACGTCCGAGAACTTTGGTTTTAAGCATCTAGTTTAAAACAGATAAAATAAAAAGGTTAAGCAAAAAAGTAGCGAGTGGTAAATAAAGTTACATCAAAATAATCCCGTCGGTTGAACTTGGAACTTAGATTTCTTCGAATGATCACAATGGGATCTTGACTAGTGGAAGAAAATGATTTCGTGAGCTGAATTGAAAAATCTGCCGACTGCTGGCCAAAGTTGCGAAAGAAAGCCTCTTGGTGATATGGTTCAGCAATTAAACAGCCGATCATTTGTTGAGACTCGGTAGGAGGCACTTGTGGTATATCGACTGATTGAATGTCAAAGTATTTTTCTAGTAGAACGGGGAGAGTTTGAGCGAAATCAAGCTTATCGACAGGAGAGATTACTAGGCCTTTGTCGACAACGTATTTGACAACATCACTCTCTATGGTTCCCAACCATTTTGTAGCAATGGGATGCAATGAAAGACATTTTCCACCCGAAGAGACGTACTCTTCAAGCGGTGGGTCTTTCTCAGTCCACGGGGAAGCTAAGACTAGGAGAGTAGTATTGTTTAGCCAAGATTTGTTCGTTCGGAACGAAACTTCGTCAAGTTGATAGAGAGCAAAACTGTTGCAAAAAATCAGTGATGAGAACCCAAAAGTGTTTTGCTAGTTTTTAAGCTCTATACCAGTCAGGCTCTAACACAGATTTAAAGAGAGCTCGACATTGTTGAAACACTTGCTTGTCACTGGAGTAAATCAAAATGTTGGGTGGTCTTTTGCTGGTAACTGAAGCCATTAGTCGTTCCATAGGTCTCAACTGATGTGCTAGTTTGGCAATCTATTTGCAATTTTAATTAATAAAGAATGTTTACAATAGAGAAATGAAACTGTCAACTTACGTTCAACATGGAATAACCAACTATAATAGGATGGAAACCTGGAATTCAAAGAAAAATCCCCATAAAAATAAAAATTCTTCATATTTCGCAGTAACATTAAGTGTATTGCGGCCTTGAAAGAAAGGAATTGTTATGATACAAAACAATGTTGGTCGCCAACATTACTCTCCTACTCCCATATCGTCCAAGCTAGCGTCTGTTTTACTTTCTTCGTGAAGGAGAACGTATTCGCGGGAGCTGAAACCAAACTTGACAACATCCTTCTCAAAGAGTTCCACGTAACGTTTCGATTCAATTTTCTGGTTGTTCACAAAGGTACCATTCGCAGCTTCAAGATCAATTATGTATGGCCTGACAGTACGACCTGCAGTGCCATCTGGACGATCGTAGTTTACCAGCCGAAACTGGATCGCGGCATGTTGCTTCGAGCAAGAAGGATGGTCAATTGGAATATCAGCAACTTTGCGATCTCTGCCGATTAAGTAGGCGCTTTGACGGTGAAGGTACAATGTAGGTAAAGTCTCATCTCCCTTGAAGACGTAAAAACGCCACCGGCGCTTGGGAATTCTGGCTTCAGGTGGTTCACTGTATTTGACCACAACTCCATTAAAAACATTTTTCTCCTCTGTTAATTTGCCAGACAGCCCAAAATTAGGTTTTTGCTTTTCAACTGGTACTTCTTCCTCTGCTTCATCTTTGACTTGTTGGCCATACTGATAGTTGGCAGCTTCAGCATCTTCACTACGTGGGCTCTTCCTTCTTTGCTGTTGCCTAAATTTAGGTGGCCTATCTTCTGTGTTTGTTGTTTCTCTGGAAGGTCTATCAAAATGGTGTGAATGTCTGGAACTTTTTTCATCGTCACTTGTTGGCTCTTGCTTAACCTTGACAGGCATAGGTGGGTCATTCCTCTGTCTACTTTCCTTGTAAGAATTATCGTGCCTTGTGTCAGATCTTCTGCTGTTTCTATCGTAGTTATCTCTTCTTTCATAGTTATCTCTTCTCTCATGGTTATCTCTTCTTTCATAATCATCTCGTCTTCCATAATGGTCTTTTCTAGATTTTCTTGGTGGGGAAGACTCGCGTTCTTCGCGACGTCTATGTGTCTTCCCTCGGTCTTGAGATCTTTTAGGACTTCTTTCGTCTTCATGATGCTTCACCATGATGGAAAACTAAAAGTAAACACGATACTCAACTTTACTTTCTAATTACCTTGACGTTGTCTGTAGACTCTTCACAGAAACTGTGTTCATTCGATGAAACTCTGAACTTGGATTCGGAAGGCTTGTCAACAACACAATACAGAACTCGCAAAAATAAGATGGTTGACCAACGTTGCCAGTCTTACAAATTGACATCGCCACCTGTAAACATCTGCGCGCTGCGCCTCTATATGACTATATGTGCCATCAGACGATCAGCTCATCAGTCATAAAAATAGAAATACATAGATTATAGGTTGTGCATGTCCAAAACCACCTCTTTCTTATTAAAAAAAAACTGAGAATATAAAATAATGCAATTCGTTTGAACATCTTTTTTTTCATTTTTAAGAGAGATCATGAAATGGGATTGGCTTGCTCTAAAAAATATTACATAATAATATCATTCCCGTGTAGTTTAGGCTACAATAAGTAGCAGATATTTTCAGGCACTCGAAAATCTAAAAGCATTATAATAACGATAACCGAAAAATCAAAAATGCTTTATTGATTATTTTATAATAGTTAGGTAACACAACGATTGCCTACCAAAGAAACCTAACGGGAGGACTGTTGCCTTGGTCGGTAAAAGAGGGTCACGGGGACAAAAGTTCTACGTGTCCCACTAGCGAGTAGCGTCGTCATTCGTTGTCGGATCGATTGCTAGAATGATGCACAACGAAGTGCTTGCGACGCCGGAATCGCCCAACGAAGAAGTCCTCGAATGGAATGTAATCTTTCATTCGATAGAAAAATCGCAAAATGGAAATTTCCAGGAACACTTTTCCAACTACGAGCTACACGGAATAGAGAAGAGCGTACCGGGTGGCTTTGTCCTGACTGAAGAATACGCGCGCCATGCAGAGAAAATCTTTCGTTTCCAGCCAAAGAGCGACGATGTATGGGTACTAACCTTCCCCAAATGCGGTAAGTTTTTCCCTTACTTTATGCTTTACCTTAGCCTAATGACAAAAAAGTCGCAAGAATATTTAATAGGCTCGTTTAATTTTAAACGATCGTAAAACTCTTTGTTTACTTATTGTTGTATTCGTATATATATACGTTAAGTTGTATCGATCGTATTACACCACTTATTACACACTGTTGGGCAATTTTATTACAATTCGATAAACTAATAAAGAAAGACAACAAAAATGTTCCACACGTTTCGAATTAAGGCAAGGCAAATGGGAGAAGTATAAGCGTTGTTTCGTGTTACGTGTTCTTGTTACGCAATCGTACAATATTGATTTTTTCTATTGCTAAGGGACGACGTGGACACAGGAACTGGTGTGGATGATAGTCAATGATTGCGATGTAGAGCGGGCTAGACAGCCGCTTCTAATCCGCTCGCCATTCCTTGAGTATATATATCTCAAATCTAAAAAAATTTAGAACACGTTTTAATTCTTAATCTCCGAACGGACTATGGATATTTTAGGATGCCCTATATGATACCTCCTGGGCTTGCACCACCAGAATTTGACAAAATGATATTAACCCTTGAAATGGTTGAGAATATGCCATCACCAAGAGTAATTAAAAGCCATCTGCCATTCTATCTGCTTCATCCAAAGCTACTCGACACTTCCAAGGTAATTTAAGTGTGCCTTAGAAATCTGTTTTAACTTATTGCAATTCGATTACATTAATTATGCATAGGTGGTTTATGTCGCTCGGAACCCAAAGGATGTCATTGTTTCCTTTTTCTATCATCACAAGTTGATGAAGCTACACAACTTCACTGGAGACATGGAGCAGTTTGCTCAGTATTTTATGGATGATGAGTGTAGGGGAACTGTTCAAAATATTTTAAAAAATATAGGCGTGCCCTAATTGACACGATCGATGCTTTTATTTTCAGTACTGTTTTCTCCGTTTTTCCCCCACATTTTTGACGCTTGGAACAAGCGCAATCATCCCAACATGCTGTTTCTTTTCTATGAAGATCTAAAAAAGGTATCCGGAATCATGTTCATAATTTATGTGAAAATAATGCCTTCATCTCTATTCCTTTTTAAATAACTTGAATAGGACTTGCGCAAAGAAATTGAGAAGGTTGCCACATTTCTAAATAAACCACTCTCTGAAGAGCAACTTAACGAGCTCAGAGAGCGTTTACGATTTGAAAATTTTGCCAAAAACGAAGCAGTGAATTTTGAGGCGTTAAAAAAATTTGGCGCTATGGACCCGGATGGCAATTTCATTCGCAAAGGTATTGTCCAAAACTCTAGTCTAATTTATACCCACAACTTGAACCTCCATCCTGGTGTCTTCTTTCAAGGTAAAACGGGAGATTGGAAAAATCACTTTAGTCCAAGTTTGAATGACCGCATCGAAGAGTGGATGGACAAGCATTTGAAGGGCACTGACCTAGAATTCGCCACTGAACTGGACTTTCAGGATTGAATTTCTTTTTTCCATATTCTAACATTTTTAATTTTTGCTTATGTATTTTAAACTTTGCGCTTTATTTCCTCATTTGACGCTAATACAACAATTTAATTAATAAGCCTTGAAAGTTAAATCAATCATCTTTGAAGAGAAAAAAGGATCTTTGTCCATATACAAGCGCGCTTTTCAATTTGTTTACTTGTCTTCCTTTGTCAAACTGCTTCTTGGAAATTTATTGTCGTCATGTGGTTAAAATTATCATTTTAGTAGGACGTTATACAGAACCGGTAACAACAGGTTTTCCTTACGGTTGCTGCGTTTTTTAGACGTATACATTACGTACGTATATATTTACATACATAAATACAGCCCACTGGTATCGAGGCAACCCTCAGCTTCAGGCGTTGATCGACAGATCGCCATGTCCGATTTTATCTAGCTCAGTGGAACTTTGAACCCGCTATCGACCATCTTCTATTATCGTGACACCGTTTGCGATAAGCACGTCGACTTTTCGAGATCTGACTGCATAACTTCAGTTTACAAAACGAAGCTGCACAGAACGGACATTGCTTGCCCGCTAGCAATGTCGCATGGAAATAAGGAAACGTTAGGTTCGGCTGGACATGTCAAGTTTGAAGTGATGCCAGAAACACTGGCCAACCCGTTTAAAGTGCATTTCCCTGAATACACTGAAGGTTTAGTGAAAGGCGATCCAGGTGGATTTGTTTTGACTCCAGAATACGCCAAACACGCGGATCAGCTGCGCAACTTTCAACCCAGAAATGACGACGTTTGGATAGTAACTTTCCCGAAATGCGGTAATCAGACTCATTTTAAAATACCAAAGACGATGGAGAAGGAACAGACTAGTTTCTTTTAGTACAGGAACCACATGGACACAAGAGATGGTATGGATGATAATGAACGACTGCGATGAGGAAGCTGGCAAGGAACCTCTAAACATACGATCGCCCTTCCTGGAGTACGTTCGTCAATATAGCTTGTAGCCTTTACATTTCCTGCTACTTAATAATTAAAACTGTTTATTGAATTAGATTTCCATATCTATCGCCTGCTCAACCTGAGAATTCCTCCACTGAAATGAATAAAATGGTTTCAGTGGAAATGATTGAAAAAATGCCATCACCTCGGTTAATCAAGACGCATTTGCCGTTTTATCTGCTCCACCCAAATTTGCTCGAAACTTGCAAGGTAATTTCACCTTTTAATAAACAATTAGAAAATTAATTCCGCAGAAAATTGAGCACAATTATAATACTGATTCTTTATTTAGGTAGTTTACGTGGTTCGTAACCCTAAAGATGTCGTGGTGTCATACTATTACCATCACAAGCTATTTAAAATACAATCTTATACGGGAGATCTACCTCAATTTGCCCAATATTTCATGGACGATGAGTGTAGGTCAACTGAAACCTCATTTCTTAATTGTGCGATGTAGTTAGGCGATTCTTAACTCCGTTTTTTTTAATCGCCACAGTGTTTTACTCTCCGTTTTTCCCTCACGCGCTGGAAGCTTGGGCTAAGCGCCAACATCCCAACATGCTCTTTCTCTTTTACGAAGACATGAACAATGTAAACTGAGGAGAAGGACATTATTTATGACGGGCTTGCGGCGTTTAATCAATGGCCCTGCTTTTTGTTATAGAATCTGAGAGGAGAAATCGAACGAGTTGCAAATTTTCTTGGAAAGAAATTGTCCGGAGAGCAGCTAGCGAGACTGGTTGCTCATCTTCGATTCGAAAATTTCGCCAAAAACGAATCAGTGAACTATGAAGTTGGCAAACAGTTGGGTTTTATGCACCAGGACGGGCGCTTTATTCGGAAAGGTTGTATTCACATTTTTTATTGGGATCCAGAGTTGATGAAAATACACCTCAATAGGCAAATTTTTATGTACAGGAAAAACTGGAGACTGGAAAAATCATTTGAGTCCGGAGTTGAATCAACGCTTCGACCAATGGATTGAAAAGAATCTTGCGGGAACTGATTTAACATTTGTGACAGAGCTATGATAGATTAACGGTCTCTTTTATTATTAATGCTGCGTTCACCCTGTGGGTCCATGAGAGACGTGTGCCATTTACGCGGGCCCTTACTCGCTTGCAAGCTTATTTAAAGTAACTGTCTTCTCGTCAAGTAGTTTTAACTGTACTGGTGCATGTCCGTAGCCATATAATGAGACTTTAATGAGGACTGCCGACATTATCCATCTTTTACCGTTTATTACTTTACTGTATCTACACAATATAAAGGGAAATCATTGCGCACCGCGTCGATTATCCAGCTGAATTCAAGGTATTTTTCTTTTTTTTTTTCATGGTTGGAACTATATTCTACTACCGTTAGGTGGCATTATGTGGATCATGGAACGAGAATTAGGAATACCGCGCGGGTCAACCGGCGGTTCTTGCGGCGCCTTATATGAAAATACTTGACGCGCATCTCGGCAAACCAACTACCTTACTAATAATTATACAAGCCCGCTAGTAGTCTCTTTAATAAGGTCTTAAATCGCAATTTTCAGAAGAATTGTATTTCAGAATGTGCGTTAAATAATGAGCGTGCAGTATCGTGACACACGCTAACACATAAAAAAAAACATGAATGAATAATAACAAATAACCAATAGCGGTACAACAAAATGGACAACCTGATTGAAAATAACCGGGGACGGTGCCTACGGGAATAACGTCTTATGGCATTGCAAAACAGTAAAAACTTGATAAGGAGCGAAACTGCTAAGACAAGGCAGCAGAACGAAAACCCTTCAAATAGCTGACGGGCTTCGTCAAACACCGAAACAAATGTCAGGCATGATAATATAGTTTACACGACGACGATGTGAACGGGACTATATGTATATAACTAACAAAGCATCTCATTAACATCGATTTTTCACCTAGTCGGGTGCAAAAGTGAGTCGTCATGCCAGTTGCGTTAATGTGCAACGACGTCAATTTTATTATTTTTTGTGTGCGTGTTTTTTCTATCCAGATTTCTTCTTTGTCTTGTGCGTCGCCTCGGCGGCCGGAGACTAGACTACAGCAGTTTTTCATTCAGCGTGAAATTGCGCTGCGACGCGGCCGTGCCTCCGTTTTCCCTCTCGGTGCCATTGTCATTCGACTCGGTCGAGTTCATCACACGACTTGGATTTGCTTCGGTCCACAACAGCAG
Source organism: Ceriodaphnia dubia (assembly GCA_022539655.2). Classification (NCBI taxonomy): domain Eukaryota; kingdom Metazoa; phylum Arthropoda; class Branchiopoda; order Diplostraca; family Daphniidae; genus Ceriodaphnia; species Ceriodaphnia dubia. The sequence goes on from JAKUCG020000186.1 coordinate 713,244, forward strand.
CCAGAACAAATGGGCAAAATAAATAAAGCGGTGAGTATGTCTAAGGTAGCTATAGCAGTTATAAGGTGCTTTGGGGATGTGGATTGTCACGCGGAATCACGTGCTAGGAATATAAGACGCATTGCGACTGAAAACAGGCGGAGAGAGAGCGCCGACACTGCCGCTGTTGTACATATAATTGAGAAAGCGTGCTCTAAGGCGCATACCTTCTGTTGGCAGTGTCCCGGCGCGCAGCGTGAACCACGACGTGACCGTTGCGAATAGATTTGAAAACGGCGATGGCCTCGGCGTGCGACAGGCCCTGCAGAGGCGTTCCGTTTACCGCCAGGATCTCATCGCCTTTGATGAACACATAAATAAAAAACAACAAAATGAAAATAGACACGTTAACATGAAAATTAACTGGGCGTTAGTCCGTTTTCTCTCTTTCTCTCTCTCACAAGCTCGTATTTTTATTGATTTTCCCAGGTAAGGTAATATTTTCCTTTTCGCCGGCCCCGTCGGCCACCGTGTGATGACGGCCGCGGAATACCAAAGAGCCGACCGCAAAACCGGTCAAAAGGACGTTGGCATTCCTTGAATTTAGACTAGCACCACCACCACCACCATGACTGGGACCAACCAAGGCAATAATCGTAACACAAAAAGAAACAAAAACAACCGAAAAAATATGGAATTCTCTCTCTCTCGGTCTCGGCGGTTAACAATACCTTCTTTGAGGGTGCCTTCCTCGGCAGCTTGTCCATTTGGAAAAATCCTAGATAAAGAGAAAGAGAGGAAAGTTGTTAAGTCAGGAATGTCTTTCTCTTTTTGATGAAAGAAAGAGGCGAACGACGACAATACGTTTTGACGTAGATGCCCATGGATCCCTTTGGCGAGTCCCGTCCGCCGACGACGCTGAAGCCGAGGCTCTTCTTGCCCGCCCCTTTCTCGTACGTGATGGTGTAGATAAAGAGTGACAACGATTTGGGTCGTCTTGTAGCTATTTCGGCCGTCACGGCAGTCGAAGCGCAAGGTGACGTGCCCGACGTCTTCCCTGTCGTCGACTCGCTCATCTCCGTTGTCGTCGTCATCGCGTTCGGTGGCAGAGATTTGCGCTGCGGGTGGGCTGACCGCGACCGACGCTGGTGACACGGCTTGCGGACCATCGCCGTCGTCGCTTCACCTTGTTGCGTGAGTTGTTGCTGCTGGATCGAGGGCAAGGCCGTCGACCGGATATTTTCGTAATAGCGAGGCGGCGATGGCGACGATATACGCGGTGTAGGGGTGGGTGTGGGAGACGGGCTGCCGTCCGACCCTGGCGGGCCGTTTGGCTGCTGCGGCTGATCCGGCCGATTGTCACCGCAACGGGCAATGACGATATCAACGTCCTTGGGTGCGTTCTGCAAGATATCGCGGGCCTCTTGCAACCCGACGCCGCGCAATCGGCACCCATTAACGTTAATTATCTCGTCCCCGATTTGTAGGCGGCCGTCCCTGAAAGATAATACATCGTCATTAGTAAGAACTGCTCTACACCTTTTACCGTTTTTCTTTTCTTATGTCGTTAATGATACGTTGTGCGATCCATAACGATGTTCTCACCTGTGGGCTAAAGCTCCCGGCTCAATTCCAGCGATGACGTAGCCGACCGATCCGGAATCGGGACTGGGTTTCTTCTTGATATAGATGCCCAGTTCGCCCGTCTCGCCTTTGACTAGTCGCAACATTTTGAATTGACGCTGCGGTTGCTGTTGTTGTTGTTGCTGATGGTGGTGGTGGTAGAGCGGAGCGTAAGCGAAGGAAGAAGAAGGACGCGGAGGCTGCGACAACAGATGCTGGGCGGCTAAGCCGGGCGGTAGGGAAGTCGTCGTCACCGTCATCGTCGAGTAAGCTTGTCGGTCCAGCAGCAAAGTCTCGGCTCGTTCATTATGTCCGCCAATTTCCACCAAAACTGAAGATTGTAGCCACTTTTTGCGGTCCAGCGACGATGAACGGGCGTAGCGGCTGCCGGCCTGAGTAGCGTCGCTAATGACGGGCAGGTGTCGACTACGCGAACCGCCCGTTTCCAGCGCTCTCAACTGTTGCTGGCCTCCAGCTCCACCCAATTGAGTCTCCTTCCGGCTGTTGTTGTTGTTGCTTTGTTGTTGCTTCGAACCATTGTCCGGCTGGCCGTTGCACCGGCAATTGCAGCATCTGTGCTGCCCGCCCGCTCCTTCAAAATCCCCGTCCAGCGAGTAATTATCGACCGAATCAACTGCTCGGTTTTTGGTCGGAGTCGAGACGTGACGGGCGGCCCTGTCCGGCTCGTCGACGGATTTCAATGAGGAAACGAACGATACGTGAATGCTGGCCGGGTCGGGTTTGCCGCTGTCGGCCGACGTCCGTCTCGGCGATTCAGATCCATTTCGAGTCGAGTCGCTTTCATATCCGCTCTCCTCGGAGCGGCTGTTGGCCGTCAGACAAGTTTGCGTCGCTTCCGACGATGAGATGGGCAGAGCGGCGAGAGAGAAGCTGCGCTTCCTGCGGACGAGTTTGAAAGGTCCGTCGGCGGCCTCTTGGCTGACGCTGACGACGCTGCGGTATCGAATGGAGGCCAATTGAAGATCCGGGTGCGACTGACGGGCCGTTTCGGTCATCAGATCGTCGCAACTGGCGCTGGAGAGTTCACCGGATTTGGAGGTTTGCGGGACGCTGGCCGCTTCGGAGCAGCTGGACATTTGTAGAGGTCGATGAAGACGGGAACGAATGAATGAATAAGGGAAGTGGCTCTTCTTGCTGGCCGTGCTGCCCGCCACATCCGGCGTTTCCATCCCGCCGGCGGAGACGTTCTCCAAACTGATGGAACGGTTGGGTTGCAGCCGGTTGTTGCTCCCGCCACTGCTGCGTGTCAAAATGTTCTTTTGCGCCTCTTGAATGACGTCCGGCGCGTCGGCCAACATTTTGGGCGAGGGCAACAGCGTCACGGGCGGTTGTGGCGTGATGACCTCCTGCTGCGGCTCAACTGCCGCTGCTGCTGCTGCTGATGTTGCCGGAGATGCCAAGACGGACGCAGTAGAAGACGGCCTCGACGTCGAGCGTAGAAACAGATTGCGCAGCGATTCGACCCGGCTGACCCGTCTCTTGGCACCGGCCTTATTATTCACAACGGCCGGACGGTACCGTTGCTGAGACTGCTGTTTCTTGCTGGGCAACGGGGCCACACCCTCCGGCTGCCCGGAGAATGTCAGGCAATTCTCGTGCGCTGGCGGTTGAATCGCCGTCGGAGTCGTCGGAGGCGACTCGACCGGTCCGTCAGACTCTTGTTGTTTGGCCAGCGCGGCGACGTCATCCATCAGCGGAGTCGAATCGCCCAGTGACGGATGATTCACTACTTTCTTATTCTGTTCCCACTTGCGGCCGACCTTCTTGCCCCACGTAGAAGGACCTTTTGACGCAAAAAGAAAAAGAAAAAATAGAAAAATAGTCAGAAAGAAAAAAAAAAACAACTGAAACAGATAGTGCGTGGATGGTAAAAAGTCGTAATCGAGCATCTTGGCACGCGTTCACATACGCAGACGCCACGGCGCGAGTGAGTCGAAGATGCCGAAGGAGGAGGAGGAACAACAACAACAAAAAAAAGAAGTGAACGAGAGACACGACTCGATTCCATCTCTGTCGTTGTTTTTCCTCTTTTTTGATGTAAAACTGCTGGGGCGAGCAGCAATCACGACAAGTTCACTCGAAAGTAGCTTTGCTGGCTGGCTTCTCTTTTTCTTTTGACGGGCGAAAGTGATCGTAATCATATGGTTCGCCCAAGGATGGCCACGTTCGATCCCTATTATGAGGCAACAAGACCGCGACACGCTTCAAATAAGGACCGTGCTGGGAGATTACCGTCTTCACAACGACGAGACAAAACGAGTCCGTTTTGTTCGTCTTTTCGTGATCACATTCTTTTATCGCCAGCACGTTCAGCTGCGCTGTCGAGACGCGACATTCACCACCACTATATCTCCGTCGTGAGCGAAAGTCAAAACATTGTGAAATGTGTCGAGTCAGGGCGCAGCTCAGCAACTATGAGAAGAAGAAGAAGAAGAAGAGATGACGAAAATAACTGACCTTTGCTCTTGTGGGCTTTTGGCGAATTGATGACGACGATGGCCGGCACAGCTTTGACGGTTTGATAGTTGTTGTCATCCAAAGTTTCACGTTCGCTGCGGCTGGCGATCAGCGGATCTGCGTCAGCATTCGATTCCATGGAAACCAAAAGTGCTGCCGACGCTCCCGATCCTGATGAGCTCACGCTGGCGGCGTCGTGCTGTAACTGGTGCTGGCCGTCGGTCCTGCGACGGAAGAGTCTCATTTTCGGTGTCGGGCGGTTGTTTCACGGGTCGAGCATCCAATGAAGAGACCACCAGGAGAGACAAAGGACGAAATGCTACTGTTGTGTCGGTTAGAAAAGGGTAGAATTGAGAAAAAAATAGAAGGGATACAACAACAACAACGACAACAACAAAAAAACGGGGCGGAATAATTGACACAAGTTGGTTGGCGGCGTCGTCGAGATTGTTGCGTGTCACTGGCGGCTTATTTCACGGTTTTCTGACGAATTACACAAGGTCTCTGACTGTTTCATTCTAACTGTTTAAAACAACAACAACAACAGCAACACATACTACTACTAGCTAGTAGCTATCAGCATTCCAAATTAAACAAACAGTCGTCGTCGTGGCGGTTAGCGGCGTTGCGACTGTTCGGGAGGACGGAGGCACCTGTACTGAGGTGATTTTCCCTTTTCGTTATAGCTCTCTCGACTGAGCGCTTTCAAGTGGCACACACACAGTATAGTCTACTAGACGGCAGACACGGCGAGAACAAGTGGAAGCGCACACCTTCACTCACGAAGAGAATTCCTTTGATTCTCTTTCTCTCTTTTCTTTCGAATTCAAACCAACTGCTAGACGCGACGGATTAAGGTTACAACCCAGAAAAACCGGAGCAGCACGTCAAGGCGCGCGAAGAAGACGGAGAACAACAACAACAACACGACCTACCCCCTTTCCTCCAGGGGGGAACAATCATCTTAGCCTCTGACGTCATACAAAACCCTATAGACGAGTCTATGCTAATGGAGGTGGTGGGCTAATACGAGGGAGGAAGGAAGAGTACACGTTGTTTCAAATCTGTTTTTCAGGGGTTCGTGTCCGTCCCGCCCTGTCTCTCTTTTTCCAGCTCTTGTCCCGCACATCTGGACCGACCGGCCTCTGGTGTTTGCTGGTGACTTGTGCGCTCAATGCTTTGATGGCGTGAGAGAATGCTGCTGGGGCTACTACCGTGCACAGCAGCAGCGGAGACGGCCGTCACTGTCGACTGGCCCTCATTAAATACCAATTATTCTCTTTTTTTCTCTCTGTAGCTCCCCCCTTGTAAAAATTACCGTGTGTATCGCCTTCGGAGCGCAGTTTTCTTCGACAACAACAACGAGAAAAAAAGAAAGAAGACGGACGGCGACTCTTATTTTTTTGTTCGTATTAGTTGCTGGTGGCATTGATGCCCGAAATGCCCGTCATCAAGATGTGAGGGGCTGCGCGCGACCGCAAGAGCCGGAGCTCAGTGCCACCCGCACGCATCATGCCGTCTGCAGCGCGCAACAACACGACCGCACGGATTTGCATTCACTTCGTCTCATTAATTCTCCATCTTCTATTCTTCTTCTTCTTCTTCGGCCTCCTTGGCAAAGCAAAAAGAAAAAGAAAAACGAGTTGTGTTAGCCTACTCTGGCAGGGCCTAATCTTTTGTTTCTCCATCGTCGGCCGACCCCCTCGCGGATGAACGAGTATGGAGAACGCAATCTGACGCCGCAAACGCCCACTGACACACTGCGCCGAGCAACAACAGCAACAACAATAATAATGGCAACGTGCGCTATGAATCTTCAACTGTTGCTGCCCCATATGGACGACGCCGCATCCATAGAGTCAAATGTGGAGAAAAGAGGCTGCGCGCGCATTATGAACGGCTGTCTGTTTAGTCATCAGAAAGGCAACTTGGCAAATAAGCGGAGGCGGAAGGGACCGCCGTGCGCCCCGCTCCTTTTTTACACGGAACGAAACTCTGGCGGCGCGCGCGCATTAAATTCGCATAAACCGCTTTTTGGGGATGTATTCATTACGACGAACCGGCTGTCTAAAAGGAAAATATAGATATATCATTATCATAAATTCAAGGCGAAAAAGAAACAACAAGAAAACAACCGGTCGTCGTCGTCGTTTCGTTAAATATTTGAAGAACTTCTTCCGCGCGCTGGCAGACGATCGTTTATCTCGCCATGCAATTTCTTCAATGTTTCCTGCGGTCTCTCCACTTGGAGATTCCGATCCGTAGCATCGATAGCGCTCGCGTTAGACACAAAGACTAATATTGATCAAATGCCAACTTTTTTGGGAACTGGTTGACCGTGAAATCAAATGACAAGCGACTCTCACTGGCTCGGACTGGAATTCGCGCGCTATCCTTCGATGGCGCGGCTGATAAAATGGAAGAAAGGTGTGAACGACGCCTGGGGTCGATCCGCAGTTACGCCCCATGGCCTAGAGGGGATGTGTAACAAACCTAAAAAGAGGACTCTGTTCTTGTAGCGGTGAACGCGTCGACTTTTTGGAACGGTATTTGATGGTGCCAACAATCATCGTCGTCGTTGCGGCCGGCACCGAACGGGAGCGACCGATTCCAGTGGAAACGGATAGACATCCATCACTTCCCAACGAACGTATTAGATGCCAGAAAGAGAGAAAAGATGGAAAGAAAAATAAGGACAAGGAGATAAATGGCCGAAAGTAGCCACGGTCAGCCGGTCCGGATTGATCACGCTGTTTTTGTTGCGCTTGAATAGAGGCGCAAAAGATTGCGAAGAATCCGCCGGCCCACACAAGGTAACAAAAAAAAAGAGAGTGAGAGATATATCCTCGATGTGAAAGTAGCCATCGTGATTTCGTGAGTCGCGGCCGAAAGTAGCGGAAGGAAAAATACCGACAGATTAGTTGGCGAAAATCTTTTTTTGACGACGCTGAACAAAAGCCGACTCTTTGATCAAAAGCCAAGGACGGCCAGCAGCAGCTGCGTCATTCTTGTGCGCTATCTGTCCGCCTGATGTAAACTGACGAGCGGCTTTTTGGCGAAAGTTGCGCGCGCGCACGACGCAAAAAAACCCAAGCGAAATCCTTTTTTCTCGACCGCGCGCGCTCGGGTCCTGATCATCTTGGCCCGATCGTTGGATTGCCATTAACCGAATAACCGAACTATCTTCTCCGGTGCACACATAAAAGAAACGTGGGCTCTATACTCGTCTATAGATAGAAAGTCGACTCTCGATCATCGAGTTTCTCTATATACGAAGTCTAATGGAAAGGAAAAGAATTCTTCTTTCTTTCTTTTTGAGCTGCTGCTGCTGGCGGAGTAATCCAACCATAAGGATATGAAAACAGGTGACTCTTTATATAGCAGGAGCCCACAAGAACAACAACAACAAGGCACGATTATTAGTTTTCCCTTCTACCGTATTTGTACATCTAACCTTCTAGTAGATCTCCCTAGCGCCGTTTTCGGCTACGATCGTCTCGTTTTGATGGCAAATAACAGACGCTCCCCCAAACCACACCAAAAAGTCGTTTTCGTGCGGTAGCCAATGACCCGATATGTGCGCACACGAACTCGTGTTGTTCTTTGAGCTCACATACTGCGCTAGCTCTCTTACCCGATTGTCGGGCTCAATATGTAAATGACACGGCACGCAGAGACCCCGTCAAGAGAGAGAGAAAAGTTTTTTGTGTTGTCTTGTTGTTTTTTTCCTGTTGTGGAATCATCACGTCACCGACCGGGTTAGACTATAGCTGACTGGGGAGGGAAACGCTCTGTCGAGCACATCAAATAAACGGCATCGACCGGCTGGTTATGACTCAAGTCGTGTGTGCCATTATTATATTTTTCTCTCTTTTTCTCTCTCGATTGCGCACACCTTCGGCTTGTGTTGTGTTCTTTTACATTCACCGCAGAGCCGCCGCCGCCGCCACCGCCTTCGCCCTTCGCTTTTTCTGGCTGACCTCCACTTAGTCCAAGGGTTAACACGATTACAGCCACTGAGCGGCTGGTTCAATTAGACGTTCACCTGTTAGAACTCTTGCCTTATTCATGCCCGCCCGGCCCAGAGTAACACGGAAACTGTCTCCGTGTTAGAGGCCAACGGGTCGTTCCTGTTGCTGCTGGCCCCCTTTCTCTCGCTGGGTCCAAACAGCATCATCATCACCGGTTCTCTGGCGTTCTCTACTACTGTAATCTTATCAAAAGTAGAAGAAGAAGAGCCCTTTCAGTAGTGTTGGCGTAGGGGAACGAAGGAAAAGCCCCGCAGAGGTGACTAGAGAGGAGAAAACTCTCGAGACCGTTCACCTACATTCCGTTTTGGCTTCGTTTGACGACGCACCTTGGCCAAACACCTCCGAGCTCCCACCAGCCACCAGCCACATGACTACTGCCGGATCATGGGCGGAAGTTTGGGAGAAGACGAGGACGACTGAGCCAACCCGAGGCTCGTAAATAATCATAACTCTCTCACATATGTGGCCGACTGACTGAATAAGCCAAAGGGAAAGGTTAGATCCTCCAAAGTCCTCGGAGGCACGCGTTTTGAGGCTTCGTAACACTTCAAGTCTGCTGAAGAAATCTAAAGGAGGAGGAAGAAGAAGAGAAACGTTGTAGTATATAACTAGTAGAAGTATCCATTTTGGATTCACTCTCTAGTATTAGACGCGTCCGAAATAGATCGTTGCCGGCAGCGGAGTTGGCGATTGCCAACGAGCAATTGATTGAGCCCGGCGCTGTTGCTTCGCTGCTTCTTCCTAGTTATAGCGGAGAAAATATCGGTCGGATTATTTTCGATTCGTTTCGGTTTTCTCTCTCTCTCTCTTTCTAGCTGCCTTGCGCGCAGATCGTAAAGGAAATCGGGATTGGAATCTCGAATAGTTATCGTCACGCGCGTCTACTGCGGCTGACGAGATGAAGTTGTTGTACAGGAAGGCGCCACAGCTACGAGGAGATCGAGACATTCTCGCGCCGAAGAGTTGTTTCTTCTCTTATTTATTTGAAGGCTTTTTGACGTGCACGACCCATTGCTCCGTCGTTTGTTTCTTCGGCCGGGCTATCTCTATTGTGCAGCAGCAGCAGCCCTGCTCAGTCTCAGTCTCTGTTGATCGTCGTTTTATATGGACCAGTCAAAAATCTCTCGCATCGCCATTGAATACATCAAGGCGATAACGAACAAGACAGAGAAACACACGCCCCATCCGACGCTCGTTCGCTCGGGGTGGAGAGAAACATGTGTCGTCGTCTCTTTCATTATCATTTTCTCTCGTCTTTTCTTTCTTTTCTTTCCAAGAATTCTTATTTTCTCTCCATCTCGTTAGTTTTCACTGACCAAAAGTACATCCCATCTATACCGTGTGTATATGTACTGATTTGGTTATTGTGATGGAGCGGAGACACGTCGTTCACCAAAAAGACCAACAATGTTCGTTTCCTTGTAGAAATCTCTTTTTTTTTTTCTTCTTCTGCTGGGCCAACAACGGCGCATTGTTACCGGGCGGTCACAGCGGGTCTGATGAAAGATGCATGACTTTCAGTTGCCTTTTTTTTTCATGCCCAGGTGTTTATTGAAAAAAAGAAAAGAATAGGAAATGGAAAAATGGGGAGAGAGAGAGAGGTGCTATGCCTATAGGAGCGGGCGGCTATAACTCTTTTTGCTCCTCTACGGAAAGAAGTAAATATTGGGAATCCGTTCGAGCAGAAAGTGTTACAGTGGAATGTCAAAAATACAAATCAAAACCAGAAAATAGTAAATAACTCTTGGTCTCACCCCAGCTAGCTCGGGTTCGGAGCTGGATGATTGGGTGGGTGGCGTGGACCCATTCTTTTTTTTCACCCCTTGGCCAGTCAGTCAGGTATATGAAAACATTCTTCGACTATCGTTTCTTTTATTTGGTATTCAGAAAAAGAAAGAAAGAGAGAGAGAGACCTGCTGACACCATCTCTGGCACCCAATACTCGCCTTCTGCGATTGACACACGCCTATCTTCCTCTTTTCTTAAATGTTATTCTATTCACACAAAAGAAAGATGGAGACTAGTAAATCAAGGAAGGAGACAGGAAAGAAAAAAACTTGGGGGAAACGATAATGGCGCACTAACGGAGGATTTGCATTCGCTTCTTCCTTGACGCCGGTGTCTATCGCGGGGCCGAGAGACTTCTTCCACACGCCCAATCCATAAAGACAACAGAACAAAAAACCAAAAACTCTTCAAGTCTCATGTCTCAAATACCACACTGTGCTGGGGTTTTTTTATTAGTCCTTTTTTTTCCAGAGAAGAATGGAAAGAAAGTAAATAAAACAAATCTCTTTTCTTGGTTTTGTTTTTTTTCCTTTTCAACTAGCTAGTGGACGTCAAGTTAACTGGGTAAAAAGATCCGCTATACTATAGCCACAAAAACACAAATATATATACAAATGCTCTTCTTCTTTTTCTTTATACATTTACAGTAAAAAACTGCTTAGGTATGGAAGAGGATTTTCGACCATATTAAACCGTGTCCGGTCGTGGGCCGTTTTGAAGCCCTTGAGCCTTTTTGTAACGTGCGGAACTTGTCAGAAATATGAAGAAGAAGAAAACGTTTCGCCGCTTGTCCGGCATTGTTAGCTATGGCCGGTGACCCGGGATTTGTACAGTTATAATCGACGCCGCCGTGCCCTACAGGTAAAACGACGACGACGACGATGAGAGGACGCCGCGATATAAACAACAACGCAGCACCGCCACTCATTTTTTCTTTTTTCCTTTTTTCGGGTTGTTGTCTCGGCTCTGCCCGTCGTACAAACATTTCATCGCTTGCCGTTGCCTTATTTCGCCCCTCTTTTTTTATATTTCTAAATTCTCCTCGCGCACTACACTGCAGTCGTGTGACTCTCAGTCGGGATGGGCGGGGAGGCGTCCAACCGGTAGATTCCCGCGACGCATGTTGGAACTCGACTTGCACCGCTCGGCATTTCCGCTCCCGATTTTTATTACAACCCAACAGCCGGGCCGGGGAGTCGGGTTGAACGGTCATAGAGTCCCGTCGTTGATGCCTCTCCCCTCCAGCTAGATCCGAATCCCAATGTTATTTCATCATCTCTCTACGGTACCGTATTATATTATTCTACATGTCTCTGTTGTTGTTGTTGTTATACAACACCAACTGGTATATGGCCCCAGCAGAGTTATTTCATTTCGATTATAACCGTTGTCCGTCGTCGCCGGGTTCGTGTTGGCCGCCGTTTTCATATTCGTCAGCCCGCCCATTAATCATCATTTCCGACTCGTTTCTCTTCTTTGTTTCAACGCTCTCATCTCGTCGTTCAACTGACGTTTCTCTACGTCTTGTGTTTTCTTTAGCGCGCCACGCATAAATGCGAGACTTGTCTTCTTTCTTTTTTATGACGGCGACCCGGTAGAGACACAAGATCCCGCCGGCCATTATAATATATCTGCAGACGACTAGCGTAAGACGAGACGGCCATACTAGTTGATACTCTTTCCAAAGTAATTGTAGAGAGCTCAAAAAACTACATGACCGTGCGCGTTTCAGTTTCCAGCTGGACCCCAAAAACTCTGACACTCGTGTGAGAAATTAGGAATGATGATGAAGTTGCGACTTGCACCTTTTTTCTCTTCTTCAAAGTGAACAAGCGCAAAAGAAGGGAAAAGAAATGAAAAATTAACAAACAGGGGTGAATATTTCAATTCCAGTGAGAGAGAGAAAATGAATAGAGGGGGGAAATATCTCCCCTCTTCGGGGCGGTGGGGCCTTATGCCCCCCTCTTGCCCATACTATTCCGCAGTGCGCTCTGTTAGTGGTATAAGATTACTCTATATCGGCTTTCAGATCGATGAATGTGCTAAATCTCTGACAGGACCCTTAGGAGAGTGGTTCCCTCCTCTCGACAGGAGGTCCGGCCCAGGCGCTGCTGACCTCTCCGGACGCGGCCAGCACATCATCCACGCATATCTCCTTCCTTTTTTTCTAGCTCTCTCTCTTTCCTTCGTTAAAACTTGTAACTACGAAGGTTCGGTTTCCTCCTCCGTATGTTTTTGCTCATTTCTTATCTGTATACTGGCTGCACTGAATGTTGATGAACCCGAAAAGCCAGTTTCACTACATCATGAGATCATTCGACGGCCATTACCCATTCGATGAAATACGATTCTCCCACCAAAGAAAATCTCGTTGGCTCTTCCAAGGACGAGCTCAGTATAAAATCACGAGAGTGATGCCCATCGCCACGACGACGCAGGCAATAGAGCAATCAAACGGGGGCCGCAAACTAATGGGCATCTACTCGCGTCGGGATATCCAAAATCGGGTTGTCCGTTCGTGAGCCCAAACAAGAGAAAAGAAGGGAAAAGTAGACGTATCGAGTAGGAACAAGTCAAACAAGTCATCAAGTCCATTGGATCTTGATAAATAAGGCCATCAGGAGGGCATCATCAGCGCGTGTTTGTCTCGTTTGTTATGGACTTGGGCTGTTGCTGCTGCTGTTGCCTCTTCACCCACACAGAGGCACGCGCAAGTCAGGCACACGCAACGACCGGACCGCAGCAACTTCTCTTTTTTGTGTTGTGTAAGGGAATCTGAATAGATGGATCTAATGATTTCGAAGAGGTTCGTTACCTGTTGGACTATCCACGTGACGACTGCGTTGATCAGGAGGAGGAGAAGGCGGTCCAGTGGCCGTTTTAACGGACGGTTGAATAATAACAATCGGAAAAAAGAATCACCGAAAAGGAAAGGCGCGCGGGCAGTCCAATTCCACTGAAGACAAAACGAAAACGAGGCCTGATTGCCTATGATCCCTTGTTTTGCATCTGATTAGTAGAGTTGAACAGAAGAGGAGGATCAGAGATGTTTCGAGATGGATGGAGGAATGCTTCTTCTCTTTTTTTCTCCCTCTTCTTTTTTTCGTTCAGTCAAATCAGTATTTCTTCTCCCTGCCCATCTGCTGACGGCCGGTGCCTATCTATCTAATCTGCTATATAAAACCTCGGCACTCTGCTCCTACTGGCTGCTGTTACTGTCGTCTCTTTTTCCTTCTCTCGTAGTCGAGTAGGGGCTCGTTAGCTCGGGACTATTTGATGTGCCGACGCGGCTTCCAGTCACACAACAACTGACCACCAAAGCCCGACTATCCATTGCGTATACCTGGCGTCCTTGTTCTTCCCTCTTTCTCTCTTTCTCTCTCTCTCTTCGTGTATTTTCTTCGTTCGCCGTGTTGTTTATCCACCCACCCACCTCCTTCTCCGTCCGTCTCTCACGCCCTCCTCCCGCGTCCTACTCCTCCTCTTCCTCCCGGCTCCCGGCATTTTTTATTATTTTTTTTCAAACCGCGACCGGGTCTCGTCTCGTCGCCTCTAAGCGGCTCTCTTCGCTACTCCTGTCAGGTGGGCCAGAAGCAGCAACAAACACCATTAGCTCTTACGAGAGAACTCTTTTTTTTTCGATCGTTACATCGTCGATGGAACAGCACTGCACCGCTGAGCAGAAGAAGAAGAAGAAACACAACGACTTCCCATCATCCTCCCGCAGCACATTTCCCATTGCTTTTCTTCTTGTTGTTGCAGTTTGGCTTTTATTATTTGTTATTTTGGTCGTTGTCGGATGGTATAACAAACGCGAATGGCATATAGAAAGTCGCAGCCGTGGAACTGGCGGTCGAGTTCAAAGGACGGAGACAACAAGCGAGATCGTTCACAGTGCCCTCGGGTATATGTGTCTGTGTGCAGAATTTTATATATTTCCATTTTATCCGGGTCTCCCTATCGGTATTCTGTATTTGATTGGATGGAAAAACGAGTTCCGCGGGATGCGGAGCAAAACGGGTGGGGTTAGTCGCCTACTTTTTCGTCTGGAAACAAATGACGAGAGCTGTACGGATGGGGAGATAATGGGCAAGAGCCGAGTGTAACGTAAGTACGTACCACTTTGGACAGATGCAAAACAAAAGGTGATGAAGTGGCGTGGGGAGAGAGCGCGAGGGAACGAGGAAAAATGGCGGACCATTCGTGCAACGCTAGAGAAGAGAAAAAAAAACATGCAAATGGCAAAACAATACCTGGACATTCCAGGGGTAAAGAAAGAGAGCCTGGAATCGACTCGAGTTATGCAAAACCTTTTTTCCTTCTTCTTCTTTTTTGAGGGAATGAAAGAAGACGGACGGACGACGGAGAATCAATTCAATATTGCGTCCTATACATTACAAACAACCCACACGGAGAATGAAAAGTACCTCGGGGGCGTTGCAACCAGTTACTTCATGTTGTTTCTATGGCCTATGCGCGTATTGAATTTAGAAGAAAAAAACACAAATCTTTCTTCTTCACAGGCAACAAGAGAAGAAGAAGGGCCCCGTCGTCACAGTCTCGTTACGAAGAGAACGGAACAACAACAATATACAGGCGTTACACATATTTCCCTTTTTTTCTCTCTCTCCAAAAAGCGAGGAATGTGTTTCGCTTGGGAGAGAATGGTGATGGGCCGTCGCTGCATAAATAATAATAGCAGACGGCATACAAGTTGTTGATGTTGCAGAAGAGCGCCGAGTCTCCAAAAAGGCTATTGGATTCTTTTTTTCTTTTTTTTTTTCGCTCGGTCATCGGCCAAGGCTGAATGGAAATGTTTAGACCCCAATGGATTTCTTCGCTAGGCGACCAAGACGGCAGAAAACTGACTGCCTGCCGGACATGTTGGCTCTACAATTCTTCTTCTTCGTCTTTTTTTTTCATTTTGTTGGCTGAAGCAGCCAAGAAAAGACAATAGATACGCGGGCAGAAGCAAGGACGTTTAGTGGTCATAGTCGCCTCTATTTCTTTCCCCCTCAGTGCTGGACGCAACGACGGCGACGACGGCGACGGAAAGAGAGAAAAAGAGTCGAATGTTTCCCACGAAATCAGAGACGACACTCTAAATAACCTAACGCAGATGTCGTTGGGGAAAAAAGAAAGAAAAGAAGAAAAAAAAAACAAGATGGTAGAAGAAGTTAAAGAGAGAGAAGGAAAAAATCGTGCGTTTTCAAGGGCCGGAGCAACTTGCACGGTAGTAGAGCAGTAGTCTTCTTCTTTTTCGATGTAGTAGTAGTAGTAAAAACCGGAGGGAAAAAAGCAATGAAAGGGAAAGAAAGAAGATGAAACGTTTCGACCAAGCGATAAGGTTTATCTGGTCGACGAATTTATTCCGATACAAAACGACGACGGTATAGACTAGTATACGGTGGAGTAGTAACGTAGAGCGAGAGAGAGAGAAATGGGCGTAGAAGCGGAGAGACATTGATCGCATCTGCTGGAGGGAATAAAGTTCCAAATGGGGAAAAACAAGGGTCCCTGATAGATCGGAGCTCGAATTTCACAGAGGGAAAACTAATCATAGGCCCAAGAGGGTTACGACAGGGCGGGCAACAACAACAACGGCCTTCCTTGTCCGAAAAATTCCCTTTTTTCTCCTCTTCTTCCCTACAAACTTACACATATAAAAGAGACTTTGCACGCAAACAAACGCGTTCTCTCATGGAAATGTATACATGTATGTGTACTAGTACTGCGTACATCAAGATTAAGAATGGAAAAAAGAAAAGTTCCCTTTTTAAAACGACGCATTGATTACTGGCTTTATGGAAACGGAAAACCCGCCGTCGACTACTTCTTCTTCTTCTCTTTCCACTCTGCTGCTGCGCGATATTCCAGACAAGATAAGAACTTATTGTGATTTATAATATAAAAGCTTCTAGCTACCGTCCGGCCCGTGGTTGTTGCTGTTGCATCCGTTGTCAAGCGTCATAAAATCGTCAGTTTATTGTCCGCTGCCTTTTTCTCTCTCTCTTTTCTATTTAAACTAGCTGGTAGTAGTCGAGGAGCTCTCTCACAGTCGGACGCTCGGGATTATATACACAGAGAAAGGGAAAACAACGGCCAAAAGAAATCTCTCGCCATTACTCTTGGATATACTTTTCCTCTCTCTCCATTTAAAAGACCAACTTGTAATAATAATAACAGGTAGCAGCTTTCAAACTTCTCTAATGTATCTCGGAGCGATTTGCTGTGAAAAAAAAAGGTGTTGCGCAAAAAGTCGAGTTAAAAAGTGAGAGAGAGAGTGAGCACACACATAAAAATTTTCGGAAAAAAAAGGGAAAACTATTATCGGTCATTGATTGCTGCTGGAGAAGCGAGAGGATTCCCATGCGAAAACTCACGGCCATCATCCCATCGTTAAACAAAAAAATAAAGCGGCGGCGACGACGACTTCGTGTACAAGCGGGTCTCTAGGGAGAGAGCCCGGCTGCTGTTCTTCCTTATTAAGCGCAAAAGAAGACAAAAGGGGCGAGAAAAACGAGACGTTCCATACAGTCCTTAATTAGAAACGAAAAAAAAACAGCCGTCTGTGGCGGCAAATGAATATATTGACGCAGTTGCCCAGCTTCCTGCAGATGACGCACTGCGGGATGCGGGTTTCCATCTACTAATATAAACCGCACTCGGCTCCGACTCCCAAGTTGTGTGAATGACGCTCATCCTGCCTCTGCTGCCTCTTGTAATCAAGCGTATTAAGCAGAAAAGCGGAACTGAATGATATCATCTCGACCCCTGGCCTCCTCCTTCACATCGTTTGGTTAAAGATCAAGTGGGAGGCGCCTTGTCGTACGTGCTCTTTTTAGACGACGAACAGATCTCTCTCTCTCCGCGCTCAAAGACTCTCTTAGTTCGGTGGACGAGTTCAGCGGCGCGAGACGCACGTCGATTACTTTCGGGAACGAGTGTTGTGTTGGGGATCATCAAGACATTAGATCGTCAGTATAACTCTCGACGGATTTCACTCGACGTCCCAGCGGTCAGCTCGCTCGCTCCTAGGACTAGATTTTTATATTCTCTAGACTTCCGGCGTCGGACGAAAAAGACGAAAAAGTGTCGGAGAGAACACAACATTTCCTTCCTTCGTGCCCGAATACTTTTGGAGAAAACTCGGACAAGACAAAACGTGGGAAGTGAAATAATAAAGAGACGACGGCGGGAAAGAAAAAAGAAAAAAGAAGACCAACAGAAATTGCCGAGGCGGGGGCCGTCGAGCGACGTCTATAATATAGCGGGCGCGCGCGCTGGACACCATCTCTCAACTTGGACGCGCTCGACTGAACATCGAGTTTGCTGGACAACAACAACAACGATCGGTTCGGCAACTTTTCCTTCTTCTCTTTTTTGTTTTATTTTTTTGACGTTTTACCGCGTGTGTCCTGCTTCTAATAATATCGCCATGCGACACTGTCCTACTAACTGCAACGACGTGGTATAGTCAAATCGACTACACTGCCACATCACGTAGACATTGTTAGTAGAGAACATGTGAAAGTCTAGCGGAGAGAGAATGTTCCTTATCTCGTTGGCGAGTCCATCATCAGAAACTCTCACTAAAAAACGCTCCCTTTAAATTGGCTACGCTTCTCAATCACTCCCTCCACGGTTAATAGACATGATGGTAGGGAAAATGGCCAAATCGGCTCTTTATCTTTCTCACACACACATTCTCAGACTCCAAAGGGAGAACCCACATACACAAAAAAACACATACACTCAAGGTCCGAGCTCTAGATACTATTACCGATTTTTTTTTTTCGCTGGCTCACTCTAAGTAGCAGCAGCAGCTTTCTACATTTTTTTGTTGTCGTCAGAGGACACAGAAGAGACCGAGTGATGAAAAAATCTCCGCCGAGAGAGAGTGAGGGCTTTATAATCAAGTAAGAGCCAAGCCGCGCATTCAATGGGGTGTGATGGAACAGAAGAAGGTAGCCGGTCGGCAGAAAGTAAAAGACCCTCCGAGTTGTTCCATGACACTGCGCGCCCGCAGCAGGTCTCTTAAGAGGCCTCAATTGAGCCCAGTCTATAAGTGAAGGGCCATTTTTTGTTGTCTGTTAGTTTCCAGCTCGTTTTTTCTTTCCTCGTATGCTGTGGCCATCAGAAACGCCCCATCGCACACGGTCGACAGATCCGGACGGTCTGTTTTCAATCATTATCTTATCGTTATTATCCCATTTATACCCTGAACGGTAAAAATGAGCATTGGGTTGTCTATTATCGATGGTCGGGGCAGCTGCAGGAAGTTCCAACGAACCAATTAGGAGGGTCTAGCTCGTCGATCCGTTCGATATTATTATATTAGGAGGGGCACACAACGGAGCGAAAGGTATGCGAGGTCACGCTCCAGATGGAATCATCTTTCCAAGTGCGAAATAGTCATCTTGTAGCTTGCCTTTATTTTTTTAATTAAATTCTCTTGAACGACTGAACAGACAACGGCGAGATTCTTTTGTATTGTTTTGTTTCGAAAGAAAAAGAAAGAAAAACTGGGTCGGTCGGAAGAATAAGTAAGTCGTCGCTAAAGAATGGGCCAAAGAACCGTTTTGCTCATAAATTTATCTGCTAGCTGCTTTGTAAAATGTGTGCAAAGAGTCTCTTTTCCATACACGGAGAGAGGTGAGACGAGAGAGAGATAAGAGAACCAAAGCAACTGATCCGTATCAAAAGAAGAAGAAGAAGAGTCTGCGCGCCAGCGGATGTGGGCTCACAGTTTCTCAGAAAGCCAACGGGCCTCATCGCCCGCCTTTTATCCGTCTTTCTTTATGAGGAAAGGCCAGCCATATTTATTGATGTACAAGTGCACCAGCAGCACTACAAATAAGCGGAACAACGGCCTATGCGTGTACCAGCAGCACAAATTTCCAAGCCCATCCGACACGAAATGTGATCGGTTCCAAATCCACCCCCACTACCACCACGTCGTCGATCTACTGTTCCTTCCTGTGTGCTGCGCCACAAACAACCAGCAAACACTATAGTATGCCCCATTGGTGCCCTATTGTTCGCCATTAACCCTCGGTTTTCTCCGCGCTGACCTTTTCGCTTCTTAGAAAAGAGAAAAGAAGAAAACACGAGTTCCGTCGTCGTCGTCAGTTCTTCTTTTATTCCTCGTTCCTATTCTTATGACCTGACAGAGAGACAAGTTCCAACCGCGCGTCAGGGTATTATAGCGCTCGTCCGCTTCTCTCCCCCCTCTCCCTGCCCAAGTAAAAAAATCTAAACAAGAATATGTGTATATATACCGCTCGGCTGTCATATTCCCTCCTCGTCTCAAATGCGTTCCGGCCGGAGCAAGCTCGCTCTACGGCCGTCTGTATATGTATATGAATGTATATATACAGTTCCAAATAGTCGGACATCAGAGCCCGTGGGCTCCTATTTCTTGGTGGGTCTGAAAAGGCGCGGCGAATGTCAAAGGGGGCCCCCGAAGAAAAAGGGAGAAACCATCAGCACCAAACATCCCAATCTGTTCTGGTGTGCATCCATCACTAATTAAAATCAAAAGGAGTACTGTATAGAGATGGTTAAGAGATTGCTCGGGGTTCGTTCCCCTTAAGTAACCACCAACGAGAGGAAAGATAGTGGATCTCTGATGGGACTCATCTTGTGAGCTTAAGCGAGGAGAATGAGTGGCACTACTCGTGCGATCATTATCCGACGATGGCGAACCATCCAGACTGACATTTTCTTCTTCTTCTTCTTCATCTCCAGTTCCTCCTCTTCCATCTATCCTGGCCTCCAAATTGGGATTATTGGACAGTTTTTCTCGGGATCTCTCAATCTCTCTTGTTTCGCTTTCTAATATTATCTTTTGGCCTATTGAGGTGAAACGAGCGGGCGGGCCGGGGCTGGCGGCCAGCCGGAGCAAAAAGCTAATAGGGCTTTTATGGATAGTTTAACTTCTTGCTTGCTGCTCTGGCTCGGTTGGGGAATGCCACCATGTCCGGTAGATTGTCGGCCCTTTCACTTCGCCTCGCTCAACTATTGTCGGCGGCAGCCGTCAACATTCTCCTCCAATCGTCGCTTCGCAGAAAAACCAGATTTATATTCCATCCTAATTCTATTCGAATGGAAAGAGGAGGAGAAGAAAAAAACCTCGAAATGGGTAGTAGGAAAACTTGAAAGAGATATGAAAAGACATACCGAGCGCTGTTCCGAGTTATTTTGATAATAACCCCGCCGACTTTTCCGCTGCTGCCCTTTCAGCCGCCGAGATATGTGTGTTCATTGTGGAACAACTGTAGTGTGTGTACACACCTGGTCGCAGAAGGTTGTAGTAGTAAAAAAAAGAGGGGGGTAAAGGCCATTCCAATCCGGGAGGAGGATATCAGCATCATCAATTCAGCAGTTCTTCTCCGGATGGCTTTAAGACCTTCTGAAGTGTATCCTTCAACCGTCTAGTGTATACACCTATGTACGTCGACTCTCGAGTTCTCTTTCGACGCGAGATGGATGCATCAAAAGATACGTACTAGGACGCGTACAGAGAGAAGGGGGGAGAACTTGTGTGAATAGAAGTAAAAAAGAAGAAGAAGAAGAAATAAAAAGGATTACCTACATGAGGTGTGCACTTGTTTACCCCTCATCTCCGAGCCCGACATGTACTCTAGCAACGAAACAACACAAAAACTCAAAAGAAGAAGAAGGAAAAGTAAAAAAAAAGTTATGAAAAGAAATTGGAGGGGTAAAAAGAACATGAAGAGGAAAGAAAGAAAGAAAGAAAAAACTAGCGGAGGCCTGCGCACACATGTGAAGGAAGACGATGGGGGGTTATCTTTTATACATTTATATCTATTTTTTTGTGTGTTGTTATTATTTGTGAGAAGGAGCGAGGGGAACCTTCAGGCGAGATTAGAAGCAAACTCAAACCAGAGGAGAGGAGAGAGGTTCTGGGTACGACTACATGTACGGGGTACTGACTAAGTGCGGGGTAACAACACACATGCACTCTCCTCTTCTTCTTCTTCTTCGTCTCCGTCTTCTCTCTGACAACCGCAGCCAATAGCCCAAAAGGCCAAAAGTAAAAACGAGAGAAGAGATGAGGGGGAGTTCAGGGAGGGGTCAAGGGAGGCAAGGCAAAGGCAAAACTTATATGTGCCAGAGAGAGAGGGAGTCCTTTAACGCTCCGGGGCTGCTGCTGCAGCTTGTTAGTTGTTATACCAGAAGGGCAACACAACAGCAGCAGCACAAGAAGAGAGAAAAAAAAAAGAACAAGGAGAGGAGGAAGAAGAAGAAAAAAAGAGAGAGATATATATACATGAGAGAGAGAAGGGGAGGGTTTTTTTGCTGCTCTCTCCTTCTCTTGATAGGGCGCCCCCGAGAAGAAAAGCTGGCCGGCTCAGCTCTAGACACGAAAAACCCACAACCCACAAGATTCAGTATCCAGTCTGATTCGAGCGAGGCATGACCTTTGGACGTGTGCTCTTGTCGCTCTCCTCGGCCACCAGCCCCAACACACAGTGTGTCCTATTGTTGTTTTTCTTTATTGGAGTCTCCTCTCATTTATTTTCTAACAAGTGCGACGACGACATCTCGTCAAAAGATCCTTTCGGCCATAAAAAATAAAGAAGGAAGATAAGACGGACATAAAAATCAAGAAGCCCCGGCAGTCGATTGACGAAACGTGCTAAAAGCCTGATGGGTCGTCGTCCATCTCGTCAACCGTCTCTCTACGAGTTCAGTTCAGTGATGTAAAATAACAAACGACGGTGAGAAGGAGACGAGGGCGATAGAATCCAATTGTGAACGGAGTGTCTCCATGTGCCCTCTGTCACGGAGACAGGAGATTCGAGTGTAGTGTAGTGGCCGAAAACTCATTTTCAACGACAGCAACTGTTGTTGTTGGGTGGCCGTCGTCGGTTCTCGCGCCCCAGTCAAAAACATTTCGTGTCCGGGTATGAAATAATGGTTCTCCGTATTCCACTTTGTTTTTTTTTGCTTTTTTTTTTCTCCCTCCTCCCCCTGTCCTTTCAATTGTTGTAAAACACGGAATCTCGGAGCGGAGGGCGGTCCGTCGTCACACGAGTTACGTTCTAGATTTCACGAGACGATGACGAATTGTACATTTGCCCAATTTTCGACTCTAACCCCCGTCTCTTTTGTGTTTCTTGTTGTTTAATCGATAAGAACAGGAGCATAAGAAGAACATGTCGCCGATTGCCGAGCAGTCAGTCACCTCCGAACGGTGGACCATGTTGAAACAGCCGTGCTTCAACTCTTCGCTGGCCTGCGACGACGGAACGGGCTCGGAGGAGCCGAGTGAAGTCGACGATGAAGACGTCATCTCCGATTCCAGTGATGAAGAAGAATTGGCGGGACGAGTCCGCGATTCTCCGTCGCCGGATCGCGTTTGGTTCAACGTCATCCGCCACAAATTGCACAACATCCAGCAAGGATTGCGCCATGCCCATCACTTGACGAGCAACAAACGGCGGTCGTTGTCCTTCAGCAGCGGCTCCTCATCGAAATCGACCGGTGGCGGATCGTCGAAGGGCGTCGGTCATCGTGAAACGGGCAATAGTACGTATATCCGCGAGAGCCGGAGTTTCGGCCGGATACGTCGCTCCATCAGCGTGCACGACAAGAGCCGTTTCGTGTACGGAGGCAGCGCCGGTAAATTCAATATGAAATTGAATTCGTCGCATTGCAGTTCCCGTGGCGATGTCGGAGTCGGTGCCGAAAGCGATGACGACGATTGCGGCGGATTCACGTCCGGATTGACGTTCACTCGAGTCGGCAGTTTGCGCGGTAAATTAACAACGACGTCGGCCACAGCCAAGAGCGTCGAATGTCTGAAATCGTCAGTCAAATCCTCGCAGTCGGTTTCTTTCACAACAACAACAAAACCGACGACAACAACATCGTCATCTGCTGTGAAAAGCGGCGGCAGCGGTGGCGGCTGGAGACGGATCCGATCCGTTCTCAATCACGCCGCCACTCCGTGGGAGAAGCGACGCCGGAGGAGTTCGTCCAAAGTCGAACAGTCGCGCGCGTCGACACCGTCACCGCAACCCCCGCCATTGCCGCCTCGCCCGCAGCCGGAGCAACAGCAGCAGATTCCATCGAAATTACGATCGGGTCTTTGGTTAGCCCACGCCAGTCACGTGACGACAACTTTGGCCAAAAAACTCGGCCTGTCCTCGTCTTCGACTCCTGCGGGGACGGTCGACCACACGTCGTCGACGACGAGGGGTAGGCAGAAGAAGAGCAACAACAACAACAGGCTCCTCTCTGGCAAACATTCCGGGTCGTCCGAGTCATCGGCATTCCTGATCCCACGCCAGGAGGACGACGAAAGGGTCAATCGGCTGCCGGCCGCCACACTCCCCACTGGCCAAGACCAGGACCTGGAGGACCAAGACGACTCGGATGAAGTGGACCGACAGCAGCAGGACGTGTTCCACAGTCTGGAACAGCACTTCCAGCAATTTCCCCTTCAGCCGCGCACCAGGAGAGCCGTCAGTCTCCACGGCACTCAAGATTTGGCCAGCTTCCAGTCGCAGTCGGCCACGTTGCTCCGTCACCGCAAACCAGTCGCTGTCAAGGCACTCAGTCACGCCTTGTCGCAACCGTCGCTGGAGCAGCGCAGCCAAGACGACGACGAAGACGTCGAAAGACGGAACCACAACGATAATGACGACGATGCCGTCTTTGTCGCGGCCGATCAAATGGACGGCCAAACGACTAAACCGAGGCCGCCGACAGAGACGATCGGAGCTCTTCGACTTCAAACAAGGCGCAGCACTCGCGCTTCTGTGCCCGACGAGCCACTGGATAACAAGGAGACGTCCTTCTCATCATCGTGCAGCTCTTCAGCGACATACCACCAACAGCAGACGTCGTCTTGTTTGTTGGAGCCGATGTATTCGACGACGCAATGCACGCTACCGAAACACATCCGGCCGTCGACCTACTCGATCTTTTCGGTGACTTTCCAGAAGGGAGGCAAATGCAAGAAGAAGGGCTTGGGCTTCAGCATCGTCGGCGGCGAGGACTCACCCAAAGGGAAACTGGGCATTTTCGTCAAAACGATTTATCCGGGCGGACAAGCAGCCGAGGAGGGAACTCTCAAAGAAGGTAATACCAAATATTTCATTTCAATTCCCCTTTAGAGAAACATCCATCCGTCCGTCCGTCTCTGTCCGTTCCATAGCCGACCCCTCCCTTCCACCTACGTGCGCTCCAGCTAGACTCTTATACTCACGGCCCTCGAAAAACTCTCAAAAAGAAGAAGTAAAAAAACATAACATTCGGCCCGTCTTCACGGACATATATCTAGGTAAATGTGAGTAGAAAGTCGGGCTTCTCTCGTAAACGCCTCCCGACTTTATGACGTTTCTTTCGCTTTTTTTTCTCCGAGAAAAAAAGAAAAAAGACGAGAGCTGTTGGCTGCTGCATCATCTAGACGCACTACAGTTCATAAGGTCGTAAGAAAGAAATTTTTGACCGAGAACTCACGGCCGCAGATTAAAAGAACAAGGGTAAAAAGAGAGGCCGCATGTCTTGTTGTTCGACCGTCTATTAAAACGAAGGAAGGAGAGAAAAAAACAAATAAGCCACAAAAGTCGAACGGGGCGAGATGCAGACATTGGCTTCTCCCCCGCTAGGGTCCGTGAACGACCGAGTTGAAAACAGAAGAAAAGAGCCGAAAGGCGAAAAAAGAAGAAGGGAAGGAGGATCAAAGTGTTATCTCATTTAAGAGTTCAATTGATCTATAGTGGCAGCAGTGTAGTGTATATATGGAGGCGCCAGATAGAGGAAGACGGGCATAGGTCCAGGCCGGGCTAATAGTTGTGCCGCCTTTATGCTGGGATAAATCAAGACCCCGGTGGAAATTACCTAGCCGAGATGGGGTAGCCATAGGAGGGGAGCTATTAGCCCTTTGCTTCGGCTTAAAGAGTAGTACCACACTACACGAAAGAGGGGCCCAGGCAACAGGTGCGGACCTGTTACTACTCCACCAGCGTATTTACCGGCGCCGCCGTCATCAAACCTCCAAAGAGAAGAAGAGCCTTCCTAACAATAGGAACACTTCCACGCCGACATAGTCTATTCTATCCGCACAATAGAATGGAAACTGCTCATGGCGGAGGACAATTCATTGTTATCAGACCCCCTCTCATCTTCTTCTCCATCTCTATCATTATTACCATCTACTACGACTACTACTACTGTGTTCTGCACTCGTTTCACCTCGAATGCTCAGTGACTCGGCGAATGTTAACCGTTTCTTCTTTCTTTCGAATCGATTTCCAGGTGATGAGATTATCGCTATAAATGGACGCAAAGTAGAAGGTTTGGTCCACGCCGAGGTGGTCTCGCTGTTCCGTGAAGTCCGAAGAGGAGCCATCACCATCCAGCTGGGCCGCAAACTACCAAAGGACCGAGAAACCGGACTTTACGTCACGGCGGATCAACTGACCCAATTAGTAGTTCCCCATGTACAATAATAAACAATATAGAAGGAGGAGGCGGAGGAGAGAAGATGACGGAAAAAAAAACTTCCACAGAAACCCCAACTCCATTTTAAATTGCCATGACCCCTTTCTTTCATTTCTAGTGTACGTTCCTCATTTCTTTTGTTTTTCGCCATGTGTGTGTTTTTTCTTTGCGTGTTCGTTTCGATACCAATCGAGAGATCTCATTAAGTCCATTGGGAATGAAAAACTCACAATTCCTCTAGCAATTCACGACTCGTGTACAAATGAAGAGAGAGAGAAGATAGTAAAAAAAAAACCGACGAGAGAATGAAAAATACAATATAGACAACGTTAATAAAAATGCTGACCACTGTACTTATCTCTCGATATACCAAGCCCACCCAGTTTTCCGAGAAGAAATCTGAGGAAAGGTAAAAAAACAATATAACGAGCGTAACACATAATGCATTCATCCCTTTAAAAAAAGAATTTGGTTGGTGTATTCATTAATGAAGATGTAGGCGGCAGCCAAAAAAAATATAATAGAGATGAGGGGAAACATGGAAAGAAAAATTTGTGTTTTTTGAAATGAGTTCCAAAATGAATTATATAAAAAAAGGGAAATTTTGTTTAGTCTAAAATTTTTTTTTGATGCCGTTTAATTTTCTTGGCTGATCTCAGTGGGTTTTTTTGTTAACCCTAGAAAGCAAAAATTAATTAGAGACAGGCCTTTTTTCCCCAGTACACAAATCGGTCAATTTTAACAGCCGACAGCTTGTTTTTGAAAGATTGCCCAAACTTGAAATTTTTATATAAAATCAAGTGAGACTTCTTCTTTGAGTCTGGAAATTTTCATTAAGTTTTGATAAAGGCTCCGAGTTTTAGGTCTAAAAAACTGAGTCGCGTTTCGAAAAAAACGGCCGGGATAGGCTTTCGACATGGGGAGCCGTGACCTTGGTCGAAAAAACGACCTTTTTCGAAACGCGACTTAGTTTTTTAGCCGTTTTTTTTTCATTTATCACCCAAATTTAATGAAAATTTCCAGACTCAAAGAAGAAGTCTCCCTTGATTTTATATAAAAATTTCAAGTTTGAGTTCCAAAATGAACTAAGAGATTATATAAAAAAACGGGGTGCAATGGGAATGCGCCCCGTGTTCTAATAATTTGAGTGCCCACTGTATAT
The DNA here is from genome assembly GCA_022539655.2 of Ceriodaphnia dubia. Taxonomy (NCBI): domain Eukaryota; kingdom Metazoa; phylum Arthropoda; class Branchiopoda; order Diplostraca; family Daphniidae; genus Ceriodaphnia; species Ceriodaphnia dubia. The sequence continues at coordinate 739,785 of JAKUCG020000186.1, forward strand.
AAAAAAAGGGAAATTTTGTTTTCATTGGGCCGTTCTTCTGCATTTGTTAACAAGCAAATTCGTTTTAGACGTCGACGTGTGAACACACAAACAGATGAGAGCTTCCACACGAATTCGCCTCGACACGAACCGTACACTTTAGTTTTTGTTTTTCTTTTAGAATTTTCATTTGCTTTCTCTTTCGAACAAACTATTATAAATGGCAGCGGCTTGCGTCAGAAACATTTGAACGCACATTTTCTCTCTCACTGACACGCAATTTTTAGTTTTTTTTTTCTTTTTTCTTCCTTCCCCAAACTTTGTTGAACCAAACGCATTCATAAGACACTTGAAGCTTCTGCTTAGTGAACACATCTGCAACAAAGATAGAAAAATCCAATGAGTAACTCGATAGAAATAAAAAACATTAAAAAAAGAGAAAGATTAAAATTTAAAAACCGGTCAATTGTTTTGGCCTCACCTTGATGAAGTACTCATGAGGTGATTACATGACGATGCAACGATCCTTGCCGTCGGGGTCGCCCTGTTTGGTGGCAGAGACAAAGAAAGAAAGAGAGAAAAAAAAAGAAAAACGATAAGTTAGATAAGATTTCGTTCGAGTCGGCAGCAGTTCATAAACATGTGGAAGGAAAAGAAACAAAAAAAGAAAGAAAAAATCTTACCTGCTGATGGTGAAGCTCTTCTGGACCACCCAAGCCGCGATACTCCTCCCTTTGACGGAGAATGGAGGTACTGGTCTGCGCTCGTTTGCTCTCCCGCTGCGCCATTTCCTAAGAAGAGGGGGGAAAAAACCACAAAGTTTTCAATGACTGATGTGAACTGAAAGAGAGCAATCTGGACAACTATTACCTCTCCACCGCTGCTGAGGAGCTGCGTTACCATTTCGCTGGCCACAAACCAACGTTGCTCCTTCATCACAAGAGTTGACGGCGGCTCGTGGGCTGTTCCAGTACCTAACGAAATAAAAATAAGAAGAGCTGTGAGTCACAGCAACACCTGGCATGACGGACGCCGCAAATGCTGGCAGGCTTACCTGCAGACCAAACCGACACGGTGGCTCCTGCAGCTATTTTCAATGAACGATGAAATTTGTAGATGGTCTCGGTTTCGTGGGCCTTGTGCACTAGCTGCCATCCGCTCAAAGATACCTCCTGCAAAGTTGAGACCAGCATTAGCCGACGAAATGGATTAAATTATGGCAGCAAAGCTAACCTTTTCTCCCTTGTTCAGAAGGCGAATGAATTTGCCGTCAGCATCGACTTCAGACACTTCAACATCACCCTTGGCACTGGACGTTGTAATAAAATCAGCCAGAGAATACGAAGACGACTCTTCAAGCATTGTCCGCTTGCGTTTCAAGGCTCGCGTCGGAGTGCGACGGGAAGGAGTTCCAGATCTCTGTTGCGAAGCAGAAGCAGCAGACAGAGTCGGTGTAAGGTTCAACCTATTAGAAATGGAATAAATGAGGCAATCGATCAAAATGTTCGACTGGTAGAGGTCGACTAACCTGGACTCTTCGGATTCCAGAAGCTTGCGGTAAGCAGCAATTTCCATGTCAAGAGCAGTACGGATATCCATCAAGTCCTGGTACTCTTGCAATTGAATAGCCATTTGTTCGCGGAGACGGTTGATTTCCCCTTGACAAGAGGCCATAGCTGAGGCATGCGAGTTGCGTTCCAGGTCCAAGCCCTTCTCCAAATCGGCGATGCGGTTCTGGAAACATGACCGATTTTAAGTAAATGAAATCGAGCGAATCGAACACTAGTGACATTGATACCTTCAAGTCCTTGTTAGCAGCTTGAGCACTGGCCAGAGACGACTCGAGTTCGTAAAACTTGGAATTGTAACCATCGAGGCGAGTACGGGCTTGAAGAAGCTCTTCGTAATGGGAACTTGCTGCGCTTCGTTGCTTTTGCGCCTGGTCTTCCAAATCTTCCATCTAATACAACAACAAAGTCCAGTTACATGAAGCTGAAAACTGAAATACGATACACAAATTTGAATTTACGACAGACCTTGTTCTGATATAGGACCTCAACTTCGTCTCTGTTTTGTTTCATTTGCGACTCGTAGTGGTCGCGAAGCTCTTGCAAAGCAGACTGCAAACGCGCTTGGTAATGTTCCTGAAGGCGGCCGTCAATCTCACTAATTTCGACCTGTTTGCTGGTTCGTACTTCAGTCATTTCCCGCTCGTACATCTATAAATAAAGAACAATAGATGATGGATGGCGTCGTGAAACATAAATAATCAATTGAAAAACCTGTTGTTTAAATGCAAGCTCTTCCTTCAGAGTCATGTTGCGGTTCTCCAAATCAGTGCGGGCCAACAATTCCGTCTCGAGTTGTTGTTGGAGCTCGGGAATTTGTTTCGCCAGTTTGTCTCTCTCCGAGACAGCTTCCTGCAATTACAAATTGAATAGAGTCAGAAAGTTTCATTGATAAAATAAATGTAGGGCATTAGCATTACGTTCTTTTCTTCCACCGCCCTAGCCAGATCGCTCTTGAGTTGATGAAGCGACGCGCTAAGCTCGTTATTGCGGGTCTCCAGCTGGTGGATTTTTTTCTCAGCTTGAGCCAGATCATTTTTGGCTTTGTTGTACCTAGTTAACAGAGAGAAAATATAAGGCAATCGGTAAGAACAAGGTTCACTCCCAACAACAGAAAAAAAGACACGTTTTTAGGGGGGAGAAGCGAAAAGGGACTCCGGCGGAAGAATGCTCCCATGCTGAGTTCACCCTCCTCTACCAGCACGCCCTCCCGGGCTATTCAAGGCTTCACAAAGTGACGCCATTCAACCTTTCGTCTAAACACTGTTATGCCGGAGGGTTAGTGGCTGGTCCCTATGTAAACGACTTTAGCTCGCTCGATCCCTTCTTGAGTTAGGTAAATAATGACATCTTTCACCAAGAGTCAACGATCGTGTTCACAAAAAAAAAAAGAAACCGAAGCTCTTCCAACTTTTTCCACCTTACAACTACCAATTATATTGCAAAGCAGAACCCAAAGTCATTTATTCATAAGAAGAAAAAAAAATAGGAAATTTTCGTTCCTTTGAATAAAACCTTACACGTAGTGTAGTGGTTTGGGTGGCTATGGAAATACTTTCCGGTAGAACAGCCTGGAGGCTTGAATTACCAAGTTAACAGAAACGCTATCCTTGGCTTCTCAAGTTCTCATGAAATGAAAAAAGGGTTAGGGCTCGAGGGAGACAACCTATTACCTAGATAGGAACCAACCCGCTAGTTTACCGTACTGTTTACAAACGGGTAGACCACGCTAGAAAAACAAAGCTAAGTGAAGAATGGCATTTTTCCCATGGTTACACTCTAAATTCAAAAACCTATAGATTTCCAACTTGACAGACAACATAATGCCTACAATAAAAGTTTGTGGGCTCATCAGAATGACTGATAAATGCACCTGAGATATGGGATTGAAATTAGAATAAAGAAAAGGCATACCCTCCCTATAAAAATGATTACTCGAAATGAAGTACAGGCAGGTGAAAATTATGTGTACTTACTTAGGGGTCAATTCTCCAAGCTCAGCTCGCACACGTCCAGAGTCTAACTGAAGACGAGCCTTTTCTTTAGCTGTTTCATCCAAAAGCCCACGAGTGTCTGAGAGTTCCTTTTCGTAAGAATTCCTGACAGACGTCACCTCCCTAGAAATGGTGTCTTGAGTAGTGTGGATCTGAAGATTAAGGCGGTTGTTCTCAGATTCCAACTGGCGAACACGATCAATGTAAGCTGCCAAACGATCGTTCAGGTTTTGAAGTTCGACTTTTTCTTGAAGGCGCGTCAAACGTGTGGGGCTCAAAGGGCTGCTTCGAGCTTGCGAAGCCGACGAGGAAGCTGCTTGTGAGCTAGAGGCCGGTGTTTTCTTGCTTTTTGAAGCCATCTTCCGATTCAAACGCGTCTTTATGTATTCAAATTAGTTATTGTCAAGGCGAAACTGGAATTTGCGAAAACGAACAATTCAAAAAACCTGGTGTTTGAAGCCGGCACACCCTTTAAAGTTAAAACACAAGCTGAAGTAGGGGGAAAAAATGGCGTCTAACCGACGATGCCACACTTTTATAAATAGCACCCCTCTACGCCTAGATACCCCACCCCACGCCAGCCAACGGCCCAACGCCAGTCACCTTAACCCTACACCAGCTGACACCCGTTCACATTTATCTTTTTCTTCACTTTGAATGTGACACATAATCTATTTTAAGCCCATATAATTAGTCACGCAGTTGTAAAATATTCTCTAAGTATTTTATAATGAATTTAATTGTACAAGGGACTGTCATATCTTGGACGAATCTGTGCTGACGACCGGTGACGACATATGGTAGTATTGAGTAAACAATCCACTCCCCAGGACGCACGATGGCGTGACGCTTTCGAAATAGCTTCTCCTCATCGTCGGCTTTATATTTAAATGTTGACGTTAGTCTTGTGTTGGGTCTCCGGCTTTCACCAGGTGCAAGGCCTCACCGGAAGTCCCGCTCAAAGAGCTTGAGGGCGATGTAGCGTTATGTGTACTAAACTCTTCCTTGTTGAACCGTATAATATGAATGTGCTAATTTATGATCGTTATTCGCTAACTTTGAATATAAACGAGATAATTTGAAAGACACGTGACTATGAAGAAAACTGAATTTCAAAAATCAGACTATTTGAATAATCACATTCACAAATCAAATATTACACTACATGCAGACCCAGGTTTCAAATTCTTTTCATTACACGGGGGAAAATGCGGTGACCGATTCCGGCATATCGTTTATTATTTAATAGATCGTCATAATTCGAGGGAAAAATGGAACTTGCACGAATTATACAAATCTAATATTTCACTGAGCGGGAACAATCGGTTCTCTAAATTAGAGTTTTTGGCATGTAACTTAGAGGAAAGTTTTTTTTTTATTATACCTTGTGTGTAGTTTGAATTGCAGTCTTTTACAACTGGCGAATCTCTAAAATATCCACTGATGCTGGGTAAATAATTCGGTATGAACGAATCAATTAAATTAAACCTCCTTTTCAGCATTGGATTCTTCTTACAGTTTTCTTTCGAAAATCGAATTGGCAGTACTGCCCCGTTTTTTCAAATAGTTTTTTCTTTAAAGAGGAATTCTGTAAGTAGTTGCAAATTCTCGAATTTCGTTGTACCGCATTCAGTTGCCTGTAGTTTAAAATGAACAAAAATCTTAGCTTCCACAATTAGTTTTTATAACGCGGTCCACGGCCCTAGTGGAATTCACCTTTTCAGATCCCTGCAAAAATGGTTTTTATCTTTAAAATCCTTTTTTACTAGTTAAGGTTGGACCAACTTGCCCTAAAATACTATTTCAGATAATACAAAATGTCTAAAAATCATATTTCACATTGACGTGTTTTAGGCCTGTTAATTGAACGAAATGGCTAGGGTATTCCTCATCATGTAGTAATATCATGATCGATATTCAAATGTTGACGTCAGACTCGACGAGTTGTATGGGACCATCACCAGGTGTAAGACAACCCGCCGGAAGTCCCACTCGCCTAAGCCCAAGGGTTGACGTGGACCGTGTGTCGCTACACTCTGTTGCGCCGTGAGCAGCAAAGGTATTGATCGCGGTTAGGAAAGAGACTAGTAGCACACACACAGTCCTGCGCCGAAGAGAGAGAGGACTGCCGTCAAATCCTCGCCATCCGATTGGTCTGTCGCTTGAGTCTGTGGGGAAAACGTTGGCCTTTCCGTCTTTCAATACTTTTGGCCGCAAGTGGAAGGACCTCTAGACCTTCTCCATCTTGCTTCGTCTCCTCTCTTTTCAAGTCTACTCAACAGAAACATTGCCACAAGACATACAGGTGTTGAGCCAGTGGTTTTCGTGTTCGTTGAAGGGGGGAGTTTGGGAGTTTCCATCACCATTTTTGTGTCAGTCAACATGGGACGATACGCCAACGCAGTCGCAGCGGTTCTCATCGGTTTGATGTGCTTCGACGCAGCAGTGCTGGGCAGGAGCTTTGAACCCGATTTTGAGCAACGACAACTGTTGGACGTCTTGCCGGCCTGGTTGGCCCGCCTCAAAAACAATTTACCAACCATCCTAAATGGCCGGGTAACTTTGGTAGAGAAATAAACTACACTGAATAATTTATTATTGTTTTTCCAAATTAAAACATGTTTATTAACAAATTTATTTGTGGCGCCTGCGCTCTTCTCGCCTGTGCGCGTGGGCGTTGTTTTTATATTGTGACGGAATAGAGCACTTCTGGAGGCAATAAGCCGGCCGAGGTGTTGAACTGGCCGTCGGTCGAGTTGGACGTTGGCCAAATAACTGGCGTGGCCGTCGATGAAAAGTCGAATCCCGTTATTCTCCACAGAGGACACGTCAAATGGGCTGGCGGGTATGAAAACCAAACAAAAGAAAGATTTACTGCTTTTAACCTTTCAGTCTTCGGTGGCTGTTTTCCCCCATATCGTGTCAACAACCCCGTCAACGTCCCCTGGGCTCTGCCCAGAAAAATCCAATATGTATCCCCATAGATTCAAATAGATAAAAAGCAAACAAAAACAATTGTGGCCAACACCAGACGAATGGTGGTGAAGGAATTTCACGGCTCGAGGCCGACACGTTGGATCTCTTTCAAAATTCATTTGGAAATTCCACCCACGATTAGCTGTGGTTCTGTCTCTTCCTGTGGTAAACCACCATTTGAATGATAACCATTCTCTTCTATTACTTTGTGTGGCCCAGCTCTTTCCACGGACCCCAATACCAGCGGATTAATGACGGACCCATCAAGAATGACACGATCGTCACCCTGGATGCTGCAACAGGATCGCTGATAGATCATTGGGGTTCTAACCTATTTTACATGCCTCACGGATTAGAAATGGATGCCAATGGCAATACTTGGGTCACTGACGTCGCATTGCATCAAGTTTTCAAAGTAAACCGGACCTGCCAGATGGCTGGTTATTAGCACACGTGCGCGATCTATTTCAAACGTTTGCCATTTTTAGTTCCCCAAAGGTAGTCGCGTTCCAAGTCTGACACTGGGCGAAGCCTTTGTTCCCGGATCAGATGATAAACATTTCTGCCAGCCAACTGATGTGGCCGTCTCGTCATCGGGCGTCTTTTTCGTCTCAGACGGCTATTGCAACAAGAGGATCCTCAAGTTCGACGCCGACGGCCGCTTATTGGACGTTCATACCGGATCTTTCCATGTTCCACACAGTCTGGCCCTAAGTGAGGAAAAGGATGCGTTATGCGTGGCGGATCGTGAAAATTCCCGCGTGGTATGCATTCACGCTGGACTGAACGGCGACGCCAAATTCGGATCGCCGTACGGCCGGGCAGGGCACAAAGGACAAAACGTTGGCAAAGTCTACGCCGTGGCTGCCAGAGGTACGGAAATAAAAACCGGGTTGGGTCTTCTTATATATTTTGCGATTCCACTAATACCGAAGAATGTTTGCGTCCGTCTCGCAGGCCAGCAACTTTACGCCGTTTTCCAATCCATTTTCTTGGGCATGTCTGATGGCAAGACATTGGATTTGGACACACTGAGCACCGTATCCCGCTGGACGCCATCCAACGTACTAAAACTACAAATCCTACAATTTCCGTTTGTCAACTGCGGCTCATTTGCATTGCATTTTATATCTAGGGATTTGGCAGTCCGCACGATGTGGCCGTATCTCGCGACGGGGAGGCCATGTACGTCGTCGAAATCGGACCCAACAGGATCCACAAGTTTGCCCTGGAATGAAACAGCACAGCTTCGTCGTCTTCGTCGTCTTTTCGTTTCCAACATATTCCTTCTCTGATATAATTGTTATACATTTTATCCTCAAAGGTCTGCATGTCTTCTCCAGCATTCATGTACCCAGCGGGAAGACACTCTCCTCCAGTTGATAAAGCCTAGGTATATATATACGGAACGCACACGAGCGCGGGTATTGAGCACTGTCAAAAGACGTAAAGAAAAATGAGTTATTTCTCTCCTTGATTTCATTTTCCTTGTTTCGACAACAAAGTCGTGATTATTCATTAATTTGTGATTCTCGGTACACCGAATTGAAAAAAAAGAACAAACAAAGAACAATAACAATCAAAACTTGTTCGAATCCGTCTAAAAGGTGCAGAGCCGTCATCGGGCTCGTCAACAACACCATTACAATCTAAAGATTTCAGAATAAAAACAACAATTTACGTGAGAGGGGAATAAAAAAATAATAATAAAAAAGTTAAAATATTTCTAAATTAGAACGATAGTAATATCAAACAAGATTCACGGTCCAACCAAGGACAATCAAAGCGGACCTCGAGATTGCTCATCATCGTCATCTAAATTATTCATAGACGATTGATTGAATCCAACAAGTTGATGGTTGTCATGCAAACATGACCGAGGCGCGCTCGCCAAACCTTGTGGCCTTTTGGTTGTGCTAGCTGGTCACGTCGAAATGATGATAAACAAAATTAGAAACAAATCAGAAGAAATATAGAGAAACGTCATCATTCCTAAAACAAAAGTCTAGAGTCTACAGCTGATGATAGTAATTACATCGGGTGACGTCGGCTTACACTACAGGGGCATTTCATTGAGAAAAAAAATGAAAAACAGACGGATATATACGCATTATTGGGGAGAGGCGAATTGAAAAGGGGATCAGAAGATGATGAGCCCAGTGCTCTTGAGTGGCTGTGCATAGATGGGTAGTACTCTTCGATTCCTTTCGGATTTCCACAAAAGATCGAGAAACTGAAGATGCTAGACCATCGGAGACAATAATAATAATTACCTATGACAACAAAAGGCACAGGACCCTTTTGATATCAGAAAGAAAATTGACAGTTCCTACTTAGTGTCAAAAGAAATGGCAACAACTGGGAGAAAGTCAAAATAATAACAAATGAAGAAGAAAAGCGCGCAAACAACAAGGCAGAGGCGGAAGACGTTCCTGATTTTCTAGATCTTTTAAAGTTGCATCATCAGTAAAGCCACGACGCCGGTGAGGATGATGCCGAAATGATGCTCCAATCCCGGGCTGTGGTTGCAATAATTTGAATTGCAGTTACAAATTTCCTGTAATAAGCCAACATTCAGTTCAAGACATTGTCATTTCAAGGAAATGGAATTGGCCTCATTTGATTGTGTAAGTACTACGAATGATACCTTGGTGATGGCTTTGGAGGTTTCATTGTGGCAAGTGCCCGTTATGCTGCTGGTATTGGCGGCGCAGTTGCGGTAGAAAAAGTCTAACCGACCTGTCATAACAACAACATAAAAATCGTGAAGAAGGGAAATATGTCGACATACATATGGAAATAATGGAAATGAGCCCGTTGCTTGCGCTCATGCAGCTCCGTCTATTGTTCCCGCTTGCTCACGGAACTCGGACAAAAGTCGCTGCCCCCGAACAATCGACGAATAAAAGTCAAAAAGACGTGATAACTTTACCGTTTTTATCGAAGACGGTCACCGTTTCGCAGCCCGTCTCGCAGCTGTGCGTCCGCACTGACTCACTAAAGTTCTTGCGGGTGCAGACGTCAACGCGATCTAATAACAAATCAATCGTTCATTAGCGTTTTTCGATAAATACCACGTGCCCAGGCCACGACGAGGCTGTGAGAAAAAAGCCAATAAAAAACACTTACTCGAATCAGCAGGAGACCAGCTGCAGACGTAGCACTGGACGCCCTCCACTGCAGAATACCAACAACATAAGAAGACAAATTTAGCACAGGAATTTATTCTTTTTTACACACATTATTCCGTCTGGTTGGAACATCTTTTGTTGTTCTTCGCCTCCCACTTAATCGACTATTCAGAATAACACCGTGAACGGGTAAACATTGCGCTTTTTTAGCTGACGGGCTACCGGCCCACCATCGACGGTAAATACACAACCAAGGGCAAAGACCCATCAAGCTGATGACGAGCTGCATGATGGGAGTAGCATAAAGCGCTCTTCAAACATGGAGAAAAGAACAGGCTACTGCGTTTCCCTGGTTAAACCACCAGTTCTCTTAGTTTCCCCTCGTCATTTAAGCTGTTGAAATGACTATAGTCTAGACTGAATAAATTAAAGCCGGCCTTAGCAAAGGGAGGAACAAGGCTTTTTTCTTTCAACTTCCATATATATTTACTACTATATACGTCTTTGAACGATGGTGTCGTCAAGATCCCAAAACATCTCATTACATTCCATTTTTCCCCTCTGTTTCCCTCTGCTGGGCTCTTTGTGTGATTGTGTCGCCACCGTCCCGCGTAATAAAGCGACCCTGGTCGGGGTAAATCGTTTTTTAATCCGCCCAGTTTTTGTTTCTCTCTCGCCCCTCTCTCCTCCGCTCTTATATGACTGCAATCATTGTAGACTACACTACACGTGTATACGCTGCCGTCGCCCTCTGAAAGTGGTTAATATCCACGACAAGTCGCACACACTCGAGTCGTAAAACACACAACACACTCTCTCTCTCTCTCCTTTTTTCCCACCGTTCGAGAGGAGCGCCATCTTTTCCGTTTTGAGAAATGTTTAGTTAAGTTATTTCGTTTCCCTTTGTCTCGACGTACAGCGTACTCGGCTGTACTGTTTGACCGCAGTGACACGGTAAGCCACTCCCGAACACGCTGAATTCAGGAGTTTTTAAGCCAAACAAAACGGGAGGAGAAACCCGTGGACCCCGTACAAAAATCCCTTTTTTTTCTATTTTCAAAGCAACCTAACAATAACAGACTGGCTGTAATGGAGTAGGCGTGTAACTGGCATTGATGAAAAACTCTGCAAAATAAGAGAACAAACTAGAGAGGGATGTGAGATTTGTTGTCCGGAACAAAAAAAAAAAAGAGAAATATAGGCGGCGGCATTAGCGACGGGGAATGTTTTTGTAGCGTGACCGGCGTCCGCAGCCACCGAAGAAGAGAGATCACCGCGTGTAACAATCGTCAACAGAGACATGATGGATCATCGATCCGCCTTCTTCCGCGATTGCTGGCCCCGCGCCCAAAATGCGCGAATCAAAGTTCGGCCGTTTCAGAGACGCACACAGACGTATTATGTATCGCTTGATGTGTAACTATGCAGCAGGGATCGCGATAATCGAGTCAACAAAAGATGCAAATGGCCAAATTTACACCAACAAAACTCGGCTTTTGGAGTTGCGAATCCATTATTCCACCGAAGAAAGAGTGGCAAGGGAATTCGTTTTATGTTAATGGTCGTTGAATATTGTTCATTCTGTTGTTGTTTTACCTGTATGCAGAGCGGATAGACAAAAGAGGCCGACGAAGACCACCGCGGGCAGAAGAAACCAGGTTGATGAGCGCGACATGGCGTCGACTTCCAAATAAGCTGCTGATGAGGGTCCTGGATTAAGGATTCCTGCACTCGTCGTCGAGACGCTCCAAGTTTCTCGTCCGAAAACTTTGTGTGTGTTTTAATTCAGTCTCTGCGGGTCGAAGCGGATCGGCTGGAATGGAGCAGCGGCAGGAAGCGAAGAGAAAATAAAAACCGTAAGAGAAGGAAGAAAGACGAGCCACTGATGAGTCAATCACTAAAGCGTGTAAGTGACTATATGGATTCTCTTCAGGAGAAAAAGGGCAAGAAGATAGAGGCCAGGAGACACGCGGAGCGATCTAGTGTACACGGGGGCAATACGAGAACGTCGTGAGCGCCCACTAGTCTTAATTTCTTACATTATTCCCTTTGCTGACGAAGCGCTTGCCCTGGTCGTGGAGCCATTGCCCGCTGCCAACTAGACAACTTTGCGCTGGCAACCGGACGCGCGCGCGCGCACCGTCGACCAAGGGCCAAAGGTGGGGCCGCAGCCCAGCCCATGAAGTTAAATTTAAAAACTCCCTAGCTACAGCTCGTTTTGCTATAGAAAGTGTGTGCGAGAGAGAGACACAAACACGAAACAGACGAGTAATAGAAAGAAAAAGAAAGAAAAAAAGAGTTTGTTGGCCCAATTTCGCCGTTGCGTGCAGCTGGCCCGTCTTTCTTTTCTCTACACGCGCGCGGTCGGTTGCGCCGCGACGGATAGAGGTAATCGGGCTGAACCTTTGCATCGATTCTCTTCTTCATTAGGTTGTTTGCCCGAGACGAAGAGGCCGAATAAGTTTTGGGTCCCTTACTTGATTCCGAATGCAGAGCCGATCCTTCAATGTCCGTCAGTCTCTTAATGTTTTCGTTTCCTCTCTGCTCCGCTGCGCCCCCGAGCTCAATACTCCTTCTATCCCAGCACCGATAACGTTCGCTTCACGGAGCTCATCGCCCAGAGTCCCAAGTTCACGTAACGATAGTTAACCTATAGCTCTAGCTTGCTAGCTGCTGTTGCTGCAGCACGAAAGGGAAAAAAGAAGAAGAGAAGAGAAGCCAAGAGGGGCCAGCGCGTGATCGCCTGCGTGATGTATGGGTCTCTTCGGAGTGATATGCCGCCGATGACGGAATCCCGCCAGAATAGACACAACACCCAAAAGAGTCAAGAGAAAGAGAAGAAGGAAGAAGAGGCGGGTTTTTCTATTTTTCCAAGCGCAACGCAAGGCACCAACAACAAAAAACGCATCGGCTCTGCATCATGACATTCCGATGCTCCGCTCAGCTGTTATTCATTCATATATACCGCGCGTATACTGTATACATAATCTTCCATCTTCTTCTTCTTCTTCTTTCTCTCTTTTTTTTTATTTAAACAAAAAAAAAATCTAGTAGAGAAGAAGAAGACGAAGAAGGGGGAATATATTTTTTAATGAAGCACTTTGACATTGAGCGCAGCACTCGGCCAAGATGTTTAAGCGCCCGATGGGCTTTTGTCTTCTCGTTTTGGGGTCGTTTTTTTTCTTTCTTCTTCTCCGTTGTTCGAAACACTCGGTCTCTTAAAAGCCCACCCACTCCCATCTTTTTTCTTCTCTGCCTTGTTGGTTGTTGCATACCGAGAGCCAGAGAGATGCAGCATCCACCTGTAGCGCGACCCGTCCCGGGTAACGTACGGCCGCGCCGTCGGGAGTGAAATGAATAGTTGAAACTTTTTTTTTTAGGTATAGAAAAAGGGCCGAGGCCTATTCTAATCCTGAAGAATTTAAATGTTGGGTTTTTTAGCGCGAACAAGAGAAATTGAAAAAAAAGGAAAAAGAGAGGAGACCCAAACAGCTTTGTGACACGCGTCACAAGGAGGAGGGCGGCGCATGTCTCGGGGCGTTGGTATATAATATCAATAATGGAGAGTTTTGTGTCTATAATAAATCGTTTCATTCACAAGTTGAATGTTGGCACAAAGAGACGGAGGGGGCGGATGGCGGATGGGCCCAGACGGACCTAACTGTATCTCAATGGTTTCCTTGGCGCCCGTCGTGATGATAACAAATTGTTATTAGACGATCCGAAAAAAGAAGAAGTGGCGCGCTCGGCAACGCCCTCGTCGTACGTTACTCTACTATGTTACTACTACTACTACTGGGATTAAAACGATCATCTATTAATATCCATCTAGTAGTGTAGCGACGAGGGGCGAGGGAGCGAGAGGGTCGACGACCAATTTTCCTCCTCTACGAGTTCTACTAGTGTGACGAACGCCAACGGAATGTGTGACACTCGTCCCGCAACGAGGAGGATTATCCCCGTCCGTCGAGCGGAAATTGAATTCCTCCGCGCATCTCCTCCTGCTGCTGCTTAAATCCATCAATATTTAGCCGTGAACGAACGCTTGAAATCTTTTTCTTTCTTTTTTTATTCAAGTTCTTAGAGAACTTTTAAGGGATTGCCCCAAAGGGATCGACAGTCACCTTGTTCGTACGCATCCCGCGGATGCGAAAATTGTTTTTTTCTTTCTTTTTTCTTTCCCCCTTTTTTGTTTGTGCGTCGAGGGGTAGTAACCAAGTCGAACCGGACGTCGAATATCAACGGCTCATCACACATGCACTGGCGGTACTCGTACGATACGTAGGGCAGCGCAGCCATCCCTGAAAATGTCGGTACTATTCAACTCCCATCGTCGGTTCGCTTCCCACCTAAACACATCGGATTCATAAATTTTGGTCGGAAATAAAAAGAGAAAAAAAAGAGAAAAAAGAAGAAGAAAGGAAATGTCGCCGTCGTCTTTTCTTTTGAATTTCTTCACCCTCTCTCTCTAGTCCCTTAATCCGAGTTCTCTTGTGTGATCGCCCTCTATTTTCTCTTCTATAGTATGGCTCCTTCCTTCCCGTTTCGTGGGAAATGTCGGCGTCGCCGTCGACAATTCCCTCTCCCGTTTTTCTAGCCGTCAAACAGTTGACGGAATGCGGCCAGAGAGATCCGACGGGAGCGGGCGTACGCGTCAACCGCACGCCCTCGACCGTATGTGTCAGCGGAAACCCGACGGCCATCGGAACAACAACACAACAAAACACAGGGAAGAGAAAAAAAGAAAAAATAAGAAAAAATAAGACACGCAACAAACGTCAAAAGAGAAAATCATCTGTCGACGTAGAAATCGATCGCCATCAGCCGAGACTAATCAAAAATGTGAACATACCTATCTCTGCCGTCTGCCCGTCTCCGGGATATTGCTGAATAATAATCCGAAACAAAAAAGAAGTACGAAGGTCTTTTGTGTCGTCGTTGGAGACGGACAAAAACAAGGAGGTGACGTCGTACTTGTTGAATAACACGACGACGATTCAAAAGATGCGTTCTCTATAATATCGGGAGAGAGAAAACAGAAAATGCAGCGAGTTGCGTGGATGGTGCGAGGACACTGACTCGGCGCGTAGTTGTGTGAATGGTCGCGGCGCGCTCACTGAGCGTGGAAAGTTGAAAGAGACGGGACAAAAGTCCCGCCGACCAGCCCGAGAGAGAGAGACTCGACGTACCCATTCGGCTTCGTGTGTTTTTTTTTCTTTTGGGGCCGCTGACTGAGAACCTCCTCCCTCACACAAGAAGAAAGAAAAGGAGAAAGAAGAAAGATAATAGAATGAAGGAGTAGAAGAAGAAGAAGGAAAGAAGAAGAAGAAGAGACTGCCGGTTGGTGGGGTAATGTGTAGACAGCACCCAGGTAAGGTACCTGGCACAGGTGAGACGGGTAAGGGGAGGTAAGCGAGACGGGCGGAACACATCCGGTCCGTTGGTTTTGCGTTTTTTTCTCTCTCTCCCTCCAGGTTTTTCGTTTGTTGCTGTTCGTTTCATTCCTTTTTCTTTTATTTTCGACGTATCTATCTATTCCTCCTCCTTATTTTCTCGCTTTTTTTCCACCAACATCGTCATGTGATTATTTATTCCTCTTTGTCTTTTCTCCCCCCTCTTTCTCTTCGGGCCGCAATCGCCGTGTCGTTAGATTCGATTCATCATCCTATACTTTCACCTCCTCCCACTTTTTCTCTCTGATGATGGCCGACCACGGCTTCTCCGTTTTCTATAAAGCGATGCTTCCTGGTGATGGCTGCCCGGCGTCTAAACATTTGGGGATTTTTTCTTTTCGAACTCGAAAATTGATACGAGAAGAGAAAGAAAAACGCGCAAAAGAGAATCTTTGGAAAATCTCTTTCTCTGGGTCGTTGGAAACGCTTCGACGCCCGTCCGAAATGCCGAACAAGCCCACAAACTGCGCACCTTGCTCGCACCACCTTTATGAATAATGCATCACGAGAGAAGAGAGGCGTCATCGTCCGCTAGTACGTAGGCTGCCACACGCCCACGGTTGGGACGCAGACACGGAACGACGGACGGACGGACGGTACTGCATGGTACTGTACTGTTGTTGTGATTGTCATACAACTGCGCGTGTTTCATTATTTATTCACTAGCCAAAAGAAAAAATGGAAACGGAATGGAAAGAGTCAGCAGCAGCGATGGTGATTAAAGACAACAACATATAAGGGAAAAGCATCATCGTCGAATTCAACGGAGAAATTTATAAGATTATATGTTTTTGTAATATGTACTGTGGCGGAGCAGCGCGTGCTCCTTATTTCTTCCCAAATTCTTTTTTACCACTCTTTGCGCTTTTCTCTCAATCCAATGTTATTACAAGTGACGGAAGAACGCAGTCTCCCTCCATGACATCATAGAATAATAATATATATTATATTATATATAAGATGGTAAATGTTGAAGTAATAAGTTAGTTATTTCAGATAACGACGGGAAAGAAAAATGGCCAATAGATTTCTTTCTCTTCTTTTTTTACGGCCGGCCTAGTGCGTGCGATGGCCGTCTCTCTCTCGGAAAAAAGGGGAATAATTTTCACGAGAGAGTGGATGGGGCGAATAAATCACGAAAAGGAAAAAGAGGCGCGCAAAAGTGTTACAACGTAAAAATGGTTGACGGGAGGATTTTCGGATGGGGCGGCGTCGGCTGCGGCGTCGGTTTCTGGCGGACGTCGATGTTCGGCGCCTGATGATGACTCCGAAGGAGGTGGGCAAAACAACCTAGAAGGAGAAAAAGATCATCAATCACAGTTAGTGCTCATCTTCTCATCTCCCCTTGACGAAGATTACAACAACAACAGCAACAACAAGGAACTCATTGGGCCGACGATCGAACAAAAGGGAGCTTGAGCGTTTCGGCCGTTAATGCAGGCCGGACAAGAAGACGACTTGCATGGTGGGAGGTGCGGCTGACAACCAGCACCGCCACCAGTTCTCTCTCTCTCTTTTTTTCACTTTTTCGATCATTAAACATGCAGCAACGAAGGCTCATTAAATCCCGTAGTAGGTAAAAGAAAAAAAGGAAAAAAACAAGGAAAAGGAAGAAGAAGAAGAGATTTTTACAAATGACTCGGTTATTCCTCGGTTGCGTCCGCATCCTCCCACGCTCTGCTGGTGTTTACAATCCCCCCTCGGAGGAATCAAACACCTACCGCCCGGACTGTTGTACAACAAACAACCATTCCCTCTATCTCTACCTTATCCTCTACCCAATTTCAATTCTCATTTGGACGCAAAAGAAGAAAGAAAAAAGAGAGGAACACATTACCAAGTTGAAAGAGTATATTATATGTAAAGGAAGAAGGAAGAAAGAAGAAAAAAAACCCTGATGGGTGAGAAAAACAAAACCGGTCTTTTTTCTTTTCTGTTTCTTCGACAAACACATCAGCCGAGGTAAAGAGACAAAAGAAGTAAAAGAAACTTTCTTTCTTTCTCTCTTTTTATTTCGTCTAACGGACGGACGGACGGACAGAATAGGCGGGAGATGCGATCTCCGCGCACACAAACGGTGCCCCCGGTGCTGTCCGCGTGACACCAGATATGGCAGCCGACCGCAATTGAGAATTCTGTGCGTGAGGCACCAAAAGTATAGGACCCAAAGGAACGAGAGATTTGGAAGCATTTTCCTCTAGAAAAAAAAACAACAACACAACGAACGAAATCGTGTGGCTCCGTTTTTCTTTGACGAAAACGTTACGTGTGTGGGCCAACATCCACTGGTTCCATCACACAACTGGTTATCCCATCCGCCGACACGTCCGCTCCGAGCCATCCGTCAACACGACTTCAAAGAGAGAGAGAAAAAACGAACGGACGGACGGACGGACGGGCGACTCGAGTCAAATAGAGACGAGAGAGTTATATAGACAGAGGAAAGCAACGAACCTGGAAGATGGATATGCAGATGCCGTTGTCGACGGGTCGAATCAAAACAAGTCTCCCAAAAAAGAAAAAACCAAGAAGTTGATGGGAAAAATCTTCAGAGTCATCCGATGTTTATGCTTTATTGTGTGCGTGCTGGTTTGGAGGAAGGTTTTCAGACGATGGAAGAGGTGTAAAAAATATCGAAACGATATAATAGAAGAAAAAGAAAACATTTTTTTCTTTCTTGTTGTTGTTTTGGTGACGTTCGGAGCTTTAGAACGGAAGAATCGTTGGAGCCGCAGACGCTCCCCGAGAGGAGGCGAATTGACGCTTCCGGCGTCGACCCGGCGTAAAGTCGCTGCTCCAGTAGTTGGCGTCGTCAACCGACTTGAGTAGCTCCTTGTAGTCGCAACTGTGCGACATGCCAGCATTGAAGTAGCACGTCCTTTTCCTGTTTTCAATGGACAGTTATCACCTCGTCTAATAGGAATGGACCTACAGTCGTACGGTATAGGCACAGACAACAGATACGGACCTGAATGGAGTCATCAGCTCGGCCGTCGGGTCTGGTGACTTGGCGGCTCTGCTCAGGACGCGCTTCAATATCACCAGAGCTCTTCGGTAGTTTCTGCCGTCATCAATTTCACCGCTGTACAGGTTGTTGCTGTCACCGGTCCCTTCTTGTTCGCTGCTACTGCTGGTGCTGCTCGTCGACGACGACCTTTGGGATAGGACCCAAATTCAATGATGAAATTTCAACAACAACAACAATAGACAGTTAATACGGTCACCGACGTCCGTCAGCGACCCAAAACCAATTATACAGCGTTAAAGGCATAGACGAACCATCAATAAAGAAACCTATTGAACCCCATGAGCCCTTTCAACTCGGCCTTCGCTACGATGTGGGTGTATCGATATGAAAAATTGCGCAAATGTTCTTTAAGGTTTCATTAGACGAACCGAAAAGTTGAAACTACCTTGTTGTGCCTCTGCGAGGTTTTCGTTCGAACCTTGAACTACTCTCTCGAAAGTTATATGTAGGTGGTCCGTATCATAAATCGAATTAGTTGGTCGTCGTCGTCCATCATCAGCCGCTTCAATTTTTAAGTTGATTGTGCGGTCACGATTTATCGCTGCTACGTTGCGGTGCCGACGAGACTCGAGGGACTCGCCCCATCGGGATGGCGACGACGACTTCCTTTCATCCGATAAATGTTGGACCACCGATAATCCGACATGGCACGAGGATTCAGTAGTAAGACGACAAGTGTTGCCTCTAACTCTAGCCATTGTGAGAGAGTTCTTAGTGAGGACCCAAGTGCTGCTGGAAAATAAAGGCGCTTGCTGTCCCTCTTCACTCACGGCGGCGGCTTCTCGTTTAAGGTTACGGCGCTCTAGTTTCTGTCCAAAGAAACCGCCTACACGTTCACAGCGATGGACATCTGCTGGGGTATCGGATCTATTAGTGTCGGGACGTTTATCCATTGGCATATTGCGAATTTCACACGGGTAGGCACAAACTCGATTGATCTTAATCCTTGCTTAACCTTTCTCAAATATTCTCCTAGTGGGCCATGTACAGCATTTGGGATGGCGATAAAATGAACTCGAGAGCAATAACATTCTACGATATTTACGTTCAGGGGATTCGCTTAGATGCTCTCCACTCTTGGGAGACATTCTGCAGTGCCCTAAAAGAAACAGAGGATTTTTCGGGTGATTATGAAAATAGAATTCAAATAAAACTGAATTGTAATTGCCAATTTTGCAAGACTCTGATGGCCAACTTGACTGTTGACGATCTATTAGAAGAAGAGGAAACGTGCACAAGTGCAGAAAAAGACTTTCAATATTATATAATGTGCGCAATTATTGGAGGAAAGAGGAAATGGTTTTTGCATTACAACTCCAGTTTTCCTTGTGCAAATAACGGGAAACACGTGGTGCCCTGATTTTCGAACACGTGAATGCAGGTGCATTTGATCCTAACGAATTTTTACGTAATTCGCACAGTTTCAGGAAGTTTCTTTAGTAGGGCATTCGCTCATATCTCTACAGCAAGTAGCTACCCGGTAGTCTCAGCATCCCTCCCGAGGGTGTTGACATACGCTGATAGATATAGTATGTCTAATGCTCCGAGAAATCTTCTTTTCAAAGTGCTCAGTCTACATGACATTCGATTTATTGCTCTCCTCTTAAATAAGTTTTCTTTCTTCCATAGCAAACACTTGAATAACTTGACATGTAAAAACACTTTTAACCAATCGTCAAACCCATTAAACTGTAAAAAGTGAAAAGCGTGGGTGTAGCGTAAGTGTAACATTTCTACAGATTCAGTTGATAACATCTCGTCCCCAAGAGCCTATTGACGTAGTTCAAGCGACAAAACTGGTTATTTCGGGAGAAAGAAAATAGCCGAGTCCTTGAAAACTTACCTGTCGATGGCGGCCGTGTTGGCCAATGAAACGAGTAAGAAGAAAAGGTAGGCGGCCGCTGCCATTCTGGTCGACATCACGACGGCCATTCTGCAATCGTAGAAGAGTGGAAAGTAGATCAGCGGGAGGGAGGCCATAAGAACGAGATTGCTTTATCCGATTTCAATTGAATCATCTATTCCTCTATTTCCAGATCAAATGAAAAAAAAACAAGGACGCCGAAACCAAAGGATCCGGTCAGCTTGGGGTCTCGTAAGAGTTTATCATCCCTTCCGACCTTTGGTTTCTCCTTTTTCCTTATTCTCTTTCTGGTGCGGCATTCTACTTTTCTATTCTCTTTTTCTAGGGATTTACGATATGGAATCGTCTTTTTTTTCCAGACGCCAAATTACCATTTGCCGGGCAGGATTTATCGCACCGGAAACCCTCCCCTAAAGTCACAGCCACAACAACGTCTGGTTCCTTTACTGTTTGTCAAGTGAATTCAAGCGATGGTAAAAGAAGAAGTTAGCGAAACAACTCACCTTAAAATAGGTACTGTTAGAGATTATGTAGCCACACACAATGTGCGCTGTTTCAACTGAAAAGTTTCCTTCGCGCAAAAAAATTGCCAGCACTTGAAAACCGATCCGTATGAATTGGTGGAGCGGATAGACGACACTTTTGTTTTGTTTTGTTTTGGTGGTAGAATTGTGTATAGCGTCGATGCCTGCCTAGAGCAAAGGAATAAATGCGCTGACGAGAGCGTCGTCGCTCTCTCTTATATAGACAGTGCGCTACTACCCCTGCGCCGCCGATATACCCTTCTGCCCTTTGCCTCTGCAGACTCCGGTCGGTGGATACGCACCCGCAGTCAGACTTCCAGCTTCTCTTGTCCGCCCTTCATACAAGACGGACAGGTTTGTATGCCCAAATATATCAGGTTATTATTAACCTCCAAAACATGGCAGAAGAGAGGAAAAAGTCTGGAGTAGTCGGCTGACGTCGGCTCGATGTCACCTGTACCAAAGGCCTCGTGAGGCTCGTTGCTTCTTGTTGACTTTAGACAAGGTAAACAATATTTACCTTCTAGATTGTATTGGGTTGGTGGAAAACACAATTGGAAAACACCAACAAGAACAAGAGTTAAAACTGATTCACACAAGAGAGATCAGAAAGTAAGACAGACGACAATACGTTATATGAACGTTTTAACAAAGAGCGGAGGGACACAAAAAGAAAAAGAAATACGGAGTGAAGTTTTCCTCACTAATTTCAACACTCCCGCTAAAACGAAAGAACGTATTTAAAGATAAAGGGAGCTTGGTTTTTCTTGATTGGGTCAGCAGCTAGTCGAGCAACTTTTGAACGGGTCGTCAGTACTTGAATCGATGATTTTACCGGCATTTGCCAGCACATGGCTCTCTGCTGTTCGGGCAACAATTGACTAGGTCGATTCCATCTCTGCCGATGGGTTTGAGTTGGGATGATCAATTGGATGTGCCCAGTCAATGTGACGTGAGGTATCTCCTGTAGACAAGTCACGATGGCCAAGGGAGTCGACTATGAGCCGCGATACAGATATACCACTTCGTAGTTTCTCGAACAGGATGCGACGGAGCGGCTTAGTGAAAATATCCGCCAACTGGTCGTGA
Organism: Ceriodaphnia dubia; assembly: GCA_022539655.2. Taxonomy (NCBI): domain Eukaryota; kingdom Metazoa; phylum Arthropoda; class Branchiopoda; order Diplostraca; family Daphniidae; genus Ceriodaphnia; species Ceriodaphnia dubia. The sequence continues at coordinate 761,391 of JAKUCG020000186.1, forward strand.
GTTGATATATATTGAATGGCGATTGTTTCGTCGTCTTGTTTCTCACGGACAAAATGGAGATGTACGTCGATATGCTTCGTTCTTGAATGAAACTCGGGGTTATGGACCATCTTGATAGCGCTCTGATTGTCACAGAAAAGACTAGTAGGCGAAGATTGCTCGGTGCCAACATGACACAACAAGTTACGCACCCACACAGTCTCCTTTGTGGCCTCAAATGCGGCTGTGTACTCCGACTCAGTAGTAGACGTAGCAACACCTTGTTGACGACGACTAGTCCAGGCAACTGGACCCCCGTTAAGCATCAATACGAAGCCAGTGGTGGAGCGACGGGTCTGGAGGCAGCCAGCATAGTCGGCATCCGAGTATGTTGACAAGATACCACTTTCACTGCCTGCACTCCCGCTGAAGCAAATCCCGAAGTCAACAGTACCTTTGAGGTAGGCAAGGATGTGCTTCACAGCAGACCAGTGGGATTTATCCGGAGACTGAGCGAACTTAGCCACCTGACCAACAGCGTATTTGATGTCGGGGCGCGTGGTGTTGGCAGCATACATCAGGCTGCCCACGGCCTCCTTAAACGGAAAAACAGGGTCTGTAGACGCAGACGAAGAGGTGGCCGGGACGAGCTTGACGCCCGGATCCGCCGGAATCGACAGGGGGCGACAGTCTTGCATGCCGAAACGAAGGAGCATCCTGTTGATGTATGTCGGTTGGGAAATGTGCAAACGCCGTTTCACCCGATCACGGGTAATGCGAAGACCAACGAACATATCAGCAGGGCCGGAAGTTATTTTGAAATGCTCGTCGAGATAGGCTACAATGGCCAAGAGTAATTCCATATTGCTGCCGGCCAAAAGGCCATCGTCGACCCATAGGGCAACGATAGTGATGTCGGGACCACTGCGCAGATAGTAGACGCAAGGATCGGCAAGGCTGGCTACAAGGCCGAAAGTCCGGAGAAATAAGTCGAATTTGGCGTTCCAGACACGGGAAGACTGCTTGAGGCCGTAGAGACATTTGTGAAGCAGATAAACCCAGTCCTCTTTGCCGGGAACGACGAATCCCTGGGGCTGTTCCAGATAGATTTCTTCCTTCAGCTCGCCATAGAGGAAAGCCGTGGTCACGTCCATTTGCAGCAGATCAAGATTCTCAGCAGCCGCGATAGCCAAAACACATCTGAGGGAATCGTACTTGACGACAGGGGAAAAAGTCTTCTCGTAGTCGATTCCAGGCTGTTGTTCGAAACCCTTGGCCACTAGGCGCCCTTTACGACGCTCAATTGACCCATCCACGTTCCTTTTAATTTTGAACGTCCAGCGACACCGTATTGCCTTTCGGCCCGAAGGGCGTTCCACCAGTGTCCATGTGTCGTTCTTGTTGAGACCATCCATTTCTGTTTCCATTGCTATGCGCCAAAGATCGGAGTCAACAGAGGCAATAGCATCAGCATACTGGTTCGGTTCTTCATCGGTAAGTGATGAATCTGCGATGACAGCTACATCGGCGATGAGAGCGCTTCTAGGCTTGGCCTGTTTTCGCGCACGTTTCGGAGTGGACTCAGTTTCTTGTGATTGAACAGCGAGTTCGGAAGATGGCTCCTCCTCAATGTCGTCACCGCCGGAAGCAGATGCGGCTGGGGATGGCGACAAAAACTCATGAAACACCGCATCGCGACTGACGATAATTTTTCTCGAATATTTTGACCAAAAGCGGTACGCTTTTTGTTTCTCGCAGTAGGACACGAAATGGCATAGTTCGCTTTTGGCGTCGAGTTTCTTGCGATCGGCTTGAGGGATGTGGACGTCAGCCTTACACCCAAACGGTTGAAAGTGAGAGACATTTGGCTTGATACCATACCATGCTTCATATGGGGTAATTGGAAGCACGGTACTACGACTGAGGACACGGTTCAATATGTAGGCTGCACATTTCACGCACTCATCCCACAGGTAAAGAGGTAGGCCGCTGCCATGCAGCATACTTCTCGTGGCTTCCAGCAGTGTGCGATTCTCCCGCTCAGACACCCCATTCTGTTGCGGGGTGTGCGGGGCGCTAGTTTCATGACGGATACCTTGTTGGGCTAGGTATAGATCAAAGTCACCACCAATAAATTCCCCCCCGCCATCAGAACGGAGAGTGGTGACGTAGTGGCCCGTTTCACGAAGCAAGCGGGCAGCAAATTGGCGAAAGAGATCAGGAACTTCAGATTTGTGCTTCATCAAGTAAATCACCCGAAAACCAGAATAGTCATCCTTAAAAAGGACGAAGTAGCGAGCCCCACTTAAGGACATGGGACTGAGGGGTCCTTCAACATCAGAATGGATCAGCCGACCAACAGCAGTGGCACGAGTCCTGCCACCGGATGGAAACGGCAGACGATGACTTTTGCCCTTAGCACAGCCAACGCACGGAGGAGAGACAGAATCTTCATCGCGGGAAAGATGCAGGCCAACTACATGAGGAATCAAGTTCTTAATGGCCTCCACATGAATGTGACCCAAGCGTTGATGCCAGATAGTCAGAGAAAGAGGCGAGGTGAGAGATACAGCTGCGTAGTCACGGGGATAGACAGCCTCAATGTCGAGCAGATAAAGGTCTTTGCCAGCTCGGTGCCCGACAGCAATGATCGTATTGTTACGAGTCAGGAAAGCCTTGTTCCTTTTAAAAGTAGAAATAATTCCCGTATCGGCAGCGACGCCAACGGAGATAAGGTTGGTACGCAGGCCAGGGACATACAAAACGCCTTCAAGGGTGCCGTCGTGCCATACACCGTCGACTTTGGTCCGGATCCGGACGTCACCGACTCCTTCAACGTTGCGTAGGCTATCAGCAATCCCAGTAACAGGCCAGTATGACGTTACGGGTTCAAAAGACGAGAAGAACTCCCGTCTGTCGGTCATATGTTGACTAGCTCCGGAATCAAGAAACCAGCGGCCAGAATCAGTGCCAGGATATGAATTGGCGGCTGCGGAGAAAGCGTATGTGGGATCATCGAACCGGTGACTCCCGCTGGCTTTATTGGCTGTCGTTTGATGTTGGCCGGATGAGGTGGACCCTTCTCGTTCCTCTTTTAGGCGCCGTTCATCTCGCAGGCGTTTAAAACAGTCTTTTTCTTCGTGGCCGTTGAAGCCACAGTAAGTACAAACGAGCTTGAACTTTTTACCTGGTCGACGTTTCGAAGGAGCGTTGTCGCCAGTGCGTTTGCGGCAGTCTTCAGTCTTATGGTTGAACATACCGCATTTCTTACAGCCTTCGCGATGTTTGCCGTTACTAAGGAGCGCGGCTTCGTTATGATCATTCTTCTTTCTACGTTCTGTCTGGGCAGCAAGCATGGATTCGTGCAGGAGCAGCTTCGACGTCAGGGTCGCAATTGTTTTGTCAGCTTCGGTTAGTCCGTTCCAAGTAAGGAGAAATCCATCAAACTCTTCCGGGAGGGTCATCAAAATCTGGCCCACGAGTTGGCCAGGATCAACGAGACAATTGAGAGCTTGCAGTTGAACAAATAGGCCTTCTAGAGCTGAAATGTGCTGCATAACCGTGTGGCCAGCGACATACTCATATTGTCCGAACTTGTTGAACAGGATACTTTTCGACTCGATAGCAGCTTGTTCGTATTGAATGACTAGTCTAGTCCACATTGCAGCACCTGTGGCACAGTGCTGTAAGGTCATGGCAATTTGAACTTCGAGAGTACTGAGTAGAGTAAGTCGGATAATGGCGTCTTTGTCCTTCCATTTCTCGATTTCTCTCTCATTTTCTATCTCGCCAGTAATAACATTTGGAATATCCGGTTGAGGACAGGGGACTTCGCCGGTTGCTATACCGTAGAGTCGGTGTCTCTCAAAAACCGTTCGGATGTTAAGCTTCCAAAAGGCGAAGTTAGCTCCGTTAAACTTGCCAATATGGCTGACTTCTCTCGCACTTAGCGAAGGCATCTTGTCTATATCTGTTAGGCGTAGGGAAGAATTAGTACTTCTGGGCCCATAACCTGTTGACTTTAGACAAGGTAAACAATATTTACCTTCTAGATTGTATTGGGTTGGTGGAAAACACAATTGGAAAACACCAACAAGAACAAGAGTTAAAACTGATTCACACAAGAGAGATCAGAAAGTAAGACAGACGACAATACGTTATATGAACGTTTTAACAAAGAGCGGAGGGACACAAAAAGAAAAAGAAATACGGAGTGAAGTTTTCCTCACTAATTTCAACACTTCTCCCAGTTGATGATCCCCTTCATCTCTCGCATAGACGTCAACGTACTGGTACGCCTCGTTCCGGCTTGATTGTCCGTTTAAGAGAAGGCAGACTGGACCTTGATGAGCTTTCATCATGTGGATCCACTTCACCAACTCGTCCAGGAGCTCGGTGTCTCCAAACTCCCACGGCAAATATCTACTATTTACGGATTTACGTTGGTCCTCCCGTTGTCTACGTCGCGCTCTGAATCATCAGCTTGTGACATGGCCGCTCACCGACCGACAGGTTATCACTGGCCGGAAGATTGCTCTCGATTTCTTTTCTATCAATGCCGACCGCCGCTGCTCTAATCATCTGTCGTCGAGGAAATGTCAGAAGTGATTGGACAAGCAGCGGCTTTTTTTCTCCATCAAACGCAGCCTCGCAGTGTATCAGGAAAAAGACGCCGGTTATGTGGCGTCGTTTTCTGCTTGCCTAATACTTGGACGCCCCAGCCTAGCAATTCTGCTCCTTTATTCAAGGTTTCTCCTAGCTCATTATTCGAACCCCCCCTTCGTCTTCCGTAGTCACCTTTTGTCGAGTTATGAGCAGAAGCTTAAGCGCTTAGGTCTTAATGTTACCAAAATAGAGTGGCTGGAGATATTGGGATTTTCGGCCATCAGCATACGGGCGGAGGCGTTCGATACAGGACGGGGGTAAATATCGGCACTTTTGCGCTGACGTCGACACAACTGTCGCCCCAATGAAAAGGAAAGTTTTCGTTTTAGTCTCCCACTCTATTAGCAGTCCCTAAACCTTTGTCATTATGCAAAAGATCACTTTGACAGCAAATAGTAGGCAAAGTTGAACGTCCTAATGGAGCAGTGCGACTATCCTCGGAACGAATCGAAATCATGTGAGGAGAAAATATTCAATATTTTTTGAGGCCTACGCAATCGGTACGAGGTGGTATACGACCCGTTTTTATATCAAGGTGTATACTTTGAAATAGTGCCGGTGCGGAGGTCTACTAAATCCAACAAATTCCATCCATTTCAGCCGCACAGACATAAATATCTCTCGCCTACTTTACACTCTCCGCGTCTCTATCTTTTTTTACACTTGGGCGCACACTCAATTACACGTTAGAGACGCGCCCGAATACGCGAGTGCCGCCGTTTCCACAGAACGCCGCGCTATATAGAAGGCGGTCGACGCCTTTTCCTCCTTGTCTTCGTCTTTCAACTATTTTATTATTTTCCTCTTCAATTTGATTCATTTTCATTTTTTACCTGCGTGAGGAAAGTGTCGATGCCTAGGCGATAAAATTCAAAAAATGCAAAATGGATCCTGGGCTCCGTTCGGCGAACGCCAAATAAGTAAAAGCCGAAAGATTCGTCTGATGCGCTTTCCTCCCGTTGCGCGAGATTGATCTCGGTAACTATTGGCGTCTGCATTGAAACGGTGGAATGGATGGAGACGCACATCTGTCAGCACATTTCATTCAGTCGTCGTTTTAGATTCCTGCCGGTTCGTTTAGCTCCTGGTTTTTGATGCAATCACTGCGAGGGACTTGGAGCCAATCATTCAACATCTAGAGAGAGAGAGAGAGGGTTGGCTGTTGGAGGTGAAATCCAATTAGTCGGTTGGTCGTGTCCTTTTAACCCCGGGGCGAAGGGTTCTTTGCTCCTGTCGTTTCCTTACGTCACTACATGCAGGCCGCCACCACCCACGCCGAGTGCGCCCGACATTGGACGAGGATTATTCACAATTGAAAAAGACACTAACGCAATTTATGCTTCGTTGATGATATCGCCCGCTGTTCGACCGCTAAAGAGACGTCGACGAGTCTGTTGTCTTTCAGGGATCAAAGCTGATGTCCCTAAATTTCATTCTTCCGCCTACTCCTCCTCTTTCGACGATGATTGCAATCTCTGGCCGGTGCAATGGACTCTAATGTCTCTCAACGTTTGCGGAAACAATTGCTGCCTTGTCGTCAGATGCTGGCTTTCCTCCGACCAGCCCGTGTGTACTATGTCACTCGATCTTTTACTTCCACGTATGTGGGAGTCTGAGTAAACACGGGAGTGAACTGAACAGCGTGGGAGATCCAGTCGGTTTTCCTTCTTCTCCGTAAATCCTACTGCTTAAAGCGCTTTTAGAGTGATCCAGCAGCAGAGTTACTCTTTTTCTTTTTTCCTTCCCACTCGATATATAGAGGGCTATTTGCTTTCATCTACATACGCGACGGCCAATCGTCACCTTCTTCGTGGATCGTCGCCCTCAATTTGCAATTTTGTGGTCTCTGATTTCGAATTCAGATCACGAACATCAACCGCTCCCCGACTCCATCAATAAAACCTTTTTTGATGACCAAGATATAAATAAGAAGACACTTGTATTCATATTCTTTATGAAGTCGTTAATTTTCCGTCTCGATTCATTCTAAAGCGATCAGAGAGAGACTGCCGAGAGATAGAGAAAAAAGAAAACAATATGTTCTTGATTTTGGCCCGTGGATGGCTGGCGTGCAGCCGGTCGATGATGAATGTGCACGATGCCGATTGCCTTCCAAGAAATAGCGAAAAATTCTAAAAGAAAAGAAATGTGTTTGGATGATGGTGATGACGGCCTGAAAAAAAAACAACGGATGGCAATAAGCACACGGTATATGTATAGGAACGAGCTATATAACGGGCAGAGAATGGCGCGGACACGTGCCGAGACTCTTCAATCACTTTCGGACGAGAGGCAGATGAAAGTTGTCCGGTGGTTAGACTCGAGCAGCGGCAGGAGCAGCAACATCTCGTGCCCGTCTCTGACGCAGCCGCACAGAATTCCCAAACGAAATTCTAAGAAGATTTCTCTGTTTTTCTATTGAAGGATGAGGGATGCGACTGAGAGAGAGAGAGAAATCGAATTTGCAGTTGGTTTTTTGTGTGCGATGGCTTTTGCAGTCCATTCAATCGGTTAGTTACAGGGCGGGCCGGCAATAACAATCGCAGCACTCGGTCACGCCCGGCACTTGACGCACACACAACACAAGAACAGGTGGACAAGATGTCCGCAATTTGAGCCCGCTGATGTCCATCGTCGCCGATTCTTTTCCTCCTCCGCTGATTGCGGCTCATTATTTCCTTGTTGGCATAGGCTAAAAATAACAGAAAAGAGCGTCGCTTGGTGGAGAACCAGAAGACTTTGATCAAGTTGTCGTCGGCGATTTGTAACGCGCGGACTAGAGGGACGGCAGCAGCAGCAGCGGGCGCGGCACTGGCGACGACGTCTTTTCTTCTTTTTCTTCTTCTTTTCTTCGCCGCCAAAAGGGTCGGTCGGTTGTTGTTACAACATCTATCAATGCGGTTGACTACGGGTATTCCTTTTCAGCTGTCAATTTCTTCTTTCTCTTCTTTTCTTCTTCCATTCTTTTTCTTTTTTTACAGATTTTTTCCTTTTAGATTGTGATTCTTCCTTTATTATTCTTTTTTTCTTTCTTGCGGTGCCGGCTTTGGCCTTCATTTCCATATGGTCTCGTCGTCAAAAAAAAAGCCGGGGATTTTTACGCGCATATTGCCCCATCGGCCACGCATGAGCCGTGGGGTGGCGACAGGAACAGTCGGCCATTGCTGCACACGCACACCTGCGAACCCCAAAAAGAGCCTTCGTATATATACGGTTGTAGTAACAAAAGATAATCAAAAACTTGTCATGAGAAAGGAAAAATGTGAAGAAAGAGTGTGTTGAACTTTTCCATCTGTAAAATAGCCGCCGCCGTCGTTTGATTATCACCTGAAATATTTGGACGGAGGAGCGAGCACCTTGTTGCTGGCCGCCGCTGCTGCTGCTGCTGGACGGCCGTTGAGATTTCGAAGTCACCAATGCTGTCCGAATATTCGGCAACATGACGCTCGACGAATCGATTTTGATCTGAGATTTAAAAAAAAAATACGATCGGCTTAGATTTCAAAAGAATTTATTGTTGGTTCAAATCGAATTTTTAGTACTGTTCCTCCGGTCGACCGGAGCCGCAAGTCTTCGTAACACGACGCCGAAATGTCGCCGGCTTGCGATTCCAGCACCACACCTTGAGGCGCCTGCATTTGTAGTGAGCGGGTGGCCGATTCCAATCTGTTTGACGTCCATTTAATTAGCCGACGATTTCAACGAATTAATTGTACGGTATTAAATTCCTTCATACCTGAGATCGTGTCCCGAATCTGCTCGCACCAGCGGCGTTTGAATTGACCCTTCGAAAACGGCGCCGCCCACTCCTGTCAAAGACAAACGCATTGAAATTGAGATCGTTCCAGTTTCTTGTTTTCTAAGAGCTGCACGGGACTTGTCAACTTGTGCGCTTGACATTTGCTAGGGTACAAATGAATAAGCGCTCCAGCCAAGAGATTTGTTTGGTTTAGATCGTTGCCAACTTGTTAAGTGCTGCCGGATAACTCGAGAGGTTGCGTGTGGCGTTTATGTCGCTGATTGCTCGATAAAAGATTAGAATCTGCTGTCTGATTCATCGTCGTCCCTTCTAAAACGAACGCCAACTTGAGTAAATGAATCGCCGGCCGCTAGATGGCTGCATCATTCATCACGACAAAGGACTTTCACGATACAACGGGAGTGATTGTTTGTATTTAACGCGACTCACCTGACACTCGCAAGATGTCGGCGCCGACGACAACTTCCTTGCGGTTGGCCGCGAAGAGCAGCTCTTGCTTCGAGTTGGTCACGCGGAAATCTCTGGCAACCACCTCCAGCCTGTCTTCACCTGGATGCCACACAGAAAGAAATAACACGGTTAAACGCAGAAAGGTCGGGATCCCGTAGAAATCGATTTTTGGGCTATTGCACCGAAGAGGTGAGAAAAAAGGGCAACAGCGGCATATAAGGCTTCGGGCCCTCTTGATACCCCACTTATATATACGTGATGATTGCAACCAACTGATTATGGCGGCAGAAAGAAACACCAACTATAATTATTTAGGCGCTTTTTCTTGTCAAAGGAAAAAGAAACATAAAGTAGCAGAGATCAATCAAATTGACGGTCGCGCGACTGCTCTATCCGACTTTAATGTCGAAGAAAAAGCCGCGCGGCATTCAACTTGGTATCGAATGGGACTTGTATGTATAATCGTAGGTAATTTCTCCAGCGCTACTTCACTACGGTATATATACTGTGCATGCCCGACTATTTGACTCGATCCAATGATTGCGCGGTCTTGTCAAAGTTTTCTTGCAGCAAAGTCACGGCCAGCGCGGCTGCATGCATCAAGAAGTCCCGTGATCCTCTAGTTCTCCGATGCGGATCTTGGCCATCGAACGAAGGTGCATTCAAGACATGAAGTATAAAAGAAGACGTCCGCTACTACTACTACTAGTCTCTACTACTCCGACTCTTACTAGCTCTTATACTGTATTCAATACAAGTGCGTTGCCTCACAGACAGACGGCCCCGCTTCTTCATCTTCTCCTTTCGATTTATTTATCTTTGAACGGACGGAAAAGAGCCGAGAGAGAGAGGGGGGAAAAGTTTTGATGGTCGTCTTGCATTAAGCTGACGAGTTTCCCGACTGCTCCGCAATCAAAAGGGACAAGAGCATAAAGAACGGAGCTCAGGTGGCTTGAAAAGCCACGGTCATATGTTCCATCTTCCATCGAGAACACTCTTGTTTAATTGGACCATTACTGGAGGGCGGAAAAAAAGAACTCGACAACATCGAGAAGCCTCCGGGGTCCCGAATCTGGACTACTAGATCCTTGGGTCCTTTCCGAGATCTCTCCGAGTATTTTAGCATAAGATCGGCTTTGAATAATGGAATCCCAAACTGTCTATATAGTATCATCTAGAGTGGGATCAAGTTAGATCAATAGATAATGCTACGCTCTGCTGTCTCGGAGTTCTATCGGATATCATCTCCGGAGTTCAGCACGCAGACAATCTTGTGACACGATCGGGATTAACGGGCGAAAGCGTTAGTGCTTTAGGCATAGCCAACGCCCAACTGCTCTTGCGTGTAACGTCTTAAGCTGCTTTGCGTCAAGAGCCAAAGCAATCCGATTGGCAGATCCGTCGTCATCGCGGTTTTGTTGATAATAGTAATACGTTTGGCGTGCGAAATCAATTAAATTTGACAGATTGAATAATTAAATGTTTGTTTGTTTTTCTTACCGAGAAAGATTTTGTTGGCCGCCCGTCCTTGAGCATCGCGGGCGGTCAACGTGATGTTCTGGCTCGAGTCGAAAACGAGCGGCTGGCCTCGTTTCGAACTGATTTGTGACGTCATTAAAGAGTCGAGAACCATGGCTTCGCCGTTCAGCTGGATCCCGCTGGGCGTGATTTTCATGTTGCCAATACCGTCCTGCGTCGGTTAGATGGTTATTAGTCAAAATCAACACACAAATTCAGTTGGAAAAGAAAGCGATTAAGAGCGGCATCGCTCTTCTTCCGTATTTCGTTTTTCGGCCGACGACGACGCCCTTTGCCGACGTCCGTTTGTTGTTTTCCTTTGATCTCTTTTCTTTGACCGGCCAAAACGGGCATCCTAATTGATCAGACCCCTTTTTCTCCCCCTTTTTCGCCATTAATATTCTAGATGTTGGTGTGGGAGCGACGAAAGGACAAAGATCGTCTACGACCGACTCCACCCTTTTTCAGTCCCACCGGCTAGGCAGGCAGGCTGTTTATTAGATCAACAAACCGTGGCGTCTGTCCGTCCTCTTTCCAGTCGTCAAAACTCTAACGTGTACAGGAAACAGCTCCAATGGATTTGTATGTAGATGAAATAACAAAGAGTTAAAGAGTCGTAAAAGGACCTACAAAACCTATTAGGAGATGGTAGTAGCTAGGGTACGGTCGTCGTCGACGCCGCGGTCGCTTCATTGGGTTTCACGGGCGTGGAGGAATATTTCTAGCGGCAAAGGAAGTCCTCGATACTCCCCTCCCGATGGAGAGAGAGAGAGAGCTGGGACAACTCCCATCAGCTCTCGTGTTCCCTCTCTTGTATAATAATGAAGCGCTCTAAGACTAATCTGTTGTTCCCGAGCCTCCTATTCTCTCTCTCTCTCTCCGGGAGAGATTCCACCGCCCATTTCTAGTCGCAGCTCACTAGTCCATCTCACTTTTGCCGTTGCTGCCGACTCCTAAGTCTTCGATATTGTTCGCCAGCTTTAGGGATTCAGGACTGGCGAAGAGAAGGGGTATAGTCTACAACGGTTAGCAGCGGTGTAGCGCGACGCCGAGTTGGTGTCTAGATGTAATCAATATAGAGCCAGAGCTACTGGATGGTTGAGGTGGTGGCTGCTGTTTCTTGGCCCGGCTCAAAGCTCTCGAGTGTCACGGAGCCCACTAATATATAGTAGTTGTAGTAGTAGTGGAAGAGAGAGAGAGAGAATCATCTCCCTACGGCCCGATCTGCACGTACGCGCGATGAGAGCCAGCAACGTGCAGAAGGCGGTCGTCGATCTATCTGAACGGAATCTGACCGAACGCCCGCCCGCCCGGAAACTCATTGAATTCATCAGCATATCTCTCGGCGTATATCGTGTTCTGCTTACAAGACGAGTAAAAGACCCCGCGTCGCACTCAGATATTGGAGGGAGATACACAGTGTCGCACGCGAGCAAGAAACATGAAACGCTTCATGAACAACATTCCGTTGCATAAGGTGTCGCCCAGCTACCGCCCGGTTTGGACCGTTTCAATAAAGGATCGTCTCGGATTTCATAAAAGAAATCCGTCTTGGATTTATTCCGCCTCGTTCCTGCCAAAAAAGAGAATTGAAAAATTGACGAGAGTATAACGGATCGTAAACAAGTCGAATAGTCTCCGAGGTGATTTCTCCGACTTGTTTTCTCTGATTGACGAGACGCCCATTTGATATTGTCTGGTAAAGAGACAATAGAGAGAAGGTCGTTTCTCTTCTTTGGCTTTTTCGACGACGGTCTTGTTGCGGATGCCAAGACGACGGAGCCTCAGCAGTACTCGTCGCACTGATTGATATATACACGTGCCCATCTACTCGTCTCTTTTTCCTGCTGGAAAGGGGATTTTAGACGTCGATGTAGGCAAGTAAAGGGCACGGCGCGCACGGATATCAATGTATTAAAAGGAATCTGATTTCCCCGCGGTATTTAAAGGCTCTCTCTGTCGGGATTGAACGGCCCTCTGAGTAGTCGACGTTTTTCTTCTTCCTCCCCTTTTGACTGGTATACGGTCGAAAAGGCACCAAAAGGATCCGACATTGATGTCCGACTCGTCCAATTGAAAAGGATTTCTCTTTCTTTTTGGATTTTTCTCTGCCCCATAGAATATATGGAGACGGGCGACATGGTGATTGGGTGCCGGCCCAGGCAACATCTTATGTCAACGTACCAGAGAGAACTGCATGGAACGGAGTAGCCATAAAGTCAGCGACAGGTTGATGATGACGATGACGGTGAGTGTGAGGAGGAGGCCGAACAAGGCCCGACGTCGCCATCCGGTTAACGTCAACACCAAACGGGCCTGGCCGGCGCTGTCTGGTGCGTAGACGCCGCCGCCCGCCCTCGACGACGACGGCAATCCGACGGATGACGTCCTCCCCAGCCAATCGGTTACAGCCGCCGAATGCGTCCGCGTCACACGAGCTCTTCCACCGCCGCCACCCGCCGATCCACCGTCCGCGCTCCAACTCATCTCGCCTCCTCGGGTTTCGGCAACCTATAGCCAACGGCTAAGAAGAAAAGAGACGGAATAACCTTTTTGAATAAACAGATTTGAATCTGGGAAGAGAGAGAGAAATGTCAAACAATCGTCGTCGGATATACAATTCCGCAATATAACGAGAACCCGTTTGATGAGAGACGTTTTCCTTTTTGCTCTTTCCGATTCTATTTGGGTTGTCGTGCGTCTAGCTAGTACGTCGCCGCTGATGTACTTTCCCGTCTTGTCTTATATAGTCTCGTAATGAGATTTGGCGGCACGTTCCAGCCGCTAGCGCATCAGCAGCGCTAGCCGCCCGTAGGAGCTCACGGCCGCAGATTCCGCGTCTTCTTCTTCCTTCGCCATCTCCATAGACGACTATCTCTCTCTTTCAGTCTTTTGTGTGTTGATCATTTCACCGCTCGGCTTCGTTTCTTCTGAAGGAAACGACGACGACGTGAAATCCGTTCGGCCGTCTCTCATTTCTCCATCAGAGACGCGGATATGATCGTGTCGTGGGATACGGAATCGTAAAACAAAAGAACGAACGGGGAAAAAGAAGAAGAAGAGAGGACCTTCTTTGTTGCGCTCGAGTGCGTTTCGATCGCGCTCATCGCTCTGACTTGTTGAGGCGAATTCGTGGGGGCGATCGAAACGAGTCGAGTTAATCCAAACGAGAGAAAAAGTCAGCCGGATCAAAATGTCGCATCGAGTTAACTTTACAAGGTGTAGCCTACTATAATGCTCTATAAAAAACTAATGAAGAAATGACGTAGCAACGACCTGTGCAAACGTCGACAGCTTCCTTATGATTCCCGAAATTGATTAGTGGTAGCCTACCGAGACGTTAAAAAGAGAAAAAGGAATCTGACAACAATCAGCCACTAGAAATATTGAACGAGGAATGGAACCAATCATCCGCCGCGACGCCAAAAGAAGACTAACGGTCTAAAAGAAACGAAAGAAAAAGAAAAATAGTATTTGGCTATTTTGGTTTTCTTTCGAACTGTTGATTCGGAAGAGACGGCCACAGGGCCCGGCGGCCCGGCCATTGTGTATATACTACGCAACTAATACAACACGTTTCTTCTCCCGTATTTTTAGCAGCTAGGGCTCAGGTGGGCGGAAACAAACTCCCAGGGAAGGTTTGGACTTGTTAGATTCGAGATGCTAAGAGTTTGATTTCCTTCGTTCGAATCGTCGCGCACAAGTTACGAGTCTCGTGGCGGAAGATTTTGCTTCCGCCTGTATTTCGTCGGAAGAAAGAGATGGGTATCGAGTTGGCGGAGCAATACTCTGACACAACTTTGTGTTTCGTGTCGCATTGGCCTTAAAGATCCCACAGCCGTGAACTCTGGTATAGTAGGATGAATGTTTCGTTGTTTTTCTTTTTTGTTTTGTTTTGTTCTCCGGGCACAGACGCACGGCAGTAGAACCGATAGTACCGCCATCGAGTAATCCCATCACTTACCTCGCAAAGTGAGGCGGGTTGATGGCTTAAGATGGCTTACGATGGCTTAAGATGGAGGCGCGACGACGACAGGCAACTCTTCGGGGCTATATCGTTCAGTCTGGCGACGCACTGTTAGCCAAGTAGTAGCACCCACTCACGCACGAAGAGTAGAAGAAGCCGGTCAGATTGGATGTATCACGGCTTTGCGTTCGGGCGCTACTCGGCACGCGCACAACACACAAACACATGGACTGAAAGCCGGTCAGGATTTTAGTCTGGATCTGCTCCTGGTTTTGTGCTCGACGAGTTTCTTCCCACCTTTTTTTCCGTTGCGCCCACCCCAGTCCACTGACTCGTCGGCCGAGTGGGAGGAAGATAACGAAGACGACGAAAGAGTAGCAGATGATTTTTTCTCTTCTTCTTTTTAGAAAAAAATTCAAAACAAAACAAAAAAAGAGACAAGGAAATTCGGGGTTTCACGTTCCAACTTTAGATCGGGACGGGATCGGATGGAGCGCCAGAAATGTCGTCTTCGTCGTCGTTCCGGTTGTCGTTTTTGTACGCCGTAACGGCAAACGACAGACGACTGAAAGAGAAGCGGCTGCACACATCGGAGGCTGGACGACGAGGTTTTTCTAAATTTGGATCGTCCGCCCGGCAGCAGAAGCAGCCTCACTTTCACCTTTCCAAAACGTTGGGCATGTTCCTTCTTTTTCTTTGGCTGCGAGTTGAAGAAGCACGGCGCTGTTGGTTCCTGCCAGTCCGAGTCCGATCGCGCGACTGGGATCTCGTCTCGTCACCGGCACGGGCTTTATATATATATATACACTCACAACACGCGCAGTAGCGGCACAGCAAGCGGGCTCCGGCCCGCTCCTTTAAATCTACTACGGTCCGCGCAGATCCGAGTACTCGGTGAGCGCTGCGAGTTGTATTCCCACTGAAACACATTCCACTGGCATGACGACGCACATAGGGGCGCGAGACAAGAAAAAATATAGAAAATTTTCATCGGTTATTGCGGTTTTGTTATATTTTTTTCAGAGACGACAATATTCCTTGATGTCCGTCTCTTGTCGCCATTACTTTTCTCTATGTGGGGTCCCGTCAGAGGTCGTCGTCCATCTCCTTCACACTCGGACTCTTTTGATATTTAGATTGAACAAATACACAGGCGTCGACGATGAAAGTATATCTCTTGTTTGACCAGCTATAGGCGCGACTCTATTATTGAGAGCGCGTCCAGCACTACCTACTGCTCTTACTGCTGCTGCTGCCTATTGACATTGCTCTACAGACGTCCGGCGCTCCTTGCCCTTTAGATTCTTTCTTCTCTTGTTTTTGATCAAACATATGGGCGCTAATTTGACGCTACTGCCGGACACAAGGGGCTTTGCTCCGCATCAGCACAGGGTATAGACTTCTACTACTATTACTCTACGCACATACGTACTACGTTTATATATTTGCGCAACTAAAGCCGGACGACCGGCTCGGACCGGTCCTTGTTTGCCGTACGGATAGCTGGACGGAAAAGTGGACCGCCCTTTTGGCTTTTGGGGAATTCTAGACTGTACGGTACACATCTAGTCTACTACTCTATGACCATAAAAAGCTTAACTTTTTGGGGCCCGGAAAAGAGGTCGAGTCTGATGGAATTTACCTTGATTTCAGGCGGACGATGAAATGCGGGCAACTTTGTTCAAGTCTATAGAAAAATGGAACGTTCTATAACAAGGTAATAACAGTCTTGATGAATGGCTGCCATCAAAAGAAAAAAGATGGGCCATTCACAATCCTTGATGTCCTTATCAGCGACGCATTTGACCTGCCCAGTCTCTGCGAGGAAAAGAGGAAATAACATCGCCCGTCCGCCATTTGTCCTGTTACTCTCTCTCTTTGTTGCAATCCTCTTTTCTTATTCATGACGATTCAACGGGGAGACGCTAGCTGCCCGCTGCTGGTCATCCTTTTGCCTGTTTCTATAGTGTACTAGATGTATTCTTTACGACAACTTATCGCCCGGCAGTCGGCGGCGCGCCGACAGTTTATGCTGCAACAAGCGAGCCTGATCGATGACCCCGTTGGTCCGTTTGATTTTCTCTCCCCTCTCTCTTTCCTACGTATAATCTAAGCGACAAATACGTAGAGCTCTCTGAACCATTAATAACTCTGTCAGAATCTCAAGTGCTCCTGATTTTAAATGGGCTAATCATCGTTGAAGGGCAACGATCGAGAAATCGGAGCTCAACGGGGAAGAGAGAGGATGCTGTTATCGGGTAGCGGCAGGCCAGCAGCAGTAGCGGTCGATGTTTGTAATAATCCAAAAGGATCGGATGGCAATTGGGCCGGGCGGCGATCTCTCGCGTGTCATCGCCGTCGTATTTAATGATATGCGCTCGCTGGCGATCAGCCTTCACAGGGCGCGGTATCTATATACTACGGTCGGAGTCTACTACCGTACTACCTAGTTTGTCATGATCTCGGCTCGTCGTCGACGTCGCTGCGACAAAACAATAATAGCTACTAGATGATTCGACCGATTTGTCTTTGTCCCCGATGCGCGCTTCGCCCCAATAATGGAATAATCAGGTCGTCTATGCGACGCGGGGCCTTTTCTTCAGAGCGCGAGGCTTGTTTCGTCGATAACCTCTGTTGGTACACGGCTGGACAATGGTGGGCCAACAGCTACTACTACTACTCTTATCTATCTATCTATCCGGGCTGGGGGAAAATCGCTGCGATGGGACGACAACAAGAGAGAGAGTCCAACTATTGTTTAGTTTCACCCGAAATGGAGATACGTACGTATAATACTACTAGTACGACCAACCGGACTCGTCGTCGGGACACGGGACGCGCACGACGAGGCCTGCAATTAAGCGATGCCGTGCCGACAACGACAACTTGTCCACCCGTTCTAGCGCCGACGCCGCGCCTCTATCCACCCGTTTTTGGGATGGTTCCAAACTTGATGCCCAGTCGAGTCCCAGAACCGCCGCTGCTGACTGCCTTTACGAGAGACGGGCGAAACGGACGAGTTGCGCCCATGTCAATAGTTTCTTTTTTGGTTGCCTGGGCTCGACTTGAGTTTTGTGTTGTGTCCCCCCCTTAGTATCGATGAACGGCGGATTATGTCGAAGAAGCCTTTGCAAAAGAAGAAGACTGCTGCGCCAACCTCCTCTTTTTCCCATACAGAGCCACACCCACCACCCGCTCCGTTTCAAACGAGAAAAGTCCCCCCCAAAAAAATATAAGAAAAGAAAAGAAAAGGGGAGAGAGAGAAATCAAGAGTCGTTTGGCGACTTTTGTTCCTGCCCGCTCGATGGCCCATTGTCAGCGCGCACAAGACACTTTCTTTGCTTCACACTTTATAGTCCGTTCTCGTCGACCACCCAAGACAATCATAAGCCGGCTAACATGAAGCAGAAGAATTTCTGCCTTCCCTATCGATCACTTGAAACCAATGCCAGCCAAAACAAAAGGGACGGCTAATAGCAGTCGAGGGAATTAGCATATTGCCCGACACCATATACATAATTAGCCCGTTTTTGTCTGTCTGTTGTCTACGCCGCAGACCGAGACCCCGCAGCAACGCCAATGTCAACAACTTTCGACCTTTTCGGGTAAAAAGTATTTTTTTTTTGTTTTGAAAATGGCCGGCTATTTATGTCGATTGGAAATTGGTCGAGATTCTTTCTTTGATCGTCGCTAAGCTCTTTGAAGCGTCTACAAGTCGGTTTGAACTGGCGTCCCCTTGGGTCAACATTGAAAAAACGTCCTCGAGTGTTAGGTATACGTTAGCGGTACTCTAATTGCCCCGGTCGGCCAAATTCGACTCGGTCGGCCAAATGAGCCGGCAAATTTGGAAATGGCACAAGCGACTGTACACCTTGACTTTTTGGGTAAATGTCGGACGACTCGTCGTCTAACCAAAAACGCTAATAATAAGGGAAAGACGAGCTAGACTCAACTAAAGGTATATAAAGGGAATCGCGTCGTGGCATGTTTTGTGAGTGGAACCGACCGACTGGCGCTAGCAGTCTACACGTATCTATATCCGTGCAGACATGTTTAATTCGCTTAGTGGGCAAGTCGGATGCTTTGCCTCCCCCCCTGCTGGGTCCAAAAGGAAAAAGGTACGGACGAGGCGCATAAGGCGCCGACGTCCGACGTTCTCCGTTCTCCGGGGATTCGTACGTGCAAGGAAGCGAACCGACGGCTTCCAGTTTTCTCTACCTACGTTACGTACCAGAAAAACCCGACAGCACAACCCGTCGGCTTTTGTTTGAGAGTAACCTCCCTCTTTTGTTTTGTTTTTTTTTCGTCTCTCTTTCTAGCCTACCACGTCAACGTATATATAATAATAATCAAGGGTAAGAGAGAGAGATGGGCCGGGGACGGACTCGACGAACGGATAGTTCTAGTAAGTAGCAGAGCAGCAAGGTTTTAGGCCGCTGAACTGTGGACGGAAGCTAAGCCATCCGTACGAAATAACAAGCGGCTGGGAGGGCGTCGTAGTCGACATCCGCCCCAAAACCTACCCAGAAACATGCGGGAGTGTGGACAACTCACGCGATCCGATGATGTCTCCCGCTCCGTCTTGGCCGCAATGGCGCATCACAGAATAGTCAGAGAATCTCATCCGTCTCATTAGAAAAAAGATCCCCAACAAATTTGTACGTAATTGTTGTCAACCCAAAAAAAGAGCTTAAAAGGATTAAAAGAGTCGACCGGATGTGACGTCGACGCCTACGTTTCGGCCAACTCGAGGAGAAACTTGAGCTGTTTTGGATAAGATCCTACAAGTTGATGTCGGAACACGCGAGGATTAGTCTTCCTATACATCATTCAAGTAGAAATGGAGCGTAGTCCAATCGCTTTTAGTCATCTTGACTTATATTCTATGTATAGTCCCACTCTCTTTAAACCGTCTAATCTACTATTCCTCCCGCACGACGACAACGGCGGGGAGGATTGCTTTTGCTTTCTTTTTGTGTTTTCTTAATGCGCCGACCGAGGACGACGACTCGTTCTTCTTATCTCCCTCACCGAGCTCCATTAAACTTTTCGGCTGGATCTAGCATGCTCCATCTCCTCGGAGGGGCGAGCGAGTTTTCTTCTGTTTTGACTTGAACTTTTATTCGTTGATGATGCCGGTTTGGAAGAAGCAAAAAGCTATAGAGATTAGGAC
Organism: Ceriodaphnia dubia; assembly: GCA_022539655.2. Taxonomy (NCBI): domain Eukaryota; kingdom Metazoa; phylum Arthropoda; class Branchiopoda; order Diplostraca; family Daphniidae; genus Ceriodaphnia; species Ceriodaphnia dubia. The sequence continues at coordinate 780,903 of JAKUCG020000186.1, forward strand.
GAAAGAAACATTTTCCTGTTCCCAGGAAAAAGATGTTAATAACCCGCAACAAGCAGAGGATCGGCAATAGTGGAAGAGGAAATCCTCGGCAGCAAATGAGAAAGCAGTTGCGACGAACCTCTTCTTACACATCCGCTTCATCCCAAAGCGGATCAAGTGCGCATAGGACCGTCACCGGTCGACAATCCTCTCAACTTGATTCGAAACCGCATATGATCACAATCCGCTCCTTCCACCGCATATAGATACTGTGAAATCCCTCAGAGCATAGCCTACTCCTAGGAGTCGCTGGCCGTCCCTCGGAGGCCAATAGACTCCGTCTTCGGTTATCAGACGAATCTGTCATCGCCCCAACTTTCGACCAAAGCGCTGGATGCGCTCTGCTTTGCCCGACCGCGCAACTTATTGGGCTCTCTACTTTTGTTTCCATATTGGATGCACCCAATCACGCAGGCCCTGTTCAATATACATAGGCCTATTATCTAGATCGCAGAAAAAAAGGGGGAGAGAGATAAGCGGATTTCTAGACACGATGGGAAAAAATAAGAAAAAAAGAAGAAAATATTTCTACATCTTCTTTTTTTCCTTTTTAGACTCTATTATCATATGAAAATCAAATGATTTGTTATTCCGCATCTCTAAAGAGATGTAATGGGATTATCCGTTCTCGCTACTCGTCTGTCTGTCTCCCGTCGTCTTGTGTATACATGAAATCATCGATTTATTAATAGTAGAGTGGGTAGATATTTGCTCGGATAGAAAGGGCATCATCTATTTCTCTTTCTCTCCGTTGAGCCCGGACTGCTGCTGCTGCTCTCTTATCTCTCTCTCTCTCTCTGGCCTCTTTGTTTTGCACGCACAGACACTAGAAGGACGCGCGTGTTGACACATCTGAGAGCGGGACATATCTCCGGTATATAGACGAGGCGGTAGGGCGCCTACGGTATCGAACAACACCAAGCGAAAGGAGCCCCTTGTTCACGAGCGAGAGATTCAATAGCATTGATAGAGAAAAGAGAGAGAGAGACGGATCAGTCGTACCCGCTGATCCGCGTGCTGCCGCCTCCTCTATCAAGAAAAGTAAAAGATCAACCAGCCGCAACCGAGAGACAACAGAGTCGACGAGCGACAGGGCAACAGAGCAGAAACAACAATCGACATTGATTTTCTTCTCTGCAACATTTCCCTTTAGCTTCTGTGTCCTCTTCTGTCGACAGCCACGTGACGAAATCTACGGTAGGCTATCCACGCTGCGAGATGCCCACCGCCTCTATATCGGCCTTCATTATATAAATAGAAAAAGAAAGGGAAAAAAATGGCCAAAAGCGCAAAGATAATCAGCTGGGTGGCCCGAAAACATCGCCCGCTCTCTACCTCTTGGGTCCCTTAATAGGTGAGCGGACACGACGACTACCCGACGGCGCAGCCAATCACACGCAACGCGATTCCGCCGACCCCGGCGCTCCTATAGTCGACGGTGGCTAATTGGAAGCGACGCGAGTGGCGCGCGGAGTAGCGCATCCATATCTTTGATTTGTGTTTCATTCGTTTAGAAAAAGCGGCGGCGGCGATATATAGTGTAGTCGTCGTCGACGCCGGTCTTCTATAGAAGGGAACGATGGAGATGTAATGACATGCACCCAGGAAAGTTGGTCGAGCGAGCGCGTTTGATCAAAGCGTCGACGGTTTAGCACTCGACTAGCTTTATTGTTCTCTCTCTCTCTCTCTCTCTGTTGGCGAGCTCTTGGTCGTGTTATCTTCCAGGCTCCCCTTTTGTTTTCACGACACACCAGTTCTCATACACATGTCGAGGCGCCGGTTGAACACGGTCGACACCGACGCCATTAGTAACAGTTCCACACGCGCTCACTAACCGTGCGCGGAATCTTCCAGTAGCGACGGCGGCTGCGATATCGGACCGTCATCATTCCTGATGAGTGCGTCTATATATGTGATGTTGCTGTCTGTTCGTCTTGAAAAAATAAAAAGAATAAGAAAGAGAGAGAGAGAGAGAGCAAATATGACTATAAACAAGAAAAAAAAAAGGAAAAACCTAGCGAGCGAGAGAGAAATGAGGACGGCGCTAGAGGGGACATAAAAGAAGGGAATAAGCCGGTTACACATCCAGCAGCGGCCGAAGGGCCGTTCCATCCCTTCATCGACAACTCTTATTGTGTGTGTAGACCTAGGCTATTGTTTCTTTCTTGTGTTGCTTTCTTCTTCTCTGTTTGTTTCCTTCTTCTCTAGACGGGCCAGCAGCGGCAGAAGGAAGAAGGCAATGTCAAGGGCTCTTCCCTTGTTAGTTAACTTGAATGTGCGCGCCGTTATAGACGGGCCGTCGTAGCAATGGATGAGAAAAGAGGAGCCAGCCCAAGCTCTCGTCGTCATCACGCGTGTCCGCCGGGAAGACGAGTCGATGCCACCATGCACCGCAGTATCTAAAACATTTGTCTTCTTGCTTCTACCACTTTCATTGCTTTTACGTATTCTTCGCACACAGGGTGCGCAGACCTCTAGCATCAATACGGAATTCAAGACGGATGGAATCCGCGCCTAGATGGGATCACGCCGATCGCATATATTCTTCCGTCTGCATCATGCGGGGGCTGATACGCAACAAGACTGCAGATGATCCAGGTCGTGTCCTATACGAATCCCGTGCGCGACTCATCTCTTCGATCCGACCCGGCTCTTTATCATTCCGATTGGTCTCCGTTACAACACATTCTTCAGCCGGACATTTCTATTGCCGGTCGTGACTTGGCGCACAACGGACCGTTATCATTATGATTTTTCTCCTCTTTTTAATCATCAGCCGATTCGCCGTCACGTCGGCGCCCATGACTTGCTGTCCATATTCGACCTGGACAAAACAAAAAAGGTTTCCAACAAAAATGTCGTACGTCAGTTTCTCGGAAATCCCCGGAATAGTTATTGGTCCCTATAAGTTACGGACGATATAACAAAAAAGAAAGTGAGCTCCAAGTTTCCGTCTGGGAGAATAAGTTGTCGATGACGCGTACTAGTGAAATAATTAATGAAAGTTGGGTAATGACTAGGCTACCTAAAGAATTTAGCTAAAAAAAATACAATAAAGATGCTTCTCTTGAGACTCGCATGCCTCATTTGGTTTCCTAGCTGCATTTTCTCAGGTGTATAATCATGATTTCCTGCCGCCGGGTTTTAACCCAAGTTAAGAATTCGAAAGGCATCGCCTGCGACGAGCTTAACAAATACAATTTCGAAAATTTTGTTTTTCGAGTTTATTTCGTCTTCCGGGAAGGACCAATGGATGGAAATTGAAGGTGCGCAACTGGATTTTGTCCAATTGAAAAGTAACCTGAAACCTTTTCACAGAGACGAGTGTTTGCTTTTTCGTCTAACGGATATGGAAAAGAGTCATTTCCTGTTTCAGTCGCAGACTCCCAGTAATGCGAAACCAAGAGTGACCGTCGGTTGGCGATCCGATTGGCGACAATTCGAAATGCGCGCCAAATCGGATTGGTTTCGTCCATTTGAAAATGGTCTACTAACCGAATAAAGGATTTGGTAGTGCAGGAACTTTGATTTCTCTTTATTTTTTTTCAACTGCTCCATAGAATTTTAAGGGAAATGTGTCAGCATCACGAGCTTAAGAGTTGAGCGCGTCCGAAAATAGCTTTTGCCGAGAAAGCTCCTGGGTCGCGTTGATGGCCGACGGGGGTGCGCATATAACTCGAATGTAGAAAACAATGAAGGAAAACCCTTTCTTAAAAATAGCAGCACTTGCCTCGAGAGTATCGTTATCTCGGCTGCAATACATTGTAATTCCGAAAAGGAAAAACAGAGCCATTTGAAATGCCTGGGCAAAGTGAAAATTGTTAAACTTATCCGCACTAGCGGACGAGTGAAAAAGGCAACCTTGCTCAAAATCGTACGATGTTTTCTCATTGGACGAAGGACTGGCGTGATTCGTAGCTCCTCCTTTTTTTGCATGCTGCAACAGTGGACGTCAGTGACCGAATACGCGCAACAAACCTTCTCCGTGTTTTTCTAAATTCCAACTCACAGAAAATTGTCTTCAGTCTTCTCGGATTTTCGAACAAACAGCGTCATGTTTTAGCAAGTTATCGCCGCCCATAGACCAACCCGTGTGCTGTTTTTTTCGCGCCATGGATACGTCAAATCGAGACGACATGGATTTAGAACTCAACTTCCCATCGGATTTAGGAGGTACGTCCCGGGTGTTTGTTTATTTTCGTTGACGATTTCCTTTTTGCACTCTTTTTTTTAAACTGTTCTTTTTGTAACTCTAGAGCTGTTTCCACATGAGGATTCAGAACTCATTGATCTGGCTGGTGAAGATTTGTTTTCATCCTTCGGTCCAGTTTCCCCACCGGTGAGCAACAAAACAATACAAGTTTGGCAACTTAAAACTGATAAATATCCTTTTACAGGCAAGCAATTTCCATCAGGAGAAGCCTGTTATACAACCAGCTGTGACTGCACCCACCCCTATTATTCCACTTCCTGTTGTGGAAGTAAAACCTATTCAGCAACGACTGCTGCAGACCGTACCTGTTGCCAAGATTGTTCCAGCCATCTCACCTCAACCTGTGGTGAAGAATACTCCTGTTCAGACCAAGAGTGCGCCCCCACACCCAATTCAACCAGCGCAGACTGTAGTAGTGACCAAAGCAAACACTCAAGGAACTGTTGGCACTCCAATCCGTGTAGACTCTTCATCTCTGGGTGTCTTGATTCTTGGAAACACCTTCGGCTACAACAGTGTAGTCACTGTTCAACCAAATGGTGGTCTGGTCAATGTCAGCCCTTCGGTATTGGGTTCCTCAAACATCTTCAATGGAAATTCTAACCCACCGAGCCCACCTTTAGAGAGACCTCCTGTCATCAAAAAGAGTTCACATAATGCCATTGAGAGGAGGTACCGTAACAGCATTAATGACAAAATCCTGGAGTTGAAAAATCTGATAGCTGGTGAAGAGGCTAAGGTAATTTTTTGGTTTATGGAGAATTTATATTTTACTTAATTTCCTTTTCCTCATTTCCACAGATGAGCAAGTCTGCCATCTTGAGAAAAGCCTTGGAATACGTACGTTATCTCCAACAAATGAATCATAAGCTTTTAAAGGAGAATATGGCGCTAAAGATGGCTTCACAGAAGCAAACAGTCAATGGACTGTTGACATCAACAATGTAATCATTTTGAATCTTGCCTATCTATTTTTTTACTAAAAAGACAACGCTTCTTTCATGTAGGGATAGCCCTCCAGTAGACATGGCAGTTATGACACCACCGGGATCTCTGGAGAATTCGACGTCGGCAGAGTCGCCCCCCAGTAGTTTCGGAAGTGGATCTCCTTTACCGTATGCGGCATCGGTAAAAAAAATTGTAATACCAATAATGACTGAAAGCTCATCTTTAATTTACAAACTTTTCAGTCTGATGATGAGTTCACCATCGACGGAAATATGGTCTCACCTGGCAATGTTATTGCTCAATCAATGCTTGATCGTTCACGCATTGCCCTCTGTATGATGATGTTAGCCGTATTTGCGTTTAATCCATTCGGCCAATTCCTGTCGCATGCCGATTCTGCTGTTACCAACTTCAACAAGCCGGCTGGACGTGTAATCTTGGGAACAGGTAAAACTGGCGATTTGAATATGGTTCAGTAACGTAAACTAAAAAATTTCGCGCGTATTTCAGACTCCGTTGAAATTGGGGACGATTCCAGTTGGTTTCTCTCATTCGCGGCTTTGGCAATAAACATATTCGTTTTTCTTGTTGTTTTGCTCCGAACTCTGGTTCATGGTGAGCCCTACATCGAGCGGCAGAGTAAAGCGGCCGCAATGTACTGGAGACAGAGGAAACAAGCAGACTGTGACATGGACAATGTACTCCGCTAAAAAAAAAAAAGGCGTTACCATCTTGATTTTTAAACTTTACTCTTTCTTCCAATAGGGAAACTACGTCACTGCAGCGTCCCATTATCGACAAGCGTTGTGTGCGTTGGGCCGAACAGTACCCGTTTCGAAAATTGATGTCGTGGCCAGTGTCGGATGGAACTGTTGGCGCCAGCTATTGCATCGCTTCGGATTGACCCGCTTTTTGAGTGGCCGGGTGGGCAAACTTTTCCTCAATCGGGACGAGCGACGAGTAGCCCGCGAGTTTTTAGCCGAGGCTGCTCTTTGTTTTCACAAACTGCACCAGCTGCATCTTAGTCAGCAAGACGTCGTTGATCCCAATAGTCACTACTGGTAATTCAAGATGTTTGTTTTTTAATTGATAACGGAAAGCCTGGAGATAAACTGTTGCACTCGGTTGTGATTTTATCAAAGGTTTGAGCGGTATCGTGGCTTAGCACTGGCTCTATCGGCTACAAATCTTGGTGAAGCTGCTGGCCCGGCTTTAAGCGCCATGTCGAAGGCGGATATCTACATTCATCTGGCACTCCGCACCAAACACTCGTTTAGTGGACGTGGTTTCTTATGCGCTCGCTTCTACTTGGCCCGCGCTCGTCAAATTTGCCAGGCTCTCAATGGAAACGCTCCTCCACGCTTACAGTGGCTTTGCAGCCCGGCCGGCTATCGTTTTTTCCTCAGTCATCACTGGGAATATGACGATTGTCCTTCTACTTTGTTTACGTCATTGAGCAACAAGTCAGATCCATTGGCTTTCACCATGCAGGTATCACATTGTCCTATTACCTTGTAACTTTTCTTGCAAGTTCTTGGTTGAACCTATTAATGATAATATTTTTATTTCAAGGTTTATCGTCAACATGTTCTACAAAAAGCTCTATTGACGTTAGTTTCGCCTGGTCGACGAGTCGGTGATGCTTGCGATGTAGAACCTTCCCGCCGAGCTCAAACCGGCGACGCACTCAGCTACTCCCAACAGCTAATGGAGAACGCTACAGCTGCAGTCTCACCTAGCAATGACTCTTCGCTTTTACCGCCTTCCACTATTCAAGGACTGGGCGTCGGTGATGAAGTGTCCGGCTGGTGGGCCGCCGTCGTGGCTGTGGCTTCATATTGGCTTTTGTGCGAAGAAGATAAAGCTGAACAGTTACATGCTCGAGTTGAGGCTTATCCCAAAATGACACAAGGAGATCCGTTGCTTGAAGCCGTTCTGGGTGCTTACAGGTAAGTGGAGACGGGCCATCTCGTCTTACTGGGATATAATCATCAATCGTTACGAAACGTTTCCTAATCGACTATTTCCTTTCGGCATTCCTTTTCAGGGCGCGGCGGCTGTTACTACGTGGCGCTGATCCAAGTTCTATTATTTTACAATGCTCCCTGGCTGGTTGTCGTTTGAAGGAGTCACTCCAGGTCTCGCTACACAAGAGTCCTCAATTAATGGTGCAGGTATGAATATTGATCTTGACTCTTCCTTTTAGTGATTTTCAGGATATAGCACACACTGGGGATAGCCCGTGTGCATTGTAGTTGCATTGCACGTTAAAATTATTTCGTTCGGGCAATGCTTCGGCAGTGCAACGCGGGATATCATCCGATAGTCCACATTTATTTTCATTTTTTAAATTTTTTACTTCTTAAAATATAATTATTTCCCAGTTCTTCTAATTCAATTAAATTACTTTTACAGGCCGCTCAATTGCTGGTCAGCGATTGGTTGTTAGAGACTCGAACTGCTTTGTGGGAGAATGATTTTGAAGAACACAATATGGACGCCAATTATGTAGCGGCACCCGCCGTTTTACTAGGATTCCAAGAGGATTTATCCAGCTTGAAAAAATTAGTCCAGCATTTGCCCGTAAGTTTAACATGACGATTAAGTTTATTGGATTGCCATTTAATTTTTTTTAATGAACTAGAGCACCCTTCCAAGAGTATTTCTTCACGAAGCTACTCTCAGGATGATGGCTGGTGCGGCGCCTGATCGAACACAGCAGCTGCTAGATCGTACTCTTCGTTACCGTCAGAACAAATCGTCTGTAATTTGCGGTAGCAAAGGTAGTTTGTAACTTCTTACTTATTTATTTATTTTACTCCGCGTGTTATCCGTTTAATTGTAATATCGCTTTATAGGTAAAAATGCTTTCTTGGATGCTGGTGAACGAGAACATGCAACTGCGCTGTACATGGCTTGTCGACATTTGCCTGCCCCGTTACTTTCATCGCCAGGCGAAAGAGCTGGCATGTTAATCGAAGCAGCGCGAACTCTTGAACGTATTGGAGATAAAAAGCGTTTGCAAGACTGTTATTCCTTAATGAAAGCTATTGGGACATCCTTTTCTACTTGATTATTATGTAACTTTAATCTTATGTGACACGTGAATTGGAACGACAGTATCATTACTCATCAAAGCATCCAAATTTCACTAATTAGATTACTGATCTTATGTATGTACCGTAATCGTAAGAGAATACGTGCTTGCAGCATGTAAGAAATGAAAAATACATACGTGTACATAGTTGCATGGTTCTTTTCCATTAATGTTTTATTTATTTCAATGTTTTTCATATTTTCCAGCATCAAGCTCCAGGGGCATGTCTAATGTCTACACGGGTGCCTTAATCAATAAAAAAAACAATCAAATTACAAAAAAGGGAGATAGCTTAAGACAACCGAGATATAAGGATGAGTCTATATTAGCCTACAAATTTGAAATACGATCGGTTGAAAACTATGACCGCCTAAAAAATACAACCAAGTGGACGTACATTTATGGTCCTGAAAACAATAGTCGGGGCGTGTCTCGAAGAGTGAGATAAACATGTTCCACCCCCTCCGTACTCGTATACACCGGCATTTTACTTTAATGCCTTCAAAATATACTAAAGTATATTACCCTATGGGACGAAGAATCTTTACCTTTTGTGCACCAAAAGTTTTTTTTGAAAAATTTGTTAAAGAAATTGTGACGAAAATACTCTAGGGATATGAAATAACAGGACTAAATTTACTGATGACTTAGCATCGAAATTGAAATGTATTAGAAAAACAAGCTCACATCATCACCTCCAACAATCAAAGCAATTACATCTTACCTGGCATAACTATTATTCAAGAATAAGACAGAGTGACTGCAGTCTTTAGATGAAGGATATTCCTCGCAAACTGTAGAGTCTGTCAACTTTTACATTATAAAAAGCAGTAAGTTTTTGCAAGCAAAGGCAGAGCGGCTTGGGTGTTGACTAACTGCCTAACGGACGGGCCGATGTCATATAACCGATGTCGTTGAAGATGAAGTCGTTGTTGGTTGGCCACTGGTTTTGCTTTTTGGTTTTGCAAACTGCTGCTGTTGTCTTTACCGCAGTTATCCAAGGTTTTTTTTGAACGCTGAGCATTATCCCCAACTTGATCGAGATGGCAGAGCGTGGCAGAGGCTGCCACCGTAGCGGTACAATGCGGTGGTGTTGTAATTGAAGCATACTTTCTCTGATGCTGGGGAAGAAACACGAAGAAACAGGTGTGTATTGTGGTTCCGTCTGCATGAATTGACTATGGCTGGCTTTCTGGTGGTATGAAAAAAACTTCCCTGTATTAAAACAGAAAATGATTTGCAACGAGGATACAGAAAATTACCGACCCGACTAACTCCCCGAGTAAATTTTTTTCAAAAAAAAAAAAAAAAAAACTTTACCATATTACAGAAAATGATTTGCAACAGCAATATGAAAAATTACCGATTGAGACTTTGTGGATGGAAGTGCTATATGGGAGTACTCGTGATCATAATTGCGATGATACCCGTTGTGGAGTCAGCCGTAATTTGGGAAAAAGAGACCACTCCAACTGCTATGAGTTCGGTTAGCAAAAATCAGGCTGCAATTGTAGAAGACATATTTCAAGAAAAGGCGAATTTACTCGACATGTCTATGATAGAAGCATCGGCAAAATATCCAACGAACATCGATAATAAGCTAAGAATCATTGATAAGCCATCCAGTAAACCTTCTTCTACGATGTCGTCTGAAAAAATGTTTGGATATAATGCCTCAAACGATCCCCATCAATCTTACAATGGACACGAAGAAGATGAAATTGACGTCAATTCGTCATTGCCGGAAACAATCCCAGGAGTTAGCTCCTCACACTATCCCCATTCATTCCACGGACACGAAGAAAACTTAATTGTCCATAGATCGTCATCAGACAAGGCTAATTTATACATCGGAACAAACACTAACGTTAGTTTGATCGAAACCCCTTCAAAAGACCAAGATCCGTCGCCCGATACAGAGCTAATAAAAAACAACCTAATTTATAACGCTGTAGTTCTCGGGGTAACGAAGGCAACATTGCCTGCCTTAACTGCTACCCTAACATGCAGAGACTTGGAAACATTTCAAAGATCTTTTCCGGGTATGAAAACTGAAGGAATTCTTAGTTCACTAGGGATGAATGACCAACCTTACGATCCCAAAAACGAATTGAAACACACCGCCCGGTGTCAAGCAAAAAACCAGGAATCTTTAAAACAACCATGGTTAAGTCTGTTGTGCAATATTATCATTGGTTCATTCTTTTTCTACAAGCTCCCCCGCGGATTAGTGAGATACTTTTCCCCCGTTCAATCTGATTCAACAGAAGCGAACAATGAACCTAGATGTGGCATGTCCGGCTACTGTTTAATCAGCTTTGGGGAATCATTGATCATTCTATTGATTATCATGACGATAATTTCAGTGGCAGTCATCAACTTTGAATTCATAAAGTTTATAGAGGAACGGCTCTGTTTGCTTCTGTGTTTCATCGTCAGCCTTGTGATCTTTCACTTTCACGGATGCAGAACAAACCTCCTCAGAAGCGTCAACCAAAACCTTAAAACGCTATTAATTTCAGCAAGAAACCCGGACGATTGCAATGAAAGCATTTTGTTGAACAGATTCCCAAGCTCGACTGAAGTTAAGATGTTAAAACGATTCGACAAATTGGAAGAACTATACAAAGATCTGCAAAACACAATAGCAGTACAAAAAGTCTTGAGAAAGAAACTAGCGAAGGGTAAACCTGTCAGACAAAATCTATTTAAAAAGCCTTTTGACACAACAGAATTTTACAAGGAAAAGGAAAAAGAAATCCGAAAACAAATTGACGAGGAACTCAAAAAGATCGACAAACAGTCGGGAACGTATGCGTACGTCACGTTCCCAACTAGAGAAATCGCGGAAGAGACGTATCAAAACATTAGTCATCCTTATCAAGCCAAATGGGCACCTCCAGTTGAAGATATAGTTTGGGCAGCGAATCACAAACAGGGAAAATGGCATCTTTTCAAGATGATTGTCGTTAACATTGCGAAGGTCCTTTTTACTCTTTTGCTTTCTTCAATGCTTCTTGCATTGATTAGACTAGTTAACACGGATGATACCGGTGGATGGTATTTGCGACCTTTGTTTAACATTATCTCACTCTTTTTGGTGATCAGCTTGGACCAAATCAACCACGCACGAAAATCAACCACACACTTGGGATTATTTTTTTCAACACTTGTGATATTAGTCGTGTCTGAAGTTTTTCTGCCAATGTTTTCTTTTAAAAACATTTACGATTTTTTCCAATGGATGGCCGCTGATGTCGACCATGATCTCCGATTATTATGCATCTTCAGACCTGATTTAGGTGCTGAAATGGCCCTCACGATCTTGGGAATGACCTTAATTTTTAACAGGTTCATTATCGACCGAATAGCGAAATATGTATGCTACTTTTACTATTTGGTTACATCAGCTACCACGTTAGAAGCTAAAATTAAACTTAAACGAAGGGATAAACACTATGAAATAGGAATCTGCTACGCTGAAATGATCGCGCAGTTTTTGATGACTCTCATTGGATGTGTCACCTACCCACCTATAATCCGGATCAGTTTAGTCTGTATGATAATCCGTGTTCTCATTGACAAACACATGTGTAATGTCTTTCCCAATACTGTTACAGGGATTAACATCCACCGCTGGGCCATATTTTGCGCTACTTTTTGTTTCGTCATCACATGCGGACTTGTGTTAATCAAGCCCTTGCTGGTATTAGGTGAATACGTTGACACAGAAGAAATTTACTTCAGTATAAAGGTTTTTATCGCAGGAAATGTTTTTGTTTTCTTCGTCGTAACGATCGCTGTCCTAACATGGCATTTTTCACAATCGCAGATGGCAAATGGAAGTGAACAATCAGAGGATTGTAAAAGCTATGACCCGCCTTTCTACACGAAACTGAAACGCATGCAAGATGTGGCCCCTGACGAAGAATCAAATTTTGACGACAATGAAGAACAGACACAACAAGAAGAGGGAGTGATCAACAAACGAATAGATACGAGCATTTCATTTACATTGCAAAAAAAGCTCAAATATCTTGCAATTTGTGGGGGGTATTGTGTTTGCTTGGTTTTCCTTTTTTGGTTGTTTTTCATGCTCTTTCACGTCCCGAAAATAGCATGCAGTAATTTAGCTAACGATTCTCTTATAGTGGAATCCCCATACAAACATGCCCTTTACACCGGTCGGGTACCCTATGAAACAATGGTAGATGTTTGTTCAAGAAAAAATCAAGATACATTTAATTTCAGTTGGTTGACGCTCGAATCACGCTGTGAAGACATCTTATTAGACCAGTCCATTCGAGATCATCAAGATATGGTGTTCAAGAACCTACAACCTTCGCAGAGAATGATCTGGACTGGTGGTTTGTTTAACCTTACAGAGTCCGAGAAGTGGAAATGGTTGAACCCAAAAGCTACCACTAAGTACGAAAACTTTTGCAACAATACCAACCTTTCCTTTCAAATTGCAAAAGCCAAAGTTAATAACGATACGCTTTTGTACATCATCAAAGACTACACGAATGGCAATCTAAAGCGAAGCGGCCTGGGCTGTTGGCAGGTTTACAGCAGAAGGGATTTAGATGATATTGGATTCAACGTTGGATCAGTATTAATCAATTCACCGCGACTACCATTTGTCTGTAAGATAGACACACAAGATAATGGTAAGGTTGAATCCAAGATCAGTATCAACTTCATTAACTCTATTGCTATAAATCTGTCAAAAGCCTAGGACGTTTGGTACTCATCGTTAGATTGCCATCGTCCGGGTATAGTCTTCGATAATGTAGAAAACCATTTCCGACCATTTCCTTGTTAGCTTTGGCTTCGCAGAGTGGTTCGCATGGTTGCAAAGGTTTTCGTAGTCTGCCTACATGTAATTAGTGTAAAAAAACATCAAAGGTTACGAAATGACGTCAATTTGAAGGCATTTTGCACCCTTTGATGTCTGTCGACTCTAACCATGCGTCATAACCAGATGCATGTAGGCAGACATCATTTGCTACATATGGGGTGATGGGGACTTATTAAATACGAAAACCTTTACAACCATGCGAACCACTTGTCTCAAATAGCGAAAGCCAAAGGAAATGGTTTTCTACATTCTATTCCTAGGCTTTTGACAGATTTATAGCAATAGAGTTAATGATGTTGATACTGATCTTGGATTCAACCTTACCATTATCTTGTGTGTCTATCTTACAGACAAATGGTAGTCGCGGTGAATTGTTTAATACTGATCCAACGTTGAATCCAATATCATCTAAATCCCTTCTGCTGTAAACCTGCCAACAGCCCAGGCCGCTTCGCTTTAGATTGCCATTCGTGTAGTCTTTGATGATGTACAAAAGCGTATCGTTATTAACTTTGGCTTTTGCAATTTGAAAGGAAAGGTTGGTATTGTTGCAAAAGTTTTCGTACTTAGTGGTAGCTTTTGGGTTCAACCATTTCCACTTCTCGGACTCTGTAAGGTTAAACAAACCACCAGTCCAGATCATTCTCTGCGAAGGTTGTAGGTTCTTGAACACCATATCTTGATGATCTCGAATGGACTGGTCTAATAAGATGTCTTCACAGCGTGATTCGAGCGTCAACCAACTGAAATTAAATGTATCTTGATTTTTTCTTGAACAAACATCTACCATTGTTTCATAGGGTACCCGACCGGTGTAAAGGGCATGTTTGTATGGGGATTCCACTATAAGAGAATCGTTAGCTAAATTACTGCATGCTATTTTCGGGACGTGAAAGAGCATGAAAAACAACCAAAAAAGGAAAACCAAGCAAACACAATACCCCCCAAAAATTGCAAGATATTTGAGCTTTTTTTGCAATGTAAATGAAATGCTCGTATCTATTCGTTTGTTGATCACTCCCTCTTCTTGTTGTGTCTGTTCTTCATTGTCGTCAAAATTTGATTCTTCGTCAGGGGCCACATCTTGCATGCGTTTCAGTTTCGTGTAGAAAGGCGGGTCATAGCTTTTACAATCCTCTGATTGTTCACTTCCATTTGCCATCTGCGATTGTGAAAAATGCCATGTTAGGACAGCGATCGTTACGACGAAGAAAACAAAAACATTTCCTGCGATAAAAACCTTTATACTGAAGTAAATTTCTTCTGTGTCAACGTATTCACCTAATACCAGCAAGGGCTTGATTAACACAAGTCCGCATGTGATGACGAAACAAAAAGTAGCGCAAAATATGGCCCAGCGGTGGATGTTAATCCCTGTAACAGTATTGGGAAAGACATTACACATGTGTTTGTCAATGAGAACACGGATTATCATACAGACTAAACTGATCCGGATTATAGGTGGGTAGGTGACACATCCAATGAGAGTCATCAAAAACTGCGCGATCATTTCAGCGTAGCAGATTCCTATTTCATAGTGTTTATCCCTTCGTTTAAGTTTAATTTTAGCTTCTAACGTGGTAGCTGATGTAACCAAATAGTAAAAGTAGCATACATATTTCGCTATTCGGTCGATAATGAACCTGTTAAAAATTAAGGTCATTCCCAAGATCGTGAGGGCCATTTCAGCACCTAAATCAGGTCTGAAGATGCATAATAATCGGAGATCATGGTCGACATCAGCGGCCATCCATTGGAAAAAATCGTAAATGTTTTTAAAAGAAAACATTGGCAGAAAAACTTCAGACACGACTAATATCACAAGTGTTGAAAAAAATAATCCCAAGTGTGTGGTTGATTTTCGTGCGTGGTTGATTTGGTCCAAGCTGATCACCAAAAAGAGTGAGATAATGTTAAACAAAGGTCGCAAATACCATCCACCGGTATCATCCGTGTTAACTAGTCTAATCAATGCAAGAAGCATTGAAGAAAGCAAAAGAGTAAAAAGGACCTTCGCAATGTTAACGACAATCATCTTGAAAAGATGCCATTTTCCCTGTTTGTGATTCGCTGCCCAAACTATATCTTCAACTGGAGGTGCCCATTTGGCTTGATAAGGATGACTAATGTTTTGATACGTCTCTTCCGCGATTTCTCTAGTTGGGAACGTGACGTACGCATACGTTCCCGACTGTTTGTCGATCTTTTTGAGTTCCTCGTCAATTTGTTTTCGGATTTCTTTTTCCTTTTCCTTGTAAAATTCTGTTGTGTCAAAAGGCTTTTTAAATAGATTTTGTCTGACAGGTTTACCCTTCGCTAGTTTCTTTCTCAAGACTTTTTGTACTGCTATTGTGTTTTGCAGATCTTTGTATAGTTCTTCCAATTTGTCGAATCGTTTTAACATCTTAACTTCAGTCGAGCTTGGGAATCTGTTCAACAAAATGCTTTCATTGCAATCGTCCGGGTTTCTTGCTGAAATTAATAGCGTTTTAAGGTTTTGGTTGACGCTTCTGAGGAGGTTTGTTCTGCATCCGTGAAAGTGAAAGATCACAAGGCTGACGATGAAACCCAGAAGCAAACAGAGCCGTTCCTCTATAAACTTAATGAATTCAAAATTGATGGCTGCCACTGAAATTATCGTCATGATAATCAATAGAATGATCAATGATTCCCCAAAGCTGATTAAACAGTAGCCGGACATGCCACATCTAGGTTCATTGTTCGCTTCTGTTGAATCAGATTGAACGGGGGAAAAGTATCTCACTAATCCGCGGGGGAGCTTGTAGAAAAAGAATGAACCAATGATAATATTGCACAACAGACTTAACCATGGTTGTTTTAAAGATTCCTGGTTTTTTGCTTGACACCGGGCGGTGTGTTTCAATTCGTTTTTGGGATCGTAAGGTTGGTCATTCATCCCTAGTGAACTAAGAATTCCTTCAGTTTTCATACCCGGAAAAGATCTTTGAAATGTTTCCAAGTCTCTGCATGTTAGGGTAGCAGTTAAGGCAGGCAATGTTGCCTTCGTTACCCCGAGAACTACAGCGTTATAAATTAGGTTGTTTTTTATTAGCTCTGTATCGGGCGACGGATCTTGGTCTTTTGAAGGGGTTTCGATCAAACTAACGTTAGTGTTTGTTCCGATGTATAAATTAGCCTTGTCTGATGACGATCTATGGACAATTAAGTTTTCTTCGTGTCCGTGGAATGAATGGGGATAGTGTGAGGAGCTAACTCCTGGGATTGTTTCCGGCAATGACGAATTGACGTCAATTTCCTCTTCTTCGTGTCCATTGTAAGATTGATGGGGATCGTTTGAGGCATTATATCCAAACATTTTTTCAGACGACATCGTAGAAGAAGGTTTACTGGATGGCTTATCAATGATTCTTAGCTTATTATCGATGTTCGTTGGATATTTTGCCGATGCTTCTATCATAGACATGTCGAGTAAATTCGCCTTTTCTTGAAATATGTCTTCTACAATTGCAGCCTGATTTTTGCTAACCGAACTCATAGCAGTTGGAGTGGTCTCTTTTTCCCAAATTACGGCTGACTCCACAACGGGTATCATCGCAATTATGATCACGAGTACTCCCATATAGCACTTCCATCCACAAAGTCTCAATCGGTAATTTTTCATATTGCTGTTGCAAATCATTTTCTGTAATATGGTAAAGTGTTTTTCTACACGATAAACACCCTCCTTGTATTTGTATTAGCCTAATTTCCACGAATGGGAACCAAATATTGCGTTCAAATATAGTTATTGTATAATGAAATTTTGACACGTAGACCTTTATTTAAATTTATCGACATTATTAATGTTAGTTAAACCTATTTCAATTGCATTTTATTATATTCGTGTCGTAAAATTAAATAAAATGATGTATATTGATGCCTTAATCTCAGGCCTGAACAATTGTCTTAAGTTGACAGTCATTGTGTCAAGAGAAGGTAGCAACGAAATTTGGGAAAAAATTGAATGTTTTCGGAAATATCCTTGTAACTGAAGTAAAGGTATATACCAATAAAATAATGAAGAATATTGACATTTAATGTTTTTACAAATCAGCACTTTATTCAATTAATTAACTGGAAAAACGTTTAACGCATCACAGAGGCACATAATTTAGCAATGTCAATCGTCGTCCAAAGAGCTACATGGAACCACTTTTACTGTGTCGCTTCCAGAACTTCTTTACTTCATCGTGGCCGTTTTTCGTAACAACCATTTTTCGCCCATTAATATTGTGCCATACTAGCACGCCTCTATCTTGAGCGTAATTCTTCAAGATCTCAAAATCCGCTTGTGAGTCAAACTGATTGTATAGGACACCCTCTTTGTAGATGAAACGGTCCCGTTCAATGGCCCAAAGCTTAATTTGATCGGCGATCGTAGACGGGAGCACCGGAGGTTCTTTATAGCACTCGGAATGAGCATGTTGTTTCAAAAAAGATACAATTTGCTCAGCTGTGATTCCGCTTCGTAACGCTTGTCGGATGCTTTCTCGGGTAATAATACCAACAACCAAGTTAGGAAAACTGGAAATTTCAAGCAGAAGAATGAATATTGGATTATTGTCGACATTCTACAGGTACTCACCGATAGATTAATTCACAGAATAGGGCGATTAATGCAACTTGCAGGCTTGAATCTGTGTATGCGTAAACTCGATAATTTGTTTCGACGATAATGTAACCCGCGTTTGGATTTGAGGCTGAATTCATCGAGTTCAGCATAGACTTTTTCGGGCCGGAAGCAATGTCCAAAGCTAATCTCGTAGGATAAAATCTACCTGCTTTCCTCTGTATAATTAAGGTAAAGATTTATACCAGCTTTATTATTAACTTTTCAATTCTAGCACTTTATAAAGTATAGATGACGGTACCTTTCTCTGGTAGACTAGTCCGAATTCTCTAAGGTGTTGCAAGAACCTCAGAAGACTTTCACTCATTGAATCTGTGCTGTAATCCTTAAAGTGGAAGCGTTGCCAATATTTAATTGCAATCGTTTTTGTTCATTGTCAATTTTTTAATAATTATACTTGTCCTAAGGTGCTGAAGCTCAGTTGGAACAAAAACCCCAGACACTCGACTAGATCTAAATTTCGAGCTGTGGCTGTATCAAGGTATTGCAAGAGAAAATACCACACTTGGGCGGACGTATCCATAAGGAGGAATTGGAACCCATCTTTAGTTATAGTCATTTGATTCTCACCAGCTTCCCTAGGGATAGATGTATGTATCACACACTCTCTTATACAATTGATGAATGTTTTAGTTATTAAACAAAAAAAACATTTCCTTACTTCTTCATAAGACCAGCATGGTGTAGCAACTGCAGGGCATCTGAAGATATGACTTCATGCTGATGTGAACCAACCATGAAATGTAGTACACATTCCCACCTTTCCATGGCATATGCATCCAAAAACGAAATATCTCTTGCTTTTGGATCAACATCTGTAGGTAATTTCATACTCCATTCATTTCCACTAAATATTTAAACACTTTAAATTAAAAATTAAATTGATCATTTTAAATTGTGCTGAACTTACCCTCCCAAGAGGGCTCCTTTTAAATTTCTTCGGAAAGTGGGGTTCAGTAGCCACCCTTTCAGTCCACCTTGCATTTCAACTGCCTGCCAAACCCTAAGTTCTGTCAGCAATTTGACAACATCATCAAGTTCTCTGTAATATAAAAAACAGAATGATTGGCATTTCATCAAAGGAGTCTTTAAATCATAGCATACTTTGTGCTGTTTGGCGCAACCCAAGAACCCATAATTGCCTTTGGGACAGCTTGATCAACAAACAGAATCCTCATTATGTAGAGCCTGGATAACTCGGGCAGTTCTCTAAAAACTGCTAAACAAGTGGCAGGGTGGTTGTATAAACGGTCCAATGTGCCGGCCGGCAATGTCTTCAAGTAAGAATGAAGATCCTTGCAGTCTAACGTCCTTTGCTGGACAGACATGATGTGACACTTTTCAAATACTATTGTGTGTTTCCCACCAAATAATTTCCTAAACTTTGTCGTCTAGACGATATCAACTTTGAAAACACTTCCACATGCCGTACGTGGTACGTCCCACTTCAGATCCAACAAAGCAACGAACGGAACTGGAAATTGGAAAAGGGAAGTTCGTCTGCATGTTTTTTTCCCACTTAGTCTATTTCCCAAACGGCGGCAGCACCGTTTTTTCATAACGAGGAAAAGCAGACCCATCTTCCGGCTAAACTAAAAAAAGCTAAAAAATGGCCCAAAGATGGCTCTGTTCTGGTCAAGCTGTCAAGACAGATTTCAAGGTAGACATACAAAAATATATGTCAACAGGTAGAAATTTCTCGTTTTCCTCTGCAGGTTTCCTTCCTTGCGTTATCGCATATGGCGTGGTTTCCTGTTCTAGCAACCATTTGACCATCTTTGTAACATGTGTCCCACTTGAGCTTGGCTATCCACGTCTACAGCCGATTAAAACCCGACTAGCTCCGTTTAAAATAGGCGTTACTAGTGATATTTATAAAAGACGCCCACCCAGAGTTTTCGCTCAAGATTTACAAAATCACGACAATGTTGACCACGATCGTAGCTGCGTCGGGATATTTAGGCCGAAGGTACATATCTGGTAAAGATGAAGAAACCAAAAAAAATTTGAAAACAGGTTCTGCTGTTGTTCTCAACATTGCGGTGTCAATTGCAATTGTTCTTACCAACAAGTGGGTTTACACTGTTGTGGGTTTTCCAAACATGACACTTACATTCATGCACTTCATCTCAACATTCATCTGCCTTTACATTTGCCAGCTGATGGGAGTATTCACAGTAAAAAAGGCTCCTATAAAATCCATGATTCCTTTGGCTGTGTGCTTTTGTGGTTTTGTGGTGCTAACCAATCTTAGCCTGGAGAACAATTCTGTGGGTACATATCAGGTTGCAAAAGTAATGACCACCCCCTGTGTATTGCTCATACAATATCAATATTATGGTAAATTAACCAACACAGCAACCAAACTGACAGTGGTGAGTTCCCATTCATATTAGTTTGACTTTCTTCTTTTATTTAACATTTCTATACCTAGATCCCTATTATTTTAGGAGTGACTTTGAACTTTATTTATGATATCAAGTTTAACTTGATTGGTACCCTATATGCGCTAGCGGGAGTTGTGGTAACTTCGTTTTATCAAGTGGTAAGCATACACCTCTCAACCACAATTCTTTAATTTTTTGAAACATTTGGTTTTTCACTTTCAGTTGGTCGGCGAGAAGCAGAAGGAACTTCAGCTCAATTCAATGCAACTGTTGTATTATCAGGCGCCTATATCAGCAATCATTCTTCTCTTTCCCGTTCTTGCATGCGAACCTGTTTCTCAACTCATTTATCGCCATTGGACTCTGGCCGAACTAGTGAGTATTGCGCAGAACTGAGAAAGATATAACGAGTTTTAATTGACGATGGATTTACTTTTAGGTCCCAGTTGCATGTTCTTGCCTGATTGCCTTCGCCGTGAACCTATCCATTTACTGGATCATAGGCAACACATCAGCACTGACGTAAATTCTTTTTACTATTCCTTCCACTAATCCCGCAGGCAGTAATCAACGTATTTTTTTTTCGCTAATCGATCGCACAGTTACAACATGGCTGGTCATTTGAAATTCTGCTTGACGGTAGCGGCTGGCTACTTCTTGTTCCAGGACCCACTGTCTGCCAACCAAATGTTAGGACTAGTACTCACGTTGGCGGGAGTCATCGCCTACAGTCATGTGCGGTCGTGAAAAGCTCAATCCCATGTTGACGTTAAGCCCTTCAATTACAGACGATTCTCTAGCTGTGGACCAGAGCGAATGACAGTGCAACAGTTAATCGACTTACCAAGTGTCTTTTATCAACGGACAGTTCTCTTTGAGGGAACACACAGTATTCTATTTTGTTTGAGGCATAAATATTTGTTTGCGAATCTCAGCACAGACACTATGAAATTTCCAAAATTTATTGAAAATACTCTATAACGAGTTGGCATGGAATGCACCTGCGAGAGTAAGTGAATACATGGAGCGTGACTCCACAACGCAGACGTTGATTATTTGAAGTTCATGTACGACATTCCTTTCGGGGGTATGGGGTGAGAGAGAAGAGGGGACGGGAGGAGTGAAAATTGATGTTTGGTTCACTCATCAACACATCCCACACGCGGGAATGCTGTGCCTTTTTTTGTCTTTTTTGCAGCGTTAAACGACGCGTCGAGAGAAAAGGAAGGAAATGCGGCCGCGATTTTCGTCAAGAAAAACATTCAACTTAGAAAAAATGTTCCGTGGTTTGTATTCACTGGCCGGGTATTGACTGTTGGTAAACGAAAAAAGAAGCAAAATAGATCGTCCTCCCGGAATCGGATGTCAAGACTGCCGGATGTTGAAAAGGGAGGCTTAGCGGCCAGTCAATCGAAGTGCGACAAGAAGCAGATGTGCAACTGCTGTTGCCCAGTTTGGTCTTGTTTGACAGAAACAATAGGGAAGGCGACAAACTCAGAGACCCAATCTCCTCTTATCTCTCTCTCGTTTTTAAGCCCTTCCCCCCCTCGGCTCTCCGGAGTGCCGAGAGAGGGCTGGTTAAAAAAGCCACACAGTCCGTCCTGTTCCCTCAAACTACCCGACTCGTCGTCAGTCACCGCTCGGCCGCGCCTCTCGACTGACTTGACCAACTCTTCCGAATCCATCTCATCTCTGGCCATCCGCTTTTGATTCATTTCCTCGCACGCTCTAAGATTGATCTGGGGTCTGTTTCGCCAAGTGCGCTCCATCAGGACTGTAACCCTTTTAAGGTAATCTTTGTAGACTGGAGCACCTTAAAGGACACGTTGTACCAGCGCAAACCGAGATCAGTACCATAAGAACATCTTGACGAAAAAAAAAGCGAGAGATAAAAAAAGTGCGGACGATAAGACAAACAAACCTCCGGACTGCATTGATTGTTTAGACAGAAGTGAGTTCTGTGTGCGCTACGACTGTGTATGTGTGCCATAAAGTGCGACAGCTGCCGTCAATTCTACACATTCTAAAATTTGACGAAACTTGGAAAAATTCCACAATTCAAGCAAAGAAAACAAATCAATTAAGGAATGAGGCGCTGGACTTCAACATTGCCCTTGATGGGACTCTGCCTCCTTCTTCTCGCAGACGTTCACGGTAAGTCTGGCCGTAGTGTCTAGTTTCTCGAAAGCGCTCATTCAGTCTGGAACGCATCGAGAGGGTTAATCTGACAAGATAAACCGTCCATTACACTTCAATCGAGGCCGGGTGAGAAATTCCGGGTTGGAAAATTCACCAATCTATAGAAATATGCACTTGAAGTCAAGTGGGGGCCCTTCAGCACTCGGCCCAGCACGGCGTTCTCACCAATCCGTCATCCAAGGCAATCGCTCATAAGGTGGCTCTCGATCATAATTTGTGAGTCGAAATGCTAAGACATCGGTCACCTTAAACGAGAGAGACTAGCCTCTCGGTCTCCTTTTTTTAGGTTATCAGTTGAAGCACTTAGAAAGCGAAGGGAAAAAGGGAACTTTGTCAATCTTTCTGCGGGTGATAGGACTATAGAAACTAGTGTTTGGTGGAATGTACACATAGTCCTAAATACATATACTGTATATAGTCGCGCCCGTTTGTCGGCATCCGTGCTCAAACAAGCTTCCGCATCTTCCAATGGGTTTAACTTAAAATAAACAGAAACCAGCTGTAGAAGTTGGCCCCGGCGTTGAAACTGTTGTAAAACCTATTGGTTACATTAACGGCAAGAGTCAAACTTACAAACAAAATTGAATTTATGGAAATTCAATGGACCATACATATCTAAATATACTAGCTAATATGTTGGAGGGAGGCTGTTGAATTGTCGGGATGACGAATCTTTATAACATGTTGGACTTTTCGATAACGCAGGTGACTTTGAACAGCCGCTGTCTCACTGCTGCAATCTTGGTGTCAAGTGGGGCGTTGAAAATCTACAATGCGCCGCTTTTCCTGCACCGGTCAGCATAACAGAAATGAATTGCATGTCTTCTCGCACGCGAGCCTTCATTATACGAGATTTATATCATTTTGCAAAATATAGGTGGTTGGTATCCGTAACGAGCAACAAGCAATCTGTCTCTCGGCCGTGCATATTTGTTGTCTTCGAAAACACAGGTTTGTAGCTAAATTAATTTTTTTTGGGTATGTAAATCTGAAAATTGAGGCCAGCCAAACTGGACAAAGTCCATGTGCATCGTTGGTCGAATAATTGAAGTCACGTCTACAAGTTTGCGTTCAACATCAATCTGTCCAGAGTTTGAATGAGACTGGCCCACCATTCAATGTGTGCCAGTGATTTGAACTGATAAGCATATTTTCAAAATGTTCAATATTTTGTTACTTTACGACAATGCCGACTTTTAGGGAGCGACAGTGTGAGCTGGGCAAACAGTCGGCCAGAGCGGATCGGGAATGTTCGGTCAACCGAGATCTTGGCGGCGAAGCCCATAAAGTGAGTCTCTTTAACTTTTCCGACCGGAAGTTAATTGAACAGCAATTTTTCTAAAACGGAATAATAGACGTGACGTAACAAAATACTTTTTCTGAAGGACTGCTGCGAAGGTTGTAAACTGGGTCTCGTAGCTGGATCCATGTCAATGGGCTGCACTTTCAGAGCTTTCCAGTTCGGCGCTCCTTGGGACGATGCATACCGCTCCTGTTGCCAGCAAGCACTGCCTCAGGTTCAGTCATTTTGTGGTAAATTCTAACTCAATAATTCTTCAAAACTAATGAGCTATCTTTTTGCCAGATTTTCCCCGGTAGTTCGAACCCTCGTGTTCCAGCAACTACACCGAGAGCTCCGATCGTACCTTTTCTTCCACCATCTACCCCCGTAGCTCCCATAGCACAACCCGATCTTTCGGTAGAAGAACCGAATTCTATTGGTAAGAAAAATTTTCAGTTGCGCTAAACTTTTGGACAGTTGAACAACAACGGATATGTTTACTACGACAGAGGATGATGAAGACCTTTGCGCTCGCTTCCCTGGAGAACTGTGCGCCCATATCTGCGTCCCAACAGGCGGTTCGTCCTATAAATGCGAGTGTCGTGAAGGATTTCAGCTGTTGGCCGACGGAAAAACCTGTCAGCAGTCCACACAATATGATCGGTATTGACACAGAGGAAATAGGAAAACGTTAGTTTACCCTAAGTTGATTCATTCTTATTTACGTTTCAGTTGTTCGAGTGAGAACCCTTGCTCCCAAAAATGTACCGATACTGGGCTGGCTGTCGAATGCTCTTGCCACTCGGGATTCCAGTTAGCTGCCGACGAGAAGACCTGCACAGGTGAGAACCCAAAATAAAATATAGAAACATAAACCACAAATGAAACTTGTCATTTACTTGATACAATTTGATTACAAGATATCGACGAATGCTTGATGGGCGTGGATAACTGTGATGTTCTGCTGCAAATATGCGTCAACCAACCGGGCGGTTTTACTTGCGTCGAACGGAAAGATGGATCAAGACCAGGTAAAAATGACTAGATTCTATAAGATAAGATTCAACTAAAATTTGTCTACGTTATTGTCAGCCGGACCTGCACCGGAAAGTGGCAACGACGGACGGGCTTGCCCACGCGGATTTAAATTCAACGCCGAATCCAGACTCTGCGATGGTTAGTTTTGCAAATAATTCAAACATTAAACGATACATGACGAAATAAAACATGACGATGAAAAATAGATGTAAACGAGTGCGCCTCTCAACCTCCGGCTTGCCCAGCTCAAACTTCATGCCAGAACACGATCGGATCTTTCAACTGTGTCCGCAAACCGCAATTGGAAGAGTGCCCACTAGGTTTCCGCTTGAATACCCAGCTTCAAACCTGCGTTGGTAAATCTATTGGAATTCACTTTCTCAATCTAACACAGTCCTGGAGGCTTTAATACCGATACGGTGCTTCTTCGTAAATAGATATTGATGAGTGTAAGGAAAATCCTTCCATTTGCCCCAAAACCCGTCCGGTTTGCCAAAATTTACAAGGATCGTACAACTGTCAAGCGAGGAATGAGAGCACTCCACTTGGCCCGTCCGTCACTTGCCCGGCAGGATACAAATTCAACACAGCCCAACAGACATGCGAAGGTATCGTCAAACGGTTTCAGCTTGCTTATTTCAGTACAGTTGCAGCTCGGTGTTATTTCTGTCCTTCTTCGGTAGTTGGCATGCTTATTTAGTTGATTCTTTCAAGTTTCAAGAACTGAATTATATGCAGGCTTTTATGTCCAGTTTGATGAGACATGGTGGAGGTTACAACTTTTTTTCAATCCTTTTTTTTCTAATTTTGATGAGATATAATTGGTTTGGAACCTTGTTTAACACCTCTCTGATTGTGTCGTCTCTCCGTCCGTGTTGTTATTAATCTGTCGAGTCGTTTGGGGATTTTCTTGTCGGGGATCGTGGTCCGTCTTCTATTGTCGCAGATGTGGACGAGTGCGCCGAGCGTCTCGATTCGTGCGTCCACGGAATGGAAATGTGCATCAATGACCTGGGCCGGTACCACTGTGAACCACTCAGTGCCGACGCCGCTTCTACTACGACCGGCCAACGCCACCATGACGTCGAGGATCACCATCAAAATGTCGGACAGTGCCCACCTGGTTACACTTACGATGAGGACGAGCAAGTCTGCATCGGTCAGCTGATATAAATCTTATTTCATTTAGATTAGGGCACTCATTATCTCTTGAACTATGGGCTAGATGGATGTTTCTTCTTTTTCTATGGCTCTTCATTCTTGTAGTTTGTAGATTTTGGTTGCTTGTTTCATGATGTGCCCAATGGTTTTTGTTTCAAAATTTTCACAAGGAACCGAGACATTTGAGGAAATGACGCGGTAATCCTATAATGAACGCGCTAGAGAACTGTAGCTTAGTTAAAATTCATCTTAGTTGTCTGCAATACGTTCCAAATAAAATCCGACATGCTAATATATGTCGTCCATTCAATTTTTCAACAGAACACAGCTATTCAAAGCTACTATCAATAAATTCAATTAGTATGCAAATGAAGTTTCTTCGTAGAATTTGTTTGGAACGTTATGCAAACAGTTCGTGTCTGGCACCCTCCTACACATTCATTATCATATAGTGACAGCTTATAACAGTATTTAGAAGTGTTTTACGAACATTTTCAGACTTGGATGAATGTTTGAACAGCCAATTGGAAGAACGAGACTTGTGCGGTGAAAATAAGCGTTGCGCAAACACGGAAGGATCTTTTGAATGTGTCGACGCTTGTGCTTCGGGATACCAGCCCGACGCCTCTGACACACTCGGACCTTGCGTCGACGTCGACGAATGCTTCAACTCCAACCACAATTGCACTTTGGCCGAAAAGTAATCGCATTATCTTAAAATTGAGCAAAATACCACTAATTAATTAATTGCTTTTAGGTGCGTTAACGTACCTGGAGGGTATCGTTGCGAGCAACTGAGACCCGTTTTGCAAACTTTGAGTATTCCAACTTCGACGACTACAAGTGGCAGCGCTTGGCCAACTTTTAAAACAACAGCCTCCACGACAACAACTACATCGACTACTACAACAACAACATTACCTCCTACAACCACTTCTACAACCACGGTGCCCCCCACAACACATAGATCTCACCGCCAACATCACAACACTTCCGGTTTATGCCCTTCGGGATATCGCAAGGACGCTCACGGCCGCTGCAAAGGTATTTTCTAAACTTACCTAAAAATCAAACCCTAAATTACATATAAAATCTAAAATAATTTAAGACATTAACGAGTGTGAGGAGGGCACTCATCGATGTGAGCCTGCTAAAGCCGATTGTGTCAATACTGCCGGATCGCACAGATGTAAACCGTTGACGCCTTGCCTGTCTGGATTCCGTCGTAATACATCAACAGGCCGCTGTGAAGGTAATTCCATTGAGCAATTTTATAAACCTATCGTTAAAACTTGTGCGATACTCCTATTAGACATCGACGAGTGCGTCGAAGTAACCCACGACTGTCCGGCTCAAACGTTGTGCGTCAACAACTACGGCTCCTTTGATTGTCGGCCGTTTCCATTCTGCTTACCTGGACATCGTTTCAGCTTACAAGACCGTTTCTGCCAAGGTACAATGATTTTCAAGCCAATGAAATCAGGCAAAAAAACTCTAATCAAATTACAGACTTGAAAATTAACTCGTGGTGGTAGTAAGCGTTCTCGCTTAAATTGTTTGATTTGAATGTAATTCTCGTCACTGGTTTGCTTCAGTTTGTGTTTAATTGCGGCTTCACTCAGTGTTGACTCGATCGCTAAATTTAATTGACTAAGAAATAATTAATTATTAGCACATTCTTGTTCGTGCCAGATGTGGACGAATGCGCCGAAGGCACTCACAATTGCACGGGTACTTGCGTCAACGCCGTTGGGACGTTCCGTTGTGTGGATCGAGATTCCGTCAGCTGTGGTCTGGGATTCCGTTACGACACCGAGACTCGTGAATGTCAAGGTAAGACCAAATAATTTCCACTTGCGCGTTGCTAGATACCTCGAAATATGGCACCAGTAGCGGTCTGTTCCATACTACTCTCGCAATTGAAGAAAGATTCAGAAATGTAAACGTCCAATCGTGTTAAGATGTGGATGAATGTCGGGATGGATCAAATCCATGCGAACCAACGGTAGAGGTTTGCATCAACCTGGCCGGCGGTTTCAGGTGTGAACCGGTGCCTCCTAGACCAACAACCACAACATCAACTACAACAACACCACGTACGACGACGACGACTACCACAACAACAACACTGCGCCCGACAACGACAACTACCACAACAACAACAACACCGCGTCCGACGACAACCTCTTCTCCCACTACAACATCTACCACGACGACAACAACCAGAAGTCCTCCGACAGTCCCTACTCGTCCTGTTAGCAATCAAAATGATAGGTGTCCGGCCGGTTATCGCTACTCGCGGCGCACCCGCTCCTGTCAGGGTACTGAGTTGGTCGAATTTTCGAAAGAAACCCTCCCCAGCATGCGCTTTCCCTTGTTGATTGGATCGCTAAACCAAGGGATAAGGAAACAACTAACAAACACTGCTTGATGACCCACTCAGAAAATTGACAGCATGACGAATATGATGAACTGATTGAGCATGTGCCCATCGTTACAAATTTGACGAAATTAAAATGAATATTGTTGTTCGCTCGTGTCAGACATCGACGAATGCGCGGAAGGTAGAGATTACTGCAACAAGGAGTCGGAGGTCTGCGTCAACGAGCGAGGAGGTTACCGCTGTGTCCCGGCAAACGAACTGCCGGCCAGCAGTTCTGTTGCACCCAACCCACTCACCACGACCACAACTCGTCCGTCTCCCAGAATACCTTGCCCGAGAGGCTACATTTTTAGCGACGATAGCCGTCGTTGCATCGGTAACAACAAAACATAAAAGCAACCATTTAGAATTCTTTGTTTAAGCCTTCAATTTTTATCCGACGCAGACATTAACGAATGCACCAGTGGCGTTAGTCCTTGTAGAGGCAATCAGCAGTGCGAGAATACCGTCGGTAGCTACGTCTGTCGCTGTGCTGTCGGTTATCGCTTTAATGTAGCCACCCAATTTTGCGAAGGTATGCCAAATAATTTGTTTTCATATTGCTTTTAGTTTTTGCTTAACTGACTAACACGCAAATTCGCACGCGCCTCAATTTTGCATGTCGATGAACGTAACAAGATATTAACGAATGCTTGCTGGACTACCACGACTGTTTGAGTTCGCAGAGGTGCGACAACACGGTCGGCAGTTACACCTGCTTCCGCACGACCAGCTGTGGCACTGGCTACACCTTCAACTCTCAAAAGGGCAGCTGTGAAGGTAGGCTGAAAAAAAGCGTTTTTTTTAACAAATGGGCAAAAAACAATCGATAATCATGTCGGCAAACGACTGGACACTATCGGACTCAAGACGATGACGAATGCGAGTCGGGAGCGAACGACTGCTCCAATCTGGGCCCGCTCTATCAGTGCCGTAACACGGAGGGCTCGTTCCGCTGCGAGCGCAAGCGATGCAACGACCGCACGGACGGACTCACGATGTTGGACGAGGAGACGGGACGCTGCGTCCGACCGCCACAGTGTGCGACCGGCTTTGAACCCGCTCCCAGAGGCCGATGCAACGGTTCAGTAGACTTTACCTTCTTTTCCGTCTTGTTTGCTTTGCCTGCACTAGTTTATTGTTGAGCAAAAGCTTTGCTATCAGACTCTTCTCTGATAAAAAATCTTGTTTAAATAATTTATTATACATTACATAGTTGTTAATCTCTTTTGTAATAAAAAATTTTCATCAAATGAAAAGATATCGACGAATGCGCAAGGGGAAGTCCGTGTCCGCGTGGTCACCAATGTACAAACACGATCGGTTCGTTCACGTGCGTCAATAACCAAAAATGCGATCCTGGTTACGAGCTTAACAGTGCTGGAACTGGTTGTCAGGGTAAGCAACTTTCAAATTGATTTTTCAACACGATTGTAGTTTAATCAGTGAATCTGATTCCATGCTGGTGAAGACATCGACGAGTGTGCCAAATCAACTCATGATTGTAAAAGAAATCAGGTTTGTTCTCTAATTCACTGCTGTGTGTTGAGTAACTAACAAGTTACGGTCTTCCATTAACCAGTTGTGCCAAAACCGTCCGGGCGGCTATGTCTGCGTTTGTCAACCTGGTTACACCATCGGAGCTAACCGCGAATGCGAGGATATCGATGAATGCACCCGGTTCGCAGGACAAGTATGCGCTCAAGCTTCAATCCTTTCGATTATTATTTCATTTTTGATTCATGTGTTATTTTGGATGCCACTACGTTTGATAGATCTGTTCGCCGAATTCGCAATGTGCCAACACGCCCGGCTCTTATCGCTGCGACTGCAAAGAAGGATTCCGTTCAGGATCTGATCCTCGCTCCTGTGTTGGTAATGCTTTACTATTGATTTACCTTTACTTTCAAGAATTGTTTTACTGATTATAACTTGAATAAAGATATTGACGAGTGCGCTGAGACTGCCCGTTTGTGCCAGCAAAACTGTGCCAACACCTGGGGTTCTTACCAGTGCAGTTGCCAGTCCGGTTACACACTCGCTTCCGATAACAGGTACGCAGATTCAATTATCATAATGAAGACGTAACTGAAAGTAGTATATATATATTAAAATCGACTTAAGGTCCTGTCACGACGTCGACGAGTGCGAACTCTACAAAGAACGCGGCGGCTTGTGCGTCGGATTATGTGTCAACGAACCCGGAAGTTACTCGTGCCAGTGCCCTGATGGCTACCGTTTAGCCGCAGATAATCGCACTTGCCAAGGTAGAGTTCCTTTTCATTACGTATAACTAAATTGGTCAGTTTGTTTCAATGTTTAACAATTTCAAAGATATTGACGAATGCGCCAGACCGGGAGTTTGTCGACCGGAAGAGACTTGCCTCAACACTCGAGGCGGTTATTATTGTAACGCCATCGTTTGTCCGCCAAATTACGTCCGCGACACCGAACATCGCAAGTAAGTTCCTTTAATTACTTTTCATTTCGAAAATAACATCAATGACGAATCGATCCATTATTCACACGGCTGATGGTTATAAGCAAACACAAGTTGAACCTTCCATTAAAAACCTTATTTAGTTAGCCGTGATCTCAATTGTTTTCACTAATGAATCTATTGTATTATGGCTTTTCTTACGCTGCTGCTTTGATCCCGATCCTCTCGAAAACAAATGAACCTCGCACAATATAAACGGCTCACAGCCGCTGTAAGAGAGTCTCTCTCGAGTGCCACAGCTGGGACACCGAGTGTCTGCGTAAGCCCGTCTCCTACTCGTACAACTTCTTGACCCTGCCGTCGCGAATCCCGATCCCGGTCCGAACAGGTCATCTGGATCTATTTAGCATGCGAGGTCCACTTTGGGCTTCGGCTACTGTCCAGTTCAATTTGGAACTGAATGACGTCCGAGCCCCTGCCGATTTGATTGAGCAGAAGGAAAAAGTCGACAGGAACGCTTTCAGCTTACGACGGTCGACATCATCGCAGAATCAAGCCATTTTGGCCCTGACAAAATCTATCGTCGGACCGCAAGAGATTGAATTGTTCCTCAACATGGATATGTACCAGAACGGCGTCTTCAGTGGCGTCGCCGTCGTTAAAATTTTCATCTACGTCACGCAGTATGAATTCTAAACCTCTTCGGCTTCAGTATCTTAAGTTAATCCTCTAAGTAGAACTGTATGAAAAGAAACATTAGCCTTTTCTTGTACTGATACTACCGACCAATAAGGACAAAGGTAAAAAGGACTTTTGTTATTTTCTGATGAAATTGCTTCATATTGCCGCTTTTATTGAGTCTTATTGATATACAACACTACGATGGATCGATTCTCCTGTCCTTCACTTCATTTTCCTTACCCGACTCCCTCCCATTGTGTTCAACAAAAATGTTGCATCCAAGCATGCTCTGCGGCTATGCATCAAACAAATACAACCATTTATAACGATTCACTTTAAAATTATACATTGATTCTTCCTTATGGATTAAAAACACAATAAACATTAAAGTCGTCGACAAGAATCGATTTTGTGCAAGAAGCAGTGCCATTCAAGAGATAACCAGTGTATAGCCAACAGTACACAGACCATCACTTATCAGCACATTTCAGGTGAAGTTTAAAAAAAACTGTTTCGGTTTATTGATTTAACCCTTTCAAATTTGATAGTGCCAACAATCAAACGTCTGGAGAGGCCTATGGTAAATTAGATCAAATATAGTAGATAACCCGCCACAGTAAAAAAAAAAAAGAACAATTTAAATTTTAAAAAAGGTTCTAAGTAGAATGCAAGCGGTAGCCGTGGGTAGCTGGGCTTATCAGACTTCCTTCCAGATCTTGGAAGGTAACCAGGCTGGCCTCTTTGGTGTCTCTCAAAATCAAAACACTGGTACATACGGCATACTCTAACGAACATGTGTAAATTAACACGGAAAAGTATACTCCAAATTCTACAAACAGGTGCTTTAGAGCTGTTGCGACCCATTCGGGGTCCAAATCGTTACACCATCCAGATGGAAATGAGCGTCTTGACTCGATACTCTCAGCGCACGTTGGCTACACGTCACTTAGCTATGGTGGATATCACCGTCTCCGCTTACGAGTTTTAGTGATTAAAGATTTTTAATTTTATTTTCTAATATTCTCTATATGTATCCAACCTTTCAGTGATTGTAAACAAAATTTAGATTTCAAAAGAATACATCATTACAGGCTTTAAATTTTGAAGCCTGTTACTGCTCTTTTACAATGTCAACAACGATTGTCAAATTATCTTTTTTAAGTATAAAAACAGAACGAGCGCACTTTTCGAAGAAATGCGCCAAATTTTGGAGACGAATTCTTGGGCTACCTAATGTGTATTTTCTGTTTCGCATGAAGAACGATTTTTCCCGAAGGTTGGAACCATATTAGTATACTATTGGATTGAAATAATATTGAACCTAGTAAAAGTATTGTCGCCCTATTACTTTCTTAATAATGGTGTAGGCCTAAATATGGCGCTCTTGCGCAATTTTTACTGGAATAGACCATGAGTATAGCCGAATACAATATTTTCGTTTAAATAACGAGTTAGAACTCAAACTTTGTGCACGACTAATTGCAAACTGCCAGCGGTATACGATAGAATAGGGATGAAGGGTATGGGCCGGTAAGTGGTAAGGCAAAGATAGGGAATGTAAATACTTATTAAAGTGGCGATAGTGGTTGTACTAGTTGTTAAACGTATAATAGCGACATTTTATCGAGTTCGAAAACAAAATTGCTTTAGCTAAATTCCTTGATTCAATTACTTCCAACCCGTACATATTAGTCATTAAAAACATTGAACATGGTAACTGCAAGGCGCTAGAAATGCTGGCCCCTGAGTAAGTTCCCTAGAGTCCTTGACGCAGTATTGTCTCGCTGAAATAGCGTTTATATCTTATGTCCATGGGAGTCCAATTCAATATCGTTTATAATTACTGAACCTAGAACCTTTTAGTTTAACGTAGGATACTGGAAACAGCACAGAAAACGTGCTGCTGCACTCGGGCGAACCAAAGGCTCGAAGCGCGTTTTCATCGATTTAGTCCGTTAGCAAGAGAAAGAAGCTGTTTAGTGTTAACCTTCAATTACCCGGTGCTGTCATCGAGTTTTTTTTTCTGTACGTCTGTTCTGTCACGCCAGTATTGTGTGCGAAAACGAATTTATTCGAGTTCAAATAGTTTTTAAGTGGTTTTCGAAATGAAAACCTTTAGCTTTTCATTATGTATAGTATTTATTGTGATACAAAGAATCCACGGACTCTATGAAGACCAAATCGGAAAATTTGATTGGTACGTTGAAGGGCTTCTCGCTATTTAACCTCTTCTAGTTATAGACTTTTATTTGTTAGAGCTTTTTAATTATGTTGTATATTTTCTTCTCTAGGCGCCAACAATACATAGGGAAAGTGAACCATGCAATTTTTGATTCTACGGGAAAGAAAATTGTTGTGAGCACAGATGAAAATGTACTGGCACTCCTTCATGCTGGGACAGGTGTGTTTTTAAATTCTACAGTTATGTGGATAAACCTAATATTGATTTTCCGCAGGAAAAATTGAATGGCGCCACTTACTGGGTAGTAGCTCCAAAAGCAAAGTCTCATCCTTATTCCTATCAGAAAATGGGAAAGTTGTATCAGTCACCCATTCCCCAAACATAGTGAGAGTTTTTGAAATGACAACAGGAATCCTTCAGTGGGAGGCTACCCTTGCCAAAGAAACTCAACCTGTATTCAGCAGCTGGGCAATCTCAACCAGGGATATCATTTTAGTTGATATCAATCCCTCCACATCATCTGGATATGAACTTCTTCTATCTGAGTACAGTTCCACTAGTGGATCAGAAAGTGTTTCACCAGCAATCGAGTTGCCTTGGTTCAGCCCTGGATCAAATTGCCAGCTGGCTTTTCCGTATTTAGTTTGTTTGCACTCTCAAGATGACGCCATAAATGTTGTAGATGTCAGAAACTCGGATTCTCATCAGCGAATCCAACTTTCAGATCTTGGCTTAACTTCAAGTCAATCAGTTGTATTGGAAGTTAAGAAAAACTTCGTCTCGCTAAAAACTTCTGAAAGTTTTTCCGTGTACAAAGTAACAGACGAAGGCCTGGAAAGAATCGGCGGGGAATGGCCCAGCGAAACTGTACTGGTGGACGTACCATCTGTTAAAGACTCTGAAGCTCAACAAAGATATTTGGCTGGATTAATTAAAGACGGAAACGATTTCCTAATTAGAATTTACGATCTGGAAGCCAATCAAGTACTCGATGACGTCTGTGGAAAGTTGAAGTTGCCAGAACAAGTCGGTTCACCTAGCCTTTTTTCAACTTACTTGATGAGGAAACCAAACGGCGAGCTAAGTTATCGCTATGTAATCAGCACCACCGATGATTCCTTACTTTACGGCAGCAAAAAAGAAGTTTATTGGACTCGCGAAGAATCGCTGACATCCATCATCCAAGTGGAAATAGTCGATCTTCCTGTTTCGTCCATTGAAGCTTCAATCGAAGAAGAATTTGGATCAGACCAGCAATTGGGCGGAATCCTGGGCCACACGATTAGACGAATCAGCTCACAACTTAGACAACTTATGATCGTCGCCCGGCAACTCTTGGCCGGCCAAATAAACCTGGTCCGTCGTGATTCTACCGGAAGTAACAGCAGAGCTCTTGAACGAGATCGCTTCGGGTTGCATAAGTTGATTCTCATAGTCACCCGACCTGGTAAATTGTTCGCCATGGACACTTTATCTGGTAGAATCGTCTGGCAGCGATTACTTAAAGACGTCAACACTGACAAGCTTCGCCTTTACGTCCAGCGTACTAGCATTCACTATCCGCTAGAGCCTCAGTGTACCATTTTATCTAAGAGCTCCATTACGAAAGAAGCTGTTTTGTTCGTCTTCCATCCTATCAGTGGTGAACCGGCTCATTTTGGAAATGAAGGCTATGTACAACTGGGCTACAACGTTCAACAGGCCTTACTCCTCCCCCAAAACGAGGAAACCGAATACATCAAGCCTTTGCTTCTACTTGATGAAAACGCTGCCCCCCACGTCTTTCCACCGACAGATTCGACGCTAAACCATGTCGTGAAGATGTCCGACAACTTGTACATGTTTACAGCAGACACAAAGAGTTGCATGTTGCGCGGATATTCGCTGGCCAAAAGCAGTATTGACCAACTCTCCAGCACCCCAGTTTGGCAGCTACAGCTCTGCACGTCAAGTGATTCAGTTGAAGAAGAGATCGTTTCCATCGTCTCTCGCCATCCAGAAGAGAAAGTAAATATCGATTGTCTGATTAATATCTGTTCCTACATTTATTATCGTTTTTGTTTAGGTTCATTCACAAGGTCGCGTATTGGCCGATCGTAGCGTTCTGTACAAGTATCTCAATCCCAATATGGTGGTAGTGGCAACAGCCGGGGCAAATCATCCGCACCATCGTGGGTACGTCAATCTGTACCTGATTGATGTTGTTTCGGGAGCAGTGGTCTTTTCCACTTCTCATCGCCGTGTCCAGCCGCCTTACCATGTTGTTTACGCCGAGAACTGGGTAGTGTACTCTTACTACAACGAAAAATACCGACGAACCGAATTGGGTTCGCTCGAGTTATTCGAAGGGCAAACGCAAAGCAACAGCACCGCGTTTTCCTCTTTCACGGCTCCTCAACCGCTCGTAGACCGACAAGCCTACATCTATCCGGCCCACATCTCGGCCATGAAAGACACTTTCTCCGAACAAGGCATGACAGCAAAACATGTCTTACGTGAGTATTTCGACCAGTTTTTTTTTTTTAATTGTGATTCATAAACTAATCTGAGACATAATCTTTGCAGTTGGACTAACAAATGGGTGGATCCAAGAACTTCCACGAGTTTTCTTGGATCCGCGCCGACCAGTTGTGGCTGCTGCTACTCCTGAAATGCGCGAAGAAGGTATCATGCCCTATCTGCCCGAGTTGCCTGTGCCAGCCGAAGCCATCATCAATTACAATCAGACAGTAGCTAACGTCAAGAGTATTTATGTTGTCCCATCCTCGCTAGAATCCACAGCGCTGGTCTTTGCCTGCGGCTTGGGTATAAATTCCGTCTTACTAATTGAACCTCCGCGCTTCTAAAACCGTTCCAATCTTTTCAATTTCAGATATTTTCTTCACTCATGTGACGCCGTCGCGAACTTTTGACGTCCTCAATGACGATTTTGAATACTTTTTTATCGCCTTGGTTTTGACCGGATTGACGTTGGCCTCTTTCATCACCAAACGATTGGCGGCTAAGAAATCCCTTAGGCAAGCCTGGAAGTAAACATTGGATTGAAGTTCATTTGGCTTATCTACACCCGAGCAACAAAATAAGACCCATTCCCCTCTCTCCTGTGTGTTTGTGTGCGTGAATGTGTTCGCTAGCTGTTGGGAGAATCCATCCATCAGGTCAGCTGCCCGTTTGTAGTTGGGGCTAGTCAGGTTTCCATTAAACTTTTAAAACGCCAACATTTTGTTGTATTAATTTTTCTTTAATTTTTAATTTTGACAACATTTACAGAGAGGAACGATCGGGGAAATTTTGGGTTACTAAAAACTAAACAATTTCGAAATTAGAAAGGATCAACCAAGGCAAAATTTTCAATACAGGTGATAAGCCAATCTACGGACAAGGTTTTTACATGGACCATGTTGTACTTGAGGGACGGCTGCGTTTTGGCTTTAGAGTCGTATAGAATGAAATGGGAACATTTCGCCAAAGGACTAGTAGGCGATGCATGGTAAGGTATTTTCTCACCTGGGGTAATATTTTCGGGATTCGGACTACGAGTTAAGACAGAACCGCCTCCGTGTTTGATCCACTGTGTAATGTCGGCCTTGCTAGGTGAGGAAAAGAGACCGTTCAGGTAAAAGAAACAATTATTAAAGAGGCCAGGCAACTGAAGAGCGATATTGAGCCGATTTGGAGCTCCGTCCGTAGGTGCTCGGCTTAGTGTGCCATCAATTTCATGTTGTCTTGGATCTGTCAAGCGTTCAAGCTTTTCACTTTCCTCTATCCCTACAACAAATTTCGGTTAGCCATTTGGTAACTAGAATAATTTGAAAACTCACATTTAAAATCAACTATGAATTTGCCCTGAAGAACTGCTGAGTAGAAATGCGCGTTTGCCTTGATAATAGGGCTCGGATCATTTAGTCTGATGGCCACGTGAGTGACCTGGCTCGAGTAAGTCGTTACCAGCTTCAAACCGAAGGTACGAGCAAGTTTGCCGAGTCTCGGTTGGGATTTCTTTTCCGCGTTAAGTACGAAGAGCTGAATCGCCTGCGAAGTCTGTCGAAGTCGCTCAGTATTGCAAGGTGTAACTGGGGCTCCATTACTAGCAGATTCGAGAGCTTCTTTCATTTCTTCTTCGCCATTTTGACACAAATCTCTAAAAGATCAAACATATTAACAAAAAGTGATTGAAAAATGGGCGTTTAAAATATCTTTACTTTGGAGTGAGACCTCGGCTGTTTCGAGCATTTACATCGGCGCCATGAGAAACAAGAATACGTGCGATAGCTGGACGATTGCTGGCGACCGCGTCATGAAGGGGAGTCTCGTTCTGGCCACCGGGGATGTTTGGATTTGCGCTATATTCCAGCAACAAAACTACAATTGCTTCGTTTCCACAACCAACTACTTCATGCTGAAAAGATGAATGAAGATGGCGAAAATTCCACAAAGTGATTGTTATTATATGAATTAGCCTACTAGAGGAGTCCAGCCAGCATTGTCCTGTGTATTGGGGTTTGCCCCTAGCACTAAAAGCTCCTTCACTCTTTGGATATCCTGTTTAAGACATGCCTGAAACAGACAGAGTAAGAGAGAAAATAAGAATTTAATGCCATGTGTTTTTACTTTACTTGTGTTTAGTTTGAATATTGATGAAATTTACCACATGTAGGGATGTTTCTCCTTTCTTGTTGCGTTTATTAATCTTTGAAACAGACAAAGTTCCAGATATTGAACAGTCTAACAGGCTTTCATTAAGACTGGCCTGTCTCTCACGCTTTTTGAGCAATGATGGAGTTGGAGTAGCAAAGTTTTCTGTGTTGTTGGTTTTAGTTGCAGAATTTATCCTAGAAACTTTGCTGGTAGTTGCAGGTGTTGACACAACAGCTGTAGACCCGATTTTGGCACTGTCACCTGGATGTGATTGTGTCAAGTCAATTCCTAGAAACTTAGCCATGGGCAGGTAAGCTTCAATAAGATTCTCTATTGTATGGTCTGGTCTGCAGGCCTCTGCTGGAGAGGTAATGCCACATGTGGGACATGGTTTGCCAGAATGAATGTCTGTGCATGGCAAACAGAATGTATGATCACATTCTCCCAAAACATGAGGATTGCATGCGAGTTTTTTGCTGTCAAAATAATAGGAAAGATACAAAATTTGTCACTTCTGATATAAATTTTAAATGAATACCAGAATTCACATTCGAGTTGTTTTCCAAGTTCCAGAAAAGATTTCCTACTCTTGATGAACTTTTCGTTTTCGTTTTCCATGTCGTATCCTGGTCGTATAGTCTCGTGTTGTTGTTTTTTGATAAAAAGTTTCCCGCTACTCTTTCTGACAATGGTGTTGCCAATTGTAGTATCGAATTTACTTTTTTTGATAGAAACTTTCTTAGTTAGTTGGAATTAAAAGTCAAAATTCTTTTAAGGTTTTATTTATCTCAAATTGAAATAAAGATAAAAGAATAGAAAATTTGTCTGTATCACGGCGGCAACTACGCTTTCTAGAGGATGGGTAGAATTCAGCCGTGTGTTGGAGTTGTCTGTTGTGTTTTACCTGCAACTTGCCATCACACCTAGGAAAAAACGATCCGACCTGCAATTAATTTTGCCCCGACGGACCATAAGGTGGGTCTGATTCCCTCTACTCCTTTGTTTTTATTTTTATTGTTTTATTTCCCGTGGCTTTTGTGAGTTTGTTGTGTGTTTTTAGCTGCATGTAGGTGAGTGAAATAGTGTGTGAGAGAAGTGATCTTAGGTTTGCATCTCTCTTCAGTTTAACTCCTTGAACTTACTTTGATTAAGTGATTAGGTTACTGAATGTGGGTTGAATATTGTGACATTGGATATGACCGCCATTGGGGCTGG
This sequence comes from Ceriodaphnia dubia, assembly GCA_022539655.2. NCBI lineage: Eukaryota > Metazoa > Arthropoda > Branchiopoda > Diplostraca > Daphniidae > Ceriodaphnia > Ceriodaphnia dubia. Next base: position 820,357 of record JAKUCG020000186.1, read on the forward strand.
GTTATCAGGGCATATTTATTGTGATAAAAGTTTTTGAAAAAAAAGGCCAAAGGCACCGTTTGTTTGTGGACTCGTGAGCGTAGTTATTAGTCCTATAGCAAGAGCAACGGTAACAGTCATCAAAGCAACGTTTGGTGGGTGTATTTTTTCCCTATTCGGACCGAGTTTGTTGCCCTTCGTGTGCGAAGATGACGGAACCGAAGGCCCTCGGGCAACTCTGGCCTCTTTTTTCCTTCATGTTTCTTTTTTACCAATACGGTCCCAAGCCACGTGATTGGGATACATTGTTGTAGGAGCAAGTAATTTATCCCCACCATATCGTAATCAGGCCAATGTCTGTCTGTGTTGTGCTCTGACTAGCTCTCTTTCCAAGGTTGAGTAGACTTTGGTGGTGGACGAAGCTAGCTTTTTAAGTGAAACCTTGTAAGGATTTTCTCTCTCTCTCTCTCTCTCACACCGTTTTCCTTTCGGGAGATAATGGCCAACAGAGAAGGTCCAGTGGCCAAACGGACGGACAGTTGCCACCAATCGTAACGGCCTTGCCTTGTTATTTATAAGTTCTGAGCGTCGCGACGACGCCGACAACAGCGTCTACCAGAGCTATAGACTCGGGATTTGCAACCCTCGTACGCGATTTGCGAACGTTAAAAGAGGGATTTTTAAACGGTGGCCATATAACCTTGCGGTTGCATGTTCGACTCTTGACGTTGCCTTGTATGGCCCGATGAGCGGCGTTTCGAGCGCGCTCCGTGAATACTTGATCGCTGTCCCGTTTCACTTGATTCACGCCGGCTTCATGTCGAGAATAAAAAACAATGTGGGTGTGATGGGGAAACCTTGGGTTATTGAACGCTGAATGACACAAAAATGAAAGGATAAACGTCTGAAAATAGCATTAAATTATGTGGGTCTTTCTTATAATACATGATGACGAGAAACTTCCTTTAATTAGCCTTTGAGTTGATCTACGACCCTGTAACACTTGAAAGACAATCTGTGTGAAAACTCTCTTCCTTTCTGTTGACATTTGTGTAGGGTTGAGGTTTCAACATTTTTTTGTTTCCCCATTTTTTCCTTCTTCTTTTGTGTGTCAACAACTAAGGCGTTGCATAAATGGTCGCTAGGTGGAGTGAGTTTCAGGAATGAACCAGAAAAAGTAAATTGCAGCCCGAGCCCAGCTGCATGACAACTTATTCCAAACGTTACTTGACTATTTACCCAACGTTCAATCTGGCTCGAGCAACCGAAAAGTATTTTACTGCATGCCTAAAACGAGTGATTTAAACGAGACTATGGCTCCCGGTAGGAAAAGTGACGGTGCCAACGGTAGCTCGGCAACGACTAAACCCCAAAGTAGACCCCAGGATGAGCGACGTCGTAAGCGATTGCGCGTTGAGAGGGATTCGGACGAGGATGTGCAAATTCTAGAAGACGAAAAAACAGGCCTGCCTTCTGGCAGAACCAGCCAGAAATTTGCTGATGTAGGCAGGGATACTAATAAAAGTAATAAAGAACCTGAGGCAAGTGGGAAAAGAGGCCGTTCTGACAATTCTGGCACTAGTGATAAAACAAAAGCTGAACACAAAGGAAAAGGCAAGATGTGGTTTTAGTTGCTAGTATCTCTTAACTCTGTTTGCTTGATAAAGCTTGTCCTGATTAACTTTTTTGGGTAATTGTGGTTTAGGTCTGAAAAGCGAAAGCCAGCAAGCAGCCGAGGAGGCTGATCCATCCACAACCATGGTTGATTACTATAAGATTCTTGAGATACAACGAAATGCATCAACTGCAGACATCAAGAAATCGTAAGTTGGACATACTCTTTTTGCACTCTTTCTTTGCAGCTTATTATGAACCATTAAGAAGTAGGTTCATTTGAGGATGGTTGGCTAAAGAATAGCAAAGTTTGCATATTTTATCACATGTTTTCTCTTCTGGGTGGTAATGTAATTCTTGGCTCGTAGCAATGAACCTCCTTGCCGTCCGCTGTTCTTATTTTTAGATCACAGAATGGAAAAGTTACACTTACATGCGTCGTCAGTCGGTCGGTCATGGTTTTGATTTCGTAGCGGAACGGCACTCCATCAATCCAATTGTTATGACTTGGCAAAAAGAGATTGCAATTTATTCATGTTGGCATCTTCTGCTTCCTATTTATACATGAAAACGCTTAATGTTACATTTTAAAATGTTCTTTACAGATACCGAAGGCTCGCTCTTCGCTGGCATCCTGACAAAAATCCCGACAACCAAGAAGAAGCGACGGGTCGGTTCCGTGAACTGTCCGAAGCGTACGAGGTGCTAATTGACGAAAAAAAGCGAAAGATATACGACCAGTATGGCAAAGAAGGATTGTTGAATTCAGGACGACCTTCTAGTGCGCATCACAGAACACGTAGTGATCATGGGGCAAGTTTTGGAGGATTTGATACCTTCGGATTCGGATCACCGTTCGACTTTGGTTTTGGCTTCCCCGGATTTGCATTCAGAGACCCAGAAGAAGTTTTCAAAGAATTCTTCCGGGGCGATCCTATGGCTGATCTCATGGATGATTTCTTTAGCAATGATCCATTTTTCGGAGGTAAACAAACCGTTGTCACCGTTTTGGTATTTGTCAGTTTATATAATATTTCTTCATCATGGCTCAATAGGTTCCAGAAATCGAAGCAACAATCGAGGTCAAAGATCGTCTGTAAGTGGTGGAGTGTCACGTCAGCCCAACAACTCTCTCGCAAGTCCGTTTTTCCCGCCTATGGGTTTTGGATTGGGGGGACCTATGGGCCTGAGCAATTTTTTCAGCATGCACGATAGTCTGGGAGGAGGAGGAGGCTCAGAATTCTTCTCAACTACCACCTTCGGCGGAGTTACAGGCGGCCAGGCTGTTCCCGCTGTCAAGCGGACCTCTACTTCCACCCGAGTTAGCAATGGGAAAAAAATCGTCACCAAAAAGTTTGTCATCGTCTAATTTTTTCCCTTATCAATTATTAACGAACGTACTTTTAATACATTTGTAGAGTTATCGAAAATGGTGTTGAAACAGTCACGATCACCGAAAACGGCGTACTCAAGTCGAAAACTGTGAATGGTGTCGCTCAGGCCATTGGCTACTAACAGAAGAGCTTAAGTTTGATAAAATCTTAAGAAGAAAATGAATGGCGTTCTTTCCAATCATAAAATCAACTGTGAAGAAGCCTCCCCGATTTTTCTGTCTCGTCTGTGTTTTGTATATAGGACCAAAAACAAAATTAACGGAAATTCGTGATGATGACACGTGTTGGAGGTCGTAAATCCTCCTTCTCGACCTCCTCGACAAAGACACAGAAAACTGTAAGCTGCTTTCTTGCTCTGTAAAAAAACGCGACTGACTTAAGTTGGTCAGAAACACAGATCCCTATTGAAAATGTTGGGAAGACGTGTACGATGGTCCTTTTCTCGCAACCTCATGGCTTTTCGTTGTCATTTTTTGTGCCCACCCTGTTTGGCGTGGAAAAAAGCGTATTGAGAATTTCCTTGCATAAATGATCGTTCATAGTTACACATGTTTCACCTGATGAAAAGATATCGAAGAAGCACAGATTTTCTTATGTTCTTTATTATTTTACGCAAATACATGCGTGCTGAAAATTGAATTTGCTGTGTGCATCATTATCAAGTTATCAACTTCCAAGTTATATTATCAGGCTGCCTCTTGCCTGACTTATGTTGAGAAAATGAAGGATGTAACCCAATCAGTAATGCTGACTGTTGACTGTGTCGAATAACTTTGTTGATTGATAAATGTTTTCCATTGTGAAGTTGCATCTTAAATTTACTTGGTTTATAGTTTCTCTGACGGAAACGATCAATGTCTTTTCTTGAAATTAACTACTTCGGAAACTTGGGGTAGAAGGAAACTTCTGAGGACAACTCACTGGGAGCATTAGAGAACCTCTCCAGAATTTGGTGCTAAAAAAAGTACCAGATCGTTACGTGGCTTGATTCCTCGCGGGACTCCATTTGTAAATGTTCGTTTAAATTGGGTTAACTGTGTTTGATTTTCATGTCATGGCTAAATTTTAAAATGTCGCAAGTGCTCTGAAGTAGAAGTTTTTTTACAGAACAACTATTTCTAACCGTTTTTTTTTTTTTGTTTGTTTTTGTTGGAGGTCTTAACTCCACTTTGGTCATCTGAAGGTAATCAAGTTCGCGATAAGCTCAGGAATTTCTATCGAAATTTGCGCAAAATTTTTTTTTTCGTGGCATTCCCTATACAAGGAACTAATGAATTTTTTGGCGCATAGATGGCGATGAGTTCAATGGGCGTATATGTTTGACACATGACACACAGAAGAAGCGATTGCAAAAAAATCTGAATAGTGGTTTTACAGGTTACCGTCGAATGTTGGTGGAGGACGTACTGTCCAAGTGTAGCTAACAATCAGTCGCATTGACCTAGTGAAAAACCCGATTGCGGAAGCTGTACGACTTGCACCGGTGCGTATTATTTCATTAAGAAACGCGCCTCGCTTGGATCATCATCATGGCTTGGACAACTTATCAACTTTCCCTTGCTGTTTTGATGGTTGTCACTGGTTCTATCAATACGCTATCAACAAAGTAAGACGATCCTTTTTTGAGTCACTGATGACTACTAACAGCATCCACCCTACCATTGCACTTCTAGATGGGCTGATAAACTTGAGTCAGAAAACAGTGCTGGCGAGGTACAACCATTCAACCATCCCTTTTTGCAGGCATGCACTATGTTTATTGGAGAATCACTCTGTCTGTTAGTGTTTACCATATCACATTTTGCAAAAAAGAGGAAGCAGGTATTTTTAAATTTCAACTATCCAGTTGTCATGCTTAAAATAACTTTTCTTTCTTGATATGGCAGTCTCGGTCAAATGAACTGGCTGCTGTTGTGGACAATCCTGTCTGCAGTTTCAATCCTCTTATTTTCTTTCCTCCTGCTATGCTTGATATGCTTGCAACATCTACCATGTATGTTGGTCTCAATTTGACATATGCATCATCATTCCAAATGCTGAGAGGTTAACTACTTACTCTTTAAAAAATAAAAATGTAAATCTCTAATAATCAGTATATTCTGTCTTAGGAGCTGTGATTATTTTCACGGGACTGCTTTCCACAGCTTTCTTAGGTCGTCTTTTGAAGGGACGCGAATGGCTTGGTATGCTAACTGTCATCATGGGACTGAGTGTGGTGGGCGCGTCCGACTTTATCTTTGGATCCGGTGGTAGTAACAACTCTCTTAACAGCATCATCACAGGGGATTTGCTGATCGTCATGGCGCAGATTGTTACTGCCAGCCAAATGGTCTGGGAAGAGAAATTTGTTACCAAACACAATGTACCAGCTCTACAAGCGGTGGGTGCATGTCTATTTCTTGAAAAAGAAAAAGTAAAAGGTAATCTCTAACCAGCATTTTTTCTTTCCTTAGGTTGGATGGGAGGGTATTTTTGGTTTCGTTACTTTGAGCCTCTTGCTTATCCCCATGTACTTCCTCCGGGTCGGACCTCCGTTCAGCACCAATCCAAGAATGGTTCTTGAAGACGCCCTAGATGGTTTTACCCAAATGAGAAATAACCCCATGATTATTCTTGCCATGTCAGGTATCAAGTTCTTGCGCCCTGTCGTCATTTTTTTTTATCTTACATTTATATCTATGTTTAGGCACCGTGATAAGTATCGCATTCTTTAATTTTGCCGGTGTCAGCGTCACCAAAGAGCTATCAGCTACCACACGCATGGTGCTGGACTCTGTCAGAACGCTTGTGATCTGGAGCGCCAGCTTGTTGCTCCAATGGCAGCAGTTTTACTGGCCACAGGTATACAGTGTTATTACTCATTATATTAGCTGATGATCTGATCAACTTTCTTATCGTTGTAGATTATCGGATTTGCGCTGCTAGTGTTGGGTATGGGACTATACAACAACATCATCAACGCTGCGGTATGCAAGTGCCGCCGCGAAACTGATTCGGAGCCGCTGCTTGGGGCCAATGAAGATACGTCGATAAACGAGGAAGAAGGAAGACCGAGTGTTATCCACTAGTTCCTCATTTTTATCTTTGCTTCGTATGCTTGCCTCTCTATCTTTTTCTCAGTTTATTATAGCATTGCATCCTCTCAATTTTTTAAAATAACGGAAAGCTATTAGCATTCGATTCGTTAAATAGTGCAGTCTCGGTCAGCAGAAAATTTACTTTTGTATTTTAAAAATGAATTGAGACGATGTAAGCCTGTGTGTTTCTTCCGACTCTCATTTGTCTTGGAACAAACGGCGATTCTGTTTCGTCTGTCTTTCATAAAATGGCGGGTCATTGATGGAAATCAACAATACATTATCATGTATAGGTATGAATTATCTATGTTTAAAAATGTAGTTTTAAAATGTTACACTTGGTCAAACAATCATTGTTAATTAGAAAATTTTAAGTTGGGCACAGAGATTTTTTCTCTCGAGTTTCTTTCCTCCTGGAATCGAATTTTGAGGACATACAACTTATGGGTTAAGCAAGTATATTGCTGCGTGTGAAGCACCTAATCGCTAAAGCATCATGTGTTACAAAATCATCTTCCGAGGAAATTTTTTGGTGGTTTTCAAGTTGCGCTGTGCTATCAGGGGGACGGGCACGGTTGTTAAATTCTGAGGATCATTCTGCAGTCCATTATTGTGGCCTATTCATTATAGACACCAAGGGCAGCCCTTATATTTAATTCCAACAGTAATCCAACAGATTATTTCTAATTTTGTTATTCTGTTCCAGTAATTTAGGGAGAAGAGATCAAGTGTAAAATCCCTTGCTGTCCTCTGTCCAGGCTGTAGTACATTTCAAGGTTGATCACTGATCTTACATTATTACATAAGATTTCTGACTGATACTGTTACTTTGAAATAGTGATTTCTTGAAAGTAACAATTTACATCTAGACGTAATTGAATTTAATTTTTGATTGTAACTAACTTTTCTACATTGTTGTTCCTTTGGCTTATCAATCTGAAGTATTTTTCTAACAATCGGATAACGCAAGAATTAGGGTAGAAAAAGCTTTAATCATCAGTCGCAGCGCAATGTGCGCTTCACAAGGTTTCTTCCGTGCCAACTTTTTCTTATGTCATTTCTCAAACATCCATTTGTCCTGAATGCCCCGTTCCTATTGATTTGCTCGGCCACGTCTCTTGCTTCGTTTCACTCTTTGTTCTAGAGCTTTTTACATACAGACAAGTACTAAGCAAAGGAAAAAAAAACTATGAATGTTTCCGACCTTGGAAAATATATTTTACTGTATCAAGCAACGCGACTGCTCCTGCTCGCGAGCAGGCGAGGCCCGGTCTGTCACTTTCGATGGCAGGTAAACTAATCGCAAATCGTGCAACAGCGCATGTTGTTGTTCTCTCTGTCAAGTTTTCAAGTTTTCTCTCTGTGATCACGTACGGAATTCGAATGGTAACGAATTAACGATTTTAATTCATTTTCTTAAATGTAGATTAATTTGGTAAGGGTTTTAGTAGAAGCTAAGTAACTATCAAGGAGTTTTTAGAATGTTTGTATCCATCCTTGTGAGCAGACTTCAATTCTTTTTGTCTCAGCCTCTCAGGTAGTTTAAATGGTTAGTATTAACTATAGATCTCACTTTGAATTAAGCCGGGATTTGCCTTACATCAAGCTAGACTAAAGCAGGGTAAAATTTGTATGTAACTTCCAATTCGTTAATGCATTTTTTGTTTGTTGTGTGGCACGAGTTACATCACACCCAATGCTGATTCCAGTTGCTTGAAGGGTAATAAAAATTACCAATTAGTTTTGGAAAATTAAGTTATTTCATTGTTGTGTTGACTTGAACTGTTTGAAAACTTATTTTGATTGAATTTGTCTTTAATCTGAACTTTAGTGACTCTGCACTGTACTTTATTACCCTCCAAATAAGCCTAGGAGAACTGCCTGTTTAAGGGTGTAAAAGTTTGCAGGCTGTTTAGTTTGTGAGAAACATGCTTCATTTAAGGCCATAGCCCATCCTGTTCTCTATCCTTAAATAAGAATGAGGTTAACTGGCTAAGATTTAATTGCATTTATTGTTTGTCTTGATGAGAGCTTGTTTTCCCCTAATAGCCTACATTTGATTTTATACTTTTTTTAGTAGCGCGATCCGACCAACCAGATGTGAACACGTCATTCTAGCCCTGGGATGTGTGTTTGTGTGACTGCTCATCCCTATAGGTTGTCTCGTTGAAAGGTGCATGGTGTAGTAACTGTAGTATCCCCTAAGAACTGATCGCTTCAGTGACAGACTTTGTGGGTGTATTTACAAATTGCTATATTATATTCAGATTGACTAACATCTTTTCTTTCAATGTTTCAAGCATCGCGAACCTGAACCCCCGTGGAGCTATCGTAGCTGCTTGTGTCATCATATGTGCAGCTACTGCACATAGCGGGACAACCTCCGACCACTCCAAATTGCCAAGTACAATTGAATCCTTAATTAGACGATAAACACATGTAAAAGTACAAACCGGAAGTGGACCGGAAGTAGGAAAAACACGTTGTACAGCAAAATAAAGGGCAGAATCGGATTCCTCGTCAAATTCTGAGCTAGATTATCTTGTTTTTATCAACTTTTGGAACATGTCGAAAATCGAGAATTTAAGAAGTCTATAGACTTCAAAAATTTGCGATTTGGTCAATCTCTCAGATTTCAATAATAAAACATTATTTTTGCTCAAAAAAGTGTGTTGATTCCGAATATCTACTTTGTTTTGTGATAGAGGCAGTATTTCTCACTTCCGGTCTATTTCCGGTCTCCGAAAATGTGGTCCATCTACTTCATTCCGTGATTTATAGTTTGTATTTTTTTTTTTCAGTTGAATGCTGATGCCATGCTGATGAAGATTTGACTGGAGAACCATTTTTTGGGAGCGATATGACTAGGTACGTTGAAACTTGCAACTTGTTTTAATTATTGATCAACTAACATTTGGCTTTTAATGTTTCAGGAGTCGCAAACCTGCACTACACTCAGGTGTTGCTGCTAAGTGTAGATTCCCCTGTAACCTTCTATCCTTCCAATTCCGGTCCTGATACCCGCAATGCAGGAGGTAGGGATGGGCTCTGTCTCGAAAGGGTGAATACAGCCAAGCGCCCGACTAGGTTCAATCGCATCCCTGAAAAACTGGCCCCAATCGTCACTCTTCTCTCTTTCCGGCTTCTCTTAGCCATGCCTCTCGTTGGGCGGTACGGGCCGTGCCGAGCGACGTTTGGCTCCGAACGAAATGATGAAAAACGATTATCTCTTCTGGAGATTTATCTACTCTGATCGTTCAGAAAGTAATAAATATACCAATGCAATCCATAAAACTTATACGATTATACTGTACATTAACGAATCTCGTAAAATTTTAATAAAAAGACCGTCCGGTACAAATCTCAAAATTTTGTTTCATTTCGACGAATGTATTGTATACAGCATGAATATTTTACATGATTTGTCAGCGTTTCCACTGTGCCATAAAAAAATACAATTTACATATATATGAAACAAGCATATACAAAGAATACACTTCCTACTTTGCATACTAGATTGTAAGCAAGAAATACCGACCACAGGGCAAAATGTTTTATACCCTGAAAACAGGAAATATCTGGAGGATGCTCACATTTCCATTAAGGTTGCACAACCTGAAAAGAGCAAAAAAAAAACATGGTTAATTTTTAATGTAAATTAACAAACGAAAGTTTAAATATACCGTGTTTTGGGGTAGCTTTGGACACATTATAGTTGTTATAAAACTGTTTCGATAGATCACTTTAAGAACTTAGCTAATTATATGCTTTTAATTACTATTGCATTAGCAAAAGTGCATTTTACTAACTATTTTGTAATTGGCAGAGGTGTCCAAAGTTACCCCAGCTGTCCAAAGTTACCCAAAATACGGTACATAGTTTAAGCAAAATTAAAAACGTGACAGGTGGAAAAAAAAACAAGGATTTATATTTAATTGAAATAACACATCCTCACTGGATAGTGCGAGATTCGATGTTTCTCTGTAGCAGAAGGGCGACAAATACAGCAAAAGAGATATGCGCGGATGACGCCGCTAACGCCGGCCGCTGTCTACAGGCAGCACGGTACCCAGCGGAAACTCGGTAACGAATCGATAGATCGAAGTACAGGTAGAAGTGCAAGGTAATTTACTTCATTGCCTTTATTGTGGTTCCATTCTGTAGTGTAGTTTAGTCATGACACTGGAATAAATGAAGTAAAATTTATCATAAATAAAAAGAAAATGGGAAAACAAAGAATCTAATTCCATTTCATACTGTTTTAAGATTTGGCACCTACATTAGTAAAGCATTTTAGACGTAAAATTCGAACGTCTAGTTAAGTGGAAATTTAACGTGTCAGGATAGTATTTGGTAGTGCTCTAGGATTTTAGTTATTTTCGCAATACGGTACGTAGTCTCTGATGTAGTAATTTAGTCGTGAATTGGACATGACAGATTAAATTTAGCTGCGTCAAAACTGACACGTCCCCAATACGTATTAGGAATGCTTTTCTCCCGACCTTCTTATGTTTCGAGACGACCCCGCAATTCTGCACGCAAACAACATTTACAAAATGTTTATTATACCACTCTTTCACTAAAACAACAACTTTTATTAATTTCGTAATGAAGCGCACTAGATAAAATCAAAAATACCCCTGAAAAAGGTATAACCATCTCTGGGTAGAACACAAGTACACAACAATCCATCGGGTACGGTTTCGGTAGAATTTAGTTTTACATTAGCTTACTAGAAGAAAACCTCAACCCGCAGATTATGCTCGAAGAGCTAGCTACAGCAGAAAATCCAATCGAATTTAGAATCACCGCTTAGCCGAAAGGCTGACGCCTTTCGGCAGTAACATTTCAGTCGATCCTCTTCCTATTCCCCCGCACTTTCGCCAAAAAGTCACCCAGCTAGAGCTTATCCTACAAACCAGAGACAACTATTTCTCAGACCATCCCCAAGGTTTTCAAACGTGAGTAACCAAGCACTCCATGTTTGACCTCCACATGCAGGATTGCTGTAGGCCAAAACGCATGAAATCTTACATTCATCACACTATCGGTCAGAAGGGGAAAAGTCACAATCAAACTAGACTTACTTACTTGTTCATAATTAAAGTTTAGGAAAAATAAGGAAGAGTGTCCTAACAGCAGTGGAACCAGAGTTAATGAAACAGCAACTCCCTCAATCCAAGCGCTTTCATGTAAATCAAATGTAGTTCCAGCAGAGATTCATGCCATAATGGAAGTACCTAGTTCCAACAATATAACAATGCATGTAGTTTTCATTAGTAAATAAACCCAGTATCAAGAATGCTTGGATACTTGCTAAAACCAGTAAGTACAAAATGCAATAAATACTAACGTAAATACAATCTCTCTTTCACTGGAGTCCAGCTTCTCGAGAGATGAAAACAGCACGTGATGTTACAAGATGATGAGAAGAATTTACGTTATCAAAATAAGAAACAAATAAGTTTTAACTTTTAAGTAGAAGGACTAACATATTTAATATTAAATATATGATTGGAAGCTAGACTTTAATATAAAAGTGTGATAAAATCGGATAAAATTTGGACTTACCCACCTTCTCTTCGAAGTGCTGTCACCTGTCACGTTTTCCAAATTTGTCATTTGAATGCAATGCAGACGACGGCCCCGCGACCATGGTTGCAAGATTTTTGAAATCACGAAAATTAAAATTCCGATCGCCCATCGCATTTTTTTGCTACATTGCTACCATGGCGGCTTATCATCAAAACTTATCAGAAGTTTTTAAAATCATTCAATTTCTAATTAAACAGCATATTTCATCAATTTTGATTCATGCTTCAATTTGTCACAGTTTTTTGTAGATGAAATTTTAAAATCGGTTGTCGTATGTCTAGACGTCATGTGATGATAATACGAGCCTTCCTAGCAAAATTCGAAACTTATTTAAAATTACGGCAAATTTTTACAATGGACTTTCTTATGTTACAATAGTTCATTTTATAATTTAATGAAAATAACATCAACCATTGTACTGCTGCACATATAACTATGACCATGACTCTGCCTATGCTATGACGGCTATTTATTTTTCGGTTTTGACGCGTCAAAACCGGTTGCCATACTCATAATAGAAAGAAATGCGTAGGCAATCACCAACTTTGCAATCCCATACGCCCAAGCGCTTCTATCTAGATCAGATTCAGCTCAGCAGTCGGTAGCTTCCGGTCTTTCCAGCTGGGTGTACGACGACAAATTGTCGTTTCTCCTAATGGTTCTGTGTTGAGAAAGAGTTTCAGACGGATGTGAGTCCTGAAACCGCAGATCGTTTGAAAGTTTTGGATGGCCTACACTCAAGATGGCCATAAATAAAGCGGGAATTGTAACAGGCAGATTGATCTTAAGGGAGAAAAGAACATCGTTTGTAGCAACAGCAGATAAGAGTAAAGCCGACAGATACAGGGGCAGATCCTTGCGTGAAAAGCGGTGAAAAGGGCGAGAAAAGTGGGATTTAAAAAAAGTTATATTAATTTTTGATTGCGTTTGCTGGTTGACGTCAACAAGTTCTTGTATCAAAGCAAGCAGAATTCGCGTAGTTTTACGTCAACAACAATTTCCTCTTGGTCCGATGGAGTTAGTGCAACGAACGATGAGAGAACTTAAGCTGCGATCGATAGCCTCGTTGAAGGAAGCGCCTCTGAGAAGTGGGCGGTGTCATCCAAATGCGTGCCGTTGGTGGAGAGACCATCGACGTGTGTCGCAGCCGCGTGACTACGAGGGCGTCCTATTTTGTCCTCTCTTCAACTTCTCGTCACGTCCTCACAAAAGAGCCCAGATTCTTTCATCCTCTCTAAAAGGCGTCCACGTGACGGAAGGACCTCAATAGGACGCATGTCAAAAGAAGCCCAACAAAGAACTCGAGTCAAGTCTCTTTTCTCAAAAACGAATGTTTCATCCACGTGTTCGACCTTGTCACCGACTCTTTTGTCCAGGAAAACAACAATCAATTGCACCGTACATATATTGTATTGGCATTATATATGCTTTCTGGTTATTGGCTCCACTACATCGATGACATTGATGGGCGGGGACGGGCGTATATTGAAATGAAAAGGAAAAAAAAGGATATCTATCTGATGAGAAAGCCTTGAATATAAGAAATGCAACAAAACAGGGAACCTAGTAGTAGTAGTAAGTCGCGGCTTGATGCTGTTCTTATGTTTGTATTGAATTCACTCTCCGATCGTTGAAATGGCTGGGATCGAGGCAGAATCGATACAAAAAGGAAGAGAGAGACAGCACTTAAGTATTTCTTTCAATCTGTAGTAGGAATCCTGCTGATGATGTGAGTGACGTGATATCCCACCAGAGTAGAACTAAGCTAATAAAATAATAATAAACTTAAATCTTAAAAATATTCCCCTTTTTTTTTTTACTAAATATGGTATGGCTATTCTCGTTCAAGAACAAAACCGATGAGGTTATAGCCTACACATCTAAATAGAAGATAGACGACAAGCCAAAAGAAAAATGAAAAGGAAAGAAATAATAATAATGAAAGATAAAGTATACACTGACACCCCCGACAGTAATGCGCTTCTTTTCTTCACTTGAAAAATAATGAGAATTTGATATAAGATGAAAACGGAGAGAGAAAGACGACCGAATGGTTTCGAACAGAAAAAAAGCATCGAAGAGTCGAAATCCTTTGCTCAGTCGTTTGATACATTTGGTAAATAATGGAGGAATGTCTGAGCAATTCATTTCGACTCCTTTGGGTTGGTCCGTCTCTCGATTCTAAAACATCTTTCCTCTCCCATCTTATATATGACGTTGCTTGGCGTTTTGAAAATGATCATCTTAGAATTGGTCCGGCGTAAATTTCATTTCAGAAATTCAGAAGAAAAAAAGACGCGCGTGAAAGGGGTTTCAACAAGACACAAACACGACACGAGATGACATAAACCAAAGAAATGAAAAAAAGGGGGTCGTAATAAGTGAGAAAAAAAAGGATTTTGTAAATCAGGCAGATTAAGAGAAAGAGACAACTGACTGACGTGTTGAATTTTGGTATACGGGATGAGAGAAATGCCAGCGACGACTTGAGCAATCGCTTTTGAAAAAAGACAGGAGGAAAAGATTTGGTGTGTTTGGGAGGGTTGAAATTGAATCAAAAATTAGCGAAAAAATACGTAAAGTTTTGGTCAGTTTCTCTTCTTCTGATTCTCCACACTCTTTCATCTTCTTCGCTCATCGCTTCTTTTACATGACCGAAGTGACTTCGAGCATGTCGGCGAGAAAATCAGCCGAGTCACCGAAAGCGTCGGAAACGTCACCGTCGGATGAAGTAGAGACGGCGTCCGAAGTCGATGGATCCTCCGTGTCGATCGAAGAAGAGCAGACCGACGAAGGCATAAGGAGATGGGTGCCGCCGTTGTTGTTGTTGCCGCTGGCGTACATCTCCATAGCGCAAGAGATCTTGGGCAAAAGGTCCGCAGCCGGGACGGGCGATGGAGAGCCCATAACAAAGTGAGACTCGGTGTAAGGAGCCCGATCCTTCAGGTAGAGCCATGTGTGCGGCTGAACCACGGGGTAAACCTTTGGCACGGGGAAGCCATTGAAGCAACCGGCCGCAGCCAAAGTGTACGCCCCCATGTCCTCAAAAATCAGCCAGTCGCCGACGTCCATCAACGGCAACTGGGCGTTGGCGGCGATGCGATCAAGTCCGTCGCAAGTCGGGCCCCAGATGGAGCAGCTAAAATCAGGACCCGGACGGGGTTCCAGCAGCAGTGGAGTCACCACTGCGTGATCATAAAGCATGCAGTTGAAACTGCCGTAGACACCGTCGTTGATGTAGTAGAAATACGACGTGTTGGCCGGTGTTTGGGGCCCATCAGATTCTTCGTCGTCGGTGGTCAGTTGACGACGGCCGTGGATGCGGGTGGCCAAAGTGAAGGCCGACGCAACGTAGTAACGGCCTGGTTCGGCGATGATGTCAACGCCGCATCCCTCGGGGAAATGACGCTCTAGCGCCGAGTTGACGATGGCCGCAATAGCGTTGATGGAAGAGCCGCGATTGCCCGGATAGCCACCGCCCAAATCCAGTACGGACATGTTGATACCGTATTCACGGGCAGCCAGATCGAACAGCTGCCGGCCGATGACAATGCAACGCTCAAAGACTTCGGGTTCGTCGCAACCAGATCCAACGTGGAAACTGATGCCGACCAAATCGACGCCCAGTTTAGCCGCTAGAGCGATGAGACGGGGCGCATCCTTGGGGAAGGCGCCGAATTTGATGCCGAGCGGACATTGGACACGCTTGGCGTCGCAACGGATGCGGAGAACCATCTTGGCCGTTGGGTGGTGTTCTTTGACCTTGTAGAGCTCGCTCTCATTGTCGAACGTCATGGCTCGAACATCGACCGAAGCCGCATAGCGAATATGCGACACTTGCTTGGCCGGGTTGGCGAAAATGATGCGGTCCGTCTCCACACCCAATTCCAGCACCTTGGCAATCTCGCTCTGTTCAAATCAAAAAGGCAAAAAAACAAGAAAATAAAACCATTATTAGTTAGGTCAAACATTCGGTATTTAACTCGGATGAAGAAAATTTATGAAAAAAGAAGAAATAGAGAATATATATTTAAAAAAAAAAATAAGGGAACGTTTTTCTGGGTTTCGTTTCGTAAAAGAACGTCGATGGATGACGGGAGCACGACGTCTTACCTCGAACTACTTGACATAACGACTGTGAAGAAGTTTGTGCTGTGTGTTACAAAGCGTCCAGCGACAATCGAACAGGTGGGCAGTCAGAAGGAGGGGGGGACGGCAAGTAAGCGGACAGCAAATGTGTTCTAACGCACGAGGGGAAACGTGTTTTGTGTGTTGTCATCGAAAACCATGTAGCCGTGGCCCGGCAATCCCTCGAGTGAGTCCCCGGTCTCTCGTGTAGCTTGTCGAAGATCCTCTCCCCCCCTTTGTGGTGCAGCCAGCAGGGAAGTCATCCGTGCCGAATCAGGTCCAGCGAGACGGTTTCATCACGACTCCTATTCCTAACGCGTCCTCTGTTGTTTTGTTTTTGTTTTTTGTTTCCACCATGAGCCGCATTGGATCTTAGAGATACGTTACCTTAGAGGCGCAGTCGAAAGAGGCTCCCAGCGAGGCCAGCGTTTCCAGCACAGTCCGGTTGTCGTTGCATTTGACAGCTGCAAACACAAATAAATTGATTGAATTTAGTTGTTTTGATCGATAGAAATCAAATCGAAAAGTTTGACATTACCGTAGAAAGGAGCGACGCGAGGCATTTTCAGCTTCCACTCTTTGTGCTTGCGGATGATATCGCCAATGTCCATGACATAGAAAGCTTCCTCTTGGACGCCAGAGTGGGCGACGTCACGGATAACATCCCAGTTCTCTTTACCGGGCTCCAAGACGTGAATCTTGGGAATGGCATCGGCTTGGTCGGCCGATGCGTCGACCATTGACAACATTTCGGGTTTCATTTTTTGTTGCTAATCGAAGTTGTCCTTTGTTTGAACTTTGTATTTGTGATGATTTAGCGGAGATGTTGTTGAATGGACGATTGGGCAGAGAGAAACTCGACTAATTTCCTCTGCTCTTGTTTAAATAAGATTATATTAAAAAACCAAAGAGGCCGAGATCGAATCGACTGTTCCGAACGAAAATCTTTTCAGGATATGCCGTTTCCGTGCAATCTGTTAACAGTAACAATAAAATAACGATGAATATACATGAAAATGCTGCACACCGATATACTAGCCAGAAAGAAAAGAAAACTTACTGTAGTCAGACAGAGTATTGGGCAACTATGGTGAGTTAGTGCCCTAGGGTAAGTATCAGGCCAGTGAAGTGTCCGGACCGGGCCACGGAGGTTCCCGATTCAATTCTTCTCTCCAGTTGGTTCGGGTCCAATGATATGAGACCCTAACACGCCCCGAGTTGCAACCCTACATACAAATGAACAGACGGACAAAAATAATATTGATCAATTATGAATTCGTTGTTAGGAGTTATTTTGATCGTCATGCGATTAAAAATCACGAGACGATGTCAAAACGTGTCTTTTCCAGATCGTTCGTTTTATATCGGGACGGAATAGTCTAGCTCGGACCGGGCTGCTATCTAAATCGGGACTTGGCCCTTTGGCAGTTTGGCTCGTGAACTCAAGAAAAACAAAACAAAATCCAACAAACAAAAAAGGGAAAAGTATTTCGAAAACAAGATTGGCATCGTTTCAAAGTTCATCTGAATAGGATCTGGAGTGTCGGGCAGTGGCTCGTCGGCGCCCACTTTCATAACGATCGGCTAGTCACGATCACATTGACAAGAGGAAAAAAAAAGGAATAAAACTCGGCTACGGATCAGATGTCTTTTTGGGATTCGTTTTTCCATTTACGACTTGTGCAACTTTGCAAATGGCTGAGACGGGCACATTTAACTGGTTCGAGCCAGTTCAAGCCAGTTTGGTGGGTAGCCATTTTTCGCTCGACGCCCACATCCTCTGCTCTTAGATCTCGGCAGGCGAGACGACCATCACTTTTTGCACGTAAAAACTTGCCAATAAAACTCTCTTTCTTACCTTGTTAGGTGCGCACCCGTTGGGCTTAACTCTTTGCGGCGGAATTCTCAAAACGTTGAATTGGACAAAATCTCAAGAGGAGAATTAACCCCCAGTTTGGAGACGTTTCGACGGGTTGGCGACGGAGAAAACTCGGGGAGTTGCTGCTGACGCTGTTCCAATGGCCGACTGAATCGGTTCGGTTTCTAAGTCGAGAGAGAACGGGAAGAGAAGGTGACTTGCGCCGTGCGAAATCGACCGACCGACCAACTTGAAGTCCACAACTAACTTGCGGCGCAAGCGCGCTCCCTCCTGCCTTTTATATCAGTCACCCTTCCCTCTTTTCTTATTCTAACGCCCCTTGGGCACTTCAGTCAACGACATCTGACGGAGACTGTGGCAGCCATTCACGTGCAGACCGCATGAACGGGAACGACGACGTTCTAGAATCCTATTTTTTCTCTTTCGGTTTCGTCTTACATAATAATAATAACGAAATGATAATGCCTTATCCGCGCTCTTGAAAATGGCAAAAAAAATGCCATGAAATAATCCGATTAAGCTCCGGTAGTTGATTTAATTACGCTGGGCAGCAACAGCTGACTTGAGGGAAAAACCCAACAATTTCCATGCACGGACGAGCGTCATATGGGAAAAATGCAAGGTAATCGCACGAATATGACGTTCAATATAATTTTTTCTCTTGCATAATGATTGATGAATCAAAAAGACTTGAAAACCCAACGATCAAGGATATTGAAATTAGGTTCTGATAATTGATTTCACTGAGCGCAGCAAGAGAGGACTTAATGAACCCGATGACGATGGTTTGTCTTGCACGTAGACCAAATGGTTATCCGAGTAGGAGGCAATTCAATTTCGTATGTTTGTTTTGAACGTGTGTAATTATCCGACATTGCAGTTGATTAGATAGTCGTCTGGTGATGAAATATCGACACCATCCTTGGAATGAAGGAGGCTCGCATTGAGTGTGTATGTGGATGTGGCTGTGTGTTTGATAACCCAGTATATTGGGAACAATGGAGAGGAAATGACGCAAACCGATTATAAGCGACGATACACAGTCTGGCTTCTCTTCTTCTTATCAAAGATTAATGCGCCCGTCCGTGATCGTGCTGATGAAGGAATGGGTCAAGCGCGTGTAGCGTCCGATTCGGGACCGGTGCGCGCGCCGCAAGCTACCGGACTCGGCTCGTTTTTACGAACGGTGACGCGACTCGAGGTTTAAATGTACGTCCCGTCAACAGAGCAGCAGTCACAGCCATGGATTGAACTGCTTCATTTAAAACGATCAAATGGAAAATTGGTATTAAGTTGTAGAGAAAATTGTTGAAAGTTGAGTTTCGGCATCGGATGGCCGGGGTGTTGGATTCTTTTTTGTTTTGTTGGTAGAAGAGGACCAGTCAAGTCGGGTTCGATTTGGTTGGAACTGGTTTGTACTGGGTCGGCTCGGATATTTTGTTCCAGCGACGATAGTCATGAGCGGCAAAGCCCACACCTCCACGAAACACACAACACGAGGAAGACCAAGAGGCCGAGCTGATTGGTGAAGAGGGAAAATCTAGACCGACTCGGCCCCTCCGGGCACTGATACTTGTCGAACCTCCACTTTTCTTTCCTTCTTTCTTTCTTCTCTCTCTTTTATTTACGTCCAAAGGTCAAAAGCCCCCTCTTCCTCAGCTTTTTCATGAGCCCCCCTCTCAAACCAGCACACCCTCCGGAATCCATCCATCCGGCGGCGACCATCTTGCTCCCCTGCCACTAGGAAAACAAAAACACGAGCTTAACTGCGAGTAAAGTTAAATGGATTTACCTGAAACGACTTCTTCTTTTTAAAAAAACCCATGAACTCTTGTCGTATACTAAGTGTCAACGCAACTCTTTGGAATCCAGAAGGTTGTGGACGGACAAAGCTTTCTCTCCCTTTGCTGCTACTCTCTCTCCTCCGGGTCCTTATTTTAGCTCTCTCTCAACGGAATTTCCTTTGTTTCCATCAAGATAATTCCGGTTTTCTCCAGACTTTAGTCCGTCAACATCGAATAGAAGAAAAAAAGCCGCCACGAGACTACACACCATCAACGTCTACCAAGGGTAGTATCTGGTGGTCAAGAGAGAGAAAGAAGAAAGAATTAAAAAAAAAAACCTCGGATGATTGTCGACGAGACAGCGTGATCAATTCCGACTGTCCTTGATTTCCCAGACGGAATATTCCAGCGATGGAATCACCATTCCGGGGAGTGTGATCACGAGACCCAACTGGGGGATTCTTCTTCTTCTTTTCTGTCCTTGTTTGAATTCAAGTCAAGGTGATGGCGACCTCGACGAAACCAAAGGCAAACCTTTTTTTGTGGGCTCCTACAAGCATACAAGTCCATCGCGTCCTTTTTTATGGTTGACCGGCCTGTTTTTTCCCTCGTTTTCTGACCATCCGGTCATTCCGCTTCGATTCGGTTCATCCGCTATTTTGCAACCGCTCATGTGATCGCCTCATTCAAAAGATTGCATTCGCGCTTGGCCGTCTTTCTTCGTGAATCATTGCCCGGCTGATAACCATCGCTGCAACCACCCAAGTCCCGTGCACAGGTTCACCGACCGGCCTCAAATATTTAAAAAAAGTTGGATGTAAACAGCATAGGAAAAGGAAAAAGAAAAGATAAAAAGGCCGGCCGGCCTATCTTGTGTTCACGTCTAAAGTACAGGGACAGTGAAATGGGGAAAAGGATCTAAAAATATTTTGGGCAGTAACTCAAGTACACTACGTACTTGCACAATGACAAGTAATGTGTTGCATTACTTCTTTTGAAACAAAGTTGTACAACCTTAAACGATCAACAGACCGGCCACTGACCCAAGAAAGTTAGAAAGTCATTCAATCCAAACAACAGAGGTCGATCATCTTGTGGTTTTAATTTCACCGTTTGCTTGCCAAGTTTCTCAACAACTTTAGAGAACGATAAAATTGTCAAAATAAATACACGACGGTTGTATAATTCCCAAAACTGAGAATCGGCGTGCAGATAGAGACTTCTAGTACAAGGTTAGATATATCTTTCATGGCCAAACGACCAAAAAAGTGACCCCTTACATCATTATCAGCAGCTGGCCGTCACACACG
The DNA here is from genome assembly GCA_022539655.2 of Ceriodaphnia dubia. Taxonomy (NCBI): domain Eukaryota; kingdom Metazoa; phylum Arthropoda; class Branchiopoda; order Diplostraca; family Daphniidae; genus Ceriodaphnia; species Ceriodaphnia dubia. Next base: position 841,117 of record JAKUCG020000186.1, read on the forward strand.
GAATACAGACGGTAGTATAAGGCTAGTGGCCCTGACATTAAACCGTACACATGCGAATATATCGACGTTTGTCGACGTTTTTTCGCTCCTAGTATATATATATACAACGAGACAGCTCTTACGTTGGCAAGACTATCGTCTGGCGGCCAACTTTGCGTGTTTTCTCGGACTGAGTATACAGGGCCGTCTAGTAAGCAGGAACAGCGCATTGACATAAATGGGTGAAGGCCGTACAGTATGCACACTGTACGTCCGCCTGGAAATAGAACTGACTGATTTCCCGTCACTCTCTTGTTGGGCTACCTTTTCCATGACAGCTAAGGCGGAAGAAAAGAAAACGTTAGTCGACGTGGCATTACTCGTTCCGCTTCATATCGATTCCGGCGGTTGCGTTGCTGGGTCGATTAACGACGACGTGCACTGGACTCGTAAAAAGGCGCCTCTAACGGCCAATGTCCCTTTTTACACTACCAACTGGCCTTTCCTAGCTGTTAAAAAATAGAAAAAAATTCGTGAATTAAACATCTCACGTGCAGTCGTGTAAGATGAGCGACGACGAAAAAAAAGAAAACGCCCATAAAAGCCATTGGAAATGGCTGAATCCCTGAAATTCAATTATTTGAAAACGAAGCGAAACGGAAAGAGACGAATTAAGGCCGTCTCGCCGGATGAGACAATGGCGGCAATCGAAACCAATTGTGTCAGAAATTTTGGAAATACAACTACCTACCACACGAGCTAGAACTCCCATCTCGTCTTTCTGCCGACACCCAAGAAAACAACAGGCTCAAATTGTCCTTTTTTTCATTCTTATTATCGAATCACTCTCAATTCAAGATGGAGAGCAAAGAAAAAAGCCAAAAAATACAAACAGCCGTAAACATGGAAAAGAAATGGGCGGGCAAGAGCAAAGAGTTTTAACAGAGACGCAGCAAGAACGACATTCTGGCCGCAACACGACTTTTCTTTTTTAAAAAAATCAGGAGAAGGGGGGGGATCGCACGAGTCCATCCGTTCGTATCACTGTTTTAAACAAGGAATCACTTTGCGTGTGTTTGTTGTTGTGATTGTTTTCCTCTTTTGCCCAGTTTAAAGAAGAAAAATGTATAAGGTAACCGATGATGATTATCTGGAGCTATTGCACCATGGAGAGAAGTCAGAGAGTCATGGAATCAATGGCTTTTAACTTTTAAGAATAAATGGAATTACAAGTGGGCTCTGTTTCTGCGGATGCGTGGGGGAAAAAAATAAATAGAAAATCTCCTTCCCTGCCATTTATATCTACCAAAAGATTTTTGTTTTTGTTTAAAAGGAAAGACGAGAAGAACTACTACGTTGAAGACAACCACGATCGAAAACTAATTGGACAAACGAGTGGCAATCCGATCGGACTGAATCAACAACAAACCATGGTTTTGGTTTCTTCCATCGCCTTTTAATAGTCGGCGATGATTTTTCCGGGGGAGGAGGAGACAGTCATTACTGCCATAAATTGGTGGATAGAGTTGCGGGATGTTGTTGTTGTTGCTGTGGAGCCGGTTGCATTCCAGTAGATGAGAGAAACATGTATGGATTGTTGGTGGCGGCAGGATTCATACCCATCGCCGTGTTGCCCATCATCATACCTACACAATTTTTCCATCCATTACTGTAATACAAATGAAAAGATTACAATTTACTGACTTACCAGGTACTAGTGGCGCAGCAGGGGCGGCCATCATTGGATTATGCACTGTCTGACCGAAATTAAGGCCGCTCAACTGTTGAGAGAGCTGGCCCATTTGCGCTGCTCCCGTCTGAGGTATCGCGCCATTCGTTGAAAACATAGGACTAGAAAACATATTCCCTTGCTGCATGAGGGGATTGTAATTGCCGGCCATCATACCAGCCGATTGGTTCATTGAGGGAGCAGGTGCGAATGCTGGTTGAGGAGAAGCGTACACTCCTGCATTAATGTTTAACGAGTTATTTTAAATGGAACGGCAATAAAGTACGATTCGGGGAAGAACCTTGAGCAGCAAACATGTTTTGCATGGGAGGAACAGCTGTGGCAGAAGTATTTGTTCCTCCCTGATTGTATAACGCCAAAATTGAATTTTTGTCCAAAGTCCGTTTCTCTGTTGTACTAGGCGCTTTCTGATTGAAAAAACTATCCTCATCGGCATTTTTCGCTGCCCCTCCGACCGTACTCCCATTGGCACCATTTGCAGGTGGTGCAGCAGTGGTCAATAGTCCACCAAAAAGATCATTTCCGGCCGAGTTACTGACCATTGTATCTATAGAAACAAAACAGTAACAATAAACCATTACATCTAATAACTCCTAAAGCGTTCAAATTCTTTAAATGATACCTAATCCTAATAGGTCTTGAGCGGCAGAGCTGATTTTAGTAGGTGCAGGCAGTGACACTTCGACTGGAGCCGGTAAGCTGACTTCTTTTGCAGATGAGGAAGTTGAGCTAATTGTCGATGCGGCTTCAGTAGGGCGAGTACGAGAAGACGACGGATTGGGTAACTCGACTGGAGCAGCTGGGCTTCCATTAGTCTTACGTTTGGCTTCTTTCTTCCGTTTCATTTCCATTTCGATCTCGGCATCCCATGACACCTTCACCGGTGGTGGACATACCCATTCCCTATAAGAAATGTGGTGTAAAATTGTTAGTCATATTTGTCGCACAACATCTCACACTACTTCATTACTTTGCTATGTATTTCTTAGTCTCATATTTGGCTCGAATAAAACTCTCCAGTGTTGAATCTGTCTGAGGCCTTCGAAAACTATCAGGAAGGTTTGCCTCATATACTGCTCTGGCTCTGCTGTTGCCCATTTGCTGCAAGGACTAAAGTAAAGAGATTGTTATGCATTAGGTTATTATGACAAATGGAGTCTATACTACTGCCATTTACAAAAAGACAAATAGTGTACTTACAACCACTTGCTCAGGAGTCCAAGAATCTAAATTGACTGATTTCACTGCACATAAAAACAAAATGATACACAATGTTAATAGTATGATCTCAGGCTCATATTATAATAGGAAATTTCAATCAAACCTCTGGATATGTGCACCCCCAAATTACGGTGGATTCCTGCACAGCGAATGCACAAGAAGATGCCAAGATTCCATGACGCCCACCTTGGTCCTACACATCAAAGAAATAAACAATTAAACATTATCATGAATGTGAATAAAATAGTCATGTAAAAAACGAACCTTTGGCATCGCAGTCAACGCAATACTTGTTGTCTTCATCACGTAACATCGAAGCTAAAATTGTTTGACATTTTTCTTGAATAAGTTTCTGTTTTTCTTTTTCGGTTTTTGACACAGGACTCGACATGACTACGTATTAGATTAAAAACTGTTTCTATTTCCTGATCCACTACTGATTGGCAGTGAGGTAATGTAGAAAAGGGGGCCGATCAGATGAGACCAAGAGTTAATCAAAACGTCAGAGGATGGGGAAATGCCTTGTGTAGATGGCGTCGATTCCAGCCGAATGCTGACTTTCAAGTCGACTTCATCAATCGAGCGGAAAAACCGCCAAGTCACTTGACCGAGACATTAATCCTTCCTTGTCCTTCATGGTCGGAGAGCGAACCTGTTTGCTTCTTCAAACTTAATGTTCGTAATTTTTACTATTACAGCAATTTGTGGTCGTAGAATCCGGATGGATTTCCCCTTTTTGCAAGGGTGGTTGGTTATCCCGAAATATAATTGCAGACGCTAACGATAATTTCGCTCATTTAAAAATAATTTATGTGAAGAGCCCAACATTTTTATTGATGTGGAAAGATGATAAGATTAATGAATACACAATGGCAACTGGGATGAGAATAATAAGGTACGATGCTTGCTTAGACTTTAAGCTAGACACAAGTTCGCTGCTTGGAGATACTGTTGGATATAGTTTTGTGCCTGTGGTGGTAAGGCGGCACTAATCATAGGTCCAACTCTTCCGGGATTCTGCGTTGATAATCGATGCAACGACTGGACAAGATAGGCTCGCGGATCACTGACTTCAGCGACAGGATCGCGCTCTTTTTTGCCGACAAATACCAACTGAGCAAAAGCTGATTGGTAGCCGGGCGTATCAACGATTTCGACAAAATGTTCATCTTCTGGAACCGACTCATCCTCAGGAAGCTCAAACAGACTGATGAGCGAACTTAACAGCTGACCCCAAAAACTGCTGTAAACGCCTAGATAACAAAAAATAGTTAGACTAAGAAAATGTCGACGATTTAATCAAGTAATACCAGAAAAGCATTCAGGGGTGTCGCAGAGAAGTCGAGTTAATCCGACGGCGCAGATTTTGCGCTCCAAGGTGCCCGACACGCGCTGAAGTTCAGGCACCACTAGACGTTCCAGTACCATAGCAAAGAGTTTCGGTTGGACAGCGTCAATAATAGCAATCAGCTCCGACGTACTGTATCGGATGGCAAAGAGCGAAAAGAAGACGAGGAGCGACTTGATGTATTTGGTGGTTTTGGAGGAAGAGAGTCGCTGGAACAGCAGGACAAAAAGTTTGCTCAAGAAGGGCGTTAGAGCTTCCTTGGGCAAGTATTCAATCATGCTCTGAAGCAGGTAGAATCCTTCGTGATCGTTGGATTTGCTGGCTACCAGTTTCTGGAAAATGCCCAACAAAGCTTCGAGTTTTTGCGAAGCCACGACTTGACGACTACCGATCTGAATGAAGGCTTGAAGGAGTCGCACGAGTGGTTGGATATTAGCAGGCCGTTCCCAGAGAACGGGGACCAGCAAATGGGGGAAAAGGGCCATGTAAGATTCGGGCACTTCAGACTGTCCACCGCGGAGCTCTAGCATGAGTGATAAAATTTGGAAAACGTATGGGACGAATTCTTGGACATCTTGCAACAAAATTTCTTGGAAAGAAGGAAAGAATCCATCTTCGAAAGAAGCAACCGCCGATCGATCAGCTCGACACCCAATTCGAACAGAGAGTGACAGAGTCTCAAACAAGTAATGATTAAAATGGGGTTTGGAGGGGTTTCGCGATACCAACATTAATTTGTGATTGAGGCCAGCCAAAGTTTGGCCAAGATACGGTAACACTGCTTCTTGGAGTGATGAAAATGCGCGCATTATGGCCTTCATGATGTACTCGTTTTCCTCCGAGCCGGGTAGAGTCATGGCGTGGAACAAATTGGCCAAAAGCGCTTGTTCCATTCCCGACAAATCAGATGCTTTAATTAGCGCCGAACCGTCGGCACCTTTGAGAATCAACAATTTATCGATGGCGTTTGCAGCATACGAGTGGACGACAAGACTTGGTGAACGCAACAAGTCAACCAAAGGTTTCATCGCGATGAGAATGGCTTCACGGGGTAAATGATTTCGGAAAGTCATCAAGTATTTGATGGCATCCGCCTTCAGAACCAACAGACGGTCTACATTCGGTTGCTGCAACTCCGGGACGATCTGAGTTCGGTAGAAATCCACCAAATCTACTAATTGATTGGTTTGTGTTGTGCCGTGTCGTGCCGTTTGGCCCTTAGAGGCCAAAGCGATGATAAGGTAAACGGCGGCATCTTTGGAGCGCCAGTTTGTTTCTTGATTTTGTGCGTACGACTCGAGCATGACAGCGACGTAACGGCCAAAGATGTCCGTCATTTGCGCTTCGAACGATTTCGAAAGCGCCTTAACTAGATCACAAGCTGCTCGCCGACGAGTGTCGACGTCCGAGCCTTCAATATCACGCCGAATGTACTCTTCAGGGTTATCTTCAAACAATTCTTCGTCTGACGGTCGGAAGTCCATGTTGGGCAAGATAACCTTTTCGCAAATGGAACTCAGAATACTGGGGTCGGCGAAAAGGTCCTTGTAGTGAGGCCGCTCAGCTACTGAACTCAAAAAGCCGATTGCGTTGCTGACCAAAGAGTCGTATTTGACCTAAAAGTACAAAAACAATAAAAAAGAAATTCAAATGGCACATTCCCGATCTTGTATAACAACATACCTCTTTTCCAGTTGAGACTAAAAGATTCCAGACTGCCGTTACAAATTGAGGCAGAAAGGGGCGAAATTCTTCATCGTATTTTGAAGCGTAAAGACTAATGTTGTCGCAAATTTGAGATTTGAGTTGTTCGCCCATCCCGGCTTCTTCATCGCTGTCGCTTTTCAGTAAAGGATTATCGGCTGTGAGTAAAGCAAGGAAGTTATCCATCCACGTTTTCATATGGTCCTCGAAATGCTCAGGAAGGTCTTGGAAATTCAACGAATAGAAAATCTTGCAGATGATGGTCAACGAGTTGTAGATGACTTTGACGGCTGCTGGGTTAGTTGCATGCTGAGCAGCCAGACCCATCATTGTAATAAAAAGGTCCGTCAACGGCTTGGCAAAATTGTCTAAGACCAATTTAATCTCAGTCCACAATTCTTGCGACTTGAATTCATAGCGATAACGTTTAAAGATTGAATGAGCTGTGTGTAGGACACCGTTGATGATGTGAAAATCGCCTGTCCCGAACTTTTCGACCATTTCTTGGATGAGATTAGGCCACTTTGCTGGAAAATCTTCCCGACCAATTATCGAAACAGCATCGCTTAGCTGACGTTGGATCGATTCTGGGGCTTTGAGCATTAAACTGATGATAAACTGTTTGACAGTCTCTCTATCAGAGTGGTGGATTTTATCTACAGCATCTTCTTCAACTTTCCAATTACGTTTTACATAATTTTTGAATGTGACAGCTCCAGCTACTCTCAGTGTCATGTCAACACCATCCTTATCCACCAAATTTAAAAGCAATAGGGGATAGTTTTGTTTGCCTTCAATACTTTCAAGACATTTCTCAGCTAAAGAAATAAAGGTGATCATTAACAACTGATGACTTTACATGTGAAATCATTCAGCTACTACCTGATTTTCTTGTGGCTCCATCAGGAGAGAGGGTCTTTTGCAAATGACCCAATAATTCTGCTAAATTGGCATCATTGATCTCCATTCCTGCAACTGAAGAAAAAAAAATATACACATTGGTTTGACGTGTATTTGTGGTTGTACATTATAATGACACGAAGAAATATTTCATTTGCTTGGAGAAATTTTAAAGATATGTCTGCTTACTCTCAAACTATGGATGAGGCAATTTATACAGGCTAGTATCAAATAAAATAACTGAACTGAAAATTAAATTGAGTAACGGCTATTGGCACGATGGCACATGCTTGAATCGTCGAAAATGGTTCGCTGAACGAAATTATAAGAAAAACAGACAACTACAATTCTCGTAATTAATGAAAGCCAGTAGCTGCCACAAATATTCTTATACATATTTACTTTGATTTCATTAAAAACTTACCAAGTATGACCAAACGGACGAAGATGACTTATCGAAATTTAAAAATCGTCTGACTGAAAGACCTGCCGGTGAAAAGTGGGTACAAAATTCAATTCAGTATCTAGACTGATCCCTAGATGTCGCGTTGACTAAAAAAGAATGGCGGGTTGGCGCGGAAAAATCGGGAAAAATTGTGGCCAGCGCCGAGTACGGCGCGAGTTTCCCGAAGGGCCTTTCTTTTTTCGATAGCGGAATATGCAACAAATTATAAAATGCGTAATAGGCCGGGTGACTAGTTCAATTAAATGTTGGTTGAATTTTTTAATTTACGGAGCTCGTGGGTCGTCCGGTGGGCGGCTCCGCCACCCACTATGGGTCATTTCCCGAAGGGATTCTATGCACTTTTGTAAACGACGCATTTTTTCGTTTTTCTACCGATAGATGGCGAACGGCAAATATTCTAACCCCTCTCGCTGCACCAAACCCCCTGTTCTATGGGACCTATGGAGTCTACCATAATTAATTAAAAAATTCAACCAACATTTAATTGAACTATAAGACATGAAGAAAAAAGGTAAATATATCAGACGTATCATCGACGTCGGAGTCTCAGAGACCAGGCAGCAGAATTTGTATGAATCGATATTGACATTTTTCGTTTTTTTTCAGAAATAAAACCTACGAATTATAGTTTGGTGCAAATTTACGATAAATTTCGTGATTTATCAAATAACTTGCAATTAAATACGAGAGAAACTCAATTAGTTATCAATGTTAGAATATTTGCCGTTCGCCATCTATCGGTAGAAAAACGAAAAAATGCGTCGTTTACAAAAGTGCATAGAATCCCTTCGGGAAATTCAACAAACGAATCGGAAGTTCTTTTCTTATTCACTTCTCATTCCAAACATTCGGCGGATAACTTGCCGTTGGTTATTGGTTATCGCCTTTGTCAGTTTTACATTTAGCCGTAGCCTAAGGTAAGTTTTACAACCTTTTCATTGTGTGTTTGTTACTTCTTTGAAAATAGTGAAAAACTGACCGTCATTTCCGCGCGAAGTATATGTGTTACTAGCAGGTTACTAGTTTGTAATATCATGTGTAAGTGTTGGCTTGAATAGGACATAAAGAGGTGTGGCCATACAGGACTAGAAATTTCGTCCTTGAATGGGTTCCATTTTCGCTCTTGGGCTACAATGAAATACAATTGTGCCATGCGACTTTACGTCGCGAGGTTCCCGGAGGGTATGGTGGTATGGGGTGGGTTAGAGCTGCTAATTGAACGTAACGTGATGTTACAATGGAAATAGGTATATCTCAATCTAAAAAATGTATCGTAAGAAAATTAGGAAAATATGGGCGGTAAAATGATTAACCATTTTTAAATAAAATAGTTTGGGAAATGCAAATACAGAATTAAAGATATCTATTAATATGAATTGCGTTCATAATTCACGGGACCTCGTGGGGCGTCCGGTGGGGGGCTTCGCCCCCCACCGGCCACCCCACTCGCTCCCCGTGTGCAGGCTGTTAGAAGTTTAAATCAAGGTGTGTGTGATTAAAAAGTATGCAAACCTATCATATGCATTTCAAATTCGTATTTTTCTAAAATGACATTTAAATGTCATTTGATTGATGTACACAAGTGACGTACAAATTTTCCATTTTACAAAACCATTTCTAGTGAACCAACCAATAAAAAAAACTAATTAATTATCTTTAAAATAAAAAGAAGCATATCTGAAATGAAGTAAGTTAAGTAAATGAGCGGAAAAAGCACGAAAAAGTGTTTAATTAATTTTAGGCCTAGCGCCTCTAGTGGCGAAGAACGTAAACTTTATTTTGTTGCAAATCGCAATAAATCGACACGGCTACGTCATCGACACAACTACGTCGCCCGATTGGTAAACCGGAAAATCGATTTTTCTCACAATCAGACAGAGTTAATTACTTCTAAACTTATATTTTACCATTCTACCCAGTAGAAGGTTGAATTCCATGATTTTTGAGCCCAAAATCAACATGTACGGATCTCCCGTTTAGTGGAACGAGTCCCCGAAGTGAGAGCCATTCAAACTGTTTGGCGCGATAAAGAGGGTCGTCTGGGGGCTTTTTTTTCCGACCAGAATCCCTCCGGGAAATTGTAAGTCCAAAAACTGAGACCGATGTCATTCCCCGGCCTCCTTACATTACCCTTTGGTCTCTTGTTTTTTTTTTTTGCTTGTGGGTACGGACTACTCACTTCTTTTTTAGAACAGTGAAGTGTTATATAACGTACGCGCTTATTTGCCGTTAAGGAGGTGGGACTCTATATATACCTGCCCGCTCACCCCGCTGTCCGGCATTATCGAACAAGTGGCCGCCGCCCCATAATTTTGAAGTGTAGCGGCACATGATGCTCGAAAGATTTACAACGAAGCATAACAATGAAGATTGTCAAAGAAGTAAAAATCATACAAATGAATAGACTAGAAGCGCAATATAAAGATAGATTTAGGCTGTTTATTGTAAACATTGTCACTATAGCTACTGTTAGTAATTAAGGTACTCATCTTCGATTGGAATTAGCAACTCAAAACGCCGCATTACTCGCTTACTACTGCTGATGTGTGTTTAAGAAATTAATCATATATTTGTTTTGGGATTTATTTTATGGGTGTTAATGTCTGCCTTCTTTAATAACAAATCATGTGTTCCTAAAGATAGAAGTGTTCAACGTTTTAATTTGGTCTGTGAATGATCACCATATGTATTCCAATTACTTTACCAAGTTTCTAGAAAGCAAACCGCAACCGATATATATATAACCCAAATTATTTATGCGTTAGATAATCCGTTCGTTCATGGGCATGAACTGCCGACCGAGAAATCAAGACTTGATGCTGAACCGATTACTCCAGGACTAGATGGAGGACAGCTTTTGTACGTGTTAGCAAGCCTAAGTCTGAGTTGCCGCGGGCAGTAATTATAAACACCATCAGTTATTGACAATAAGGACTATAACAAATTAAATACAAAACTTACGTTTCCGGATAATTGTTGATCGATGATATGGTGATGCTATTGACGTAAAGTTTTTTATTACAAAATAAGCCACATGCTGTTGAAATATCTAGTGGATTCACCACATAGTCCCAGCGAAGATTTACTTTCTTCACCTTTCCCGAATTAGTCGCGGTGGAAAAGAGAAACGGCTGGACTGTCCCATGTTCCAGTTTTGTACCGAAGCTATAAATTAATAATAGGGTAGTGCAGTCATATAATATTTAGGTATTTTAAACATCAATTTAAATCATCAATCATTTTAAACAACATTTTAGATATTATAAACAAATAACAACGTACATGAGTGGTGCAAGCTGAACAGTTTCTGTCTTCTCTCCACTAACCGATAATAAGAGTTTACCATTAACTATGCTTCTCGCATCACTAGGCTTAGCTAAATTGACGGATACTGCATAATGAAGTCCTGAAACAATGTGCATATAAATAGTAGTGGTGTTGTTCAATGTGAAAGAAAACTATGCTTACTACAGTACGGTGCAGTTGAGCCCGTATTAAAAAATAGTTTGACATTTCTCCGTGAACGAGTCGGATACGTATCAGAATTTAAGCCAAATGGAGCACAATTGGTGTTGTCCATACCGCAAGAGGTGCACTTGCCCTAATTTGATGAATTTAAAAAATTCGGAAAAAAATTACGTATAATAAGGGATACTTTCTAGGCATACTTGATAGCGCCCTTTTATTAATTTAATAGCAAATCACCTTGTTGAACGAATCGTAGTCGGAGCATTCGTATCCTATCGACTTGCAATCGGATATGAGTGAGTCAGTATACAAATAAATGGCTCGGCTATGATCGCATGCGATATCCATTTGAGTCAGATCGAAGTTATAAATTTCGCAACCTGGTTGACTTTCACCTCCATTAGGGTAGAAATCTAAATGGCCAGTAGCCTCCGAAAGACCGTAACCTTTCGATATATAGTGACAGAAACAATTTTTAATAAGCAAAAAAAAAAATAAATAAGAAAAATAAAAAGCACCTAGGGCGGCTCCATTAGTGTGGACGACATCAACAAACTTGGCGTCGGACGCATCCAAACGAACAAAGGAAGGCATTTCACGAAAGTAAGGTCCAGCAGGATCCAACCCTTTTTACAATGATTTATTTGTACGCTTTGTTTTCCGTAAATCATGACAATGAAATGTTGAAAAACGACACCTGTAATACGGCCCAGTTCACTAATTTTTTCGCCGGCATAACCCGCTATGTGCGCTCCGAGGCTGTGCCCAATCAAATGAACATCTGCAGCTTTAACATTTAGGTTTTTCTTCAGGATATTTAATAATAATTTGACAGTTAGTCACAGAAATATATTAATGTTAGCTAGTATAGTATAATAGCTAAAAATCACCATACCACCATTTGGTTGACAAGGAAGGCAATTTCCAAACCAACTAGACGAGTGTTCGCCGTAGCTTGTGTATAGGTAGTGAATTGCGCACCTTTTCCCCAGTGCACAACGACTACGTTGAAATCATCAACTTTCAATAAATTTTCAACCAGAGACTAAAAAAAGTTATACGTATATATTTTAATTTTTGAATAATACCTTGCCAAATGCCAATACATGTACAGTCTAATTAGGGAGTATTTATAGTCAAGACTTACATTTACATATTCTCCGTATCCATTTGAAAGAAAACCATGTATAAAAAACTTGGTTTTTCGCGATGATTTGAATGACGCTGCAGTTATTCCGTTCGGATCTTTGGCTGTTATCAGAATGCCGCCCTCCAGAAAGTTAATTGAAAATACATTATTTCGATTTTATGACATTTACGTTTAGTTAAAAATTTTGTTGTCTTACCTCCGTTATAGGCTTTTCTCGTGTGAAAAGAGTAAATTGGGTATCGATTCGATCTCTCACCATGGGCATAACGTTGATTGGCCGATGTATCGGATGGTACCATGATAAATTTAACTCAATGCAGCCGAGATCGTCGTAACAAATAGAGTCTCTATCTGTTAACTTATATATATGTATTTAAAACAATCATCACCGAAGCTAGATTCACACAGGCTATAATTCGTTTTAAACTGCACAGAACCCGGATTCTCATCATTTGCAGAGATTTAAGTCTTTGTAGGCTACGTACCTACCGTTGATGGATTTCAACGGTTCTAGGGGACAGTTGAGTTAACGCTTTATGCCTGGTGTGAAACTTTAGGTGGCACCTTATCTTGTTCAAAGTGAGCGACTGTACCTTGAATTTCTGGGATTATTTGATCTGTTATTCCATTTAGTTGGGAGGCAACCTATGCGAATGGTAATTTAATTATACTTGCAGCATATTTTCGATAAAGCAGCGCAGCTAAGAAAAAAACTGTTAAACATGTAATTTTCTCATAAACCTAACCTCTATAGAAGCTTGAGACACCATCAGAGTCAATGCAAGACAGAAGAAAACATTGGAAAACATTAACTTCATATTGAACGAAACCTGTGAATAGTTAAGTTCAACGTGTTCACCAAGTTCAGAGGCTACACAGCAACGAGCTTATGAGCAGGATACGTACTTAAATACTTGCATATAATTATGGTGACGTTGATTAGAGCATATATGATCAAAGCCACATGTGTCCACGAAAATCCGGGTATCAGGAGCTCTAGCTAGATCCGGGTCCACCGGGGATGGTCTAAGCTATTTGATTAGTTCAGGTGTTGGGCTGCAGTCGGCTCATCGAGTTTCATGCGAACGTGGGGGAATATAGGTCACAGCCGCGCCGGGTCAAGTGATCACGGACTGTTACAGCGTTACGTTAATTATTATTGTGGTCATTTGTTGAAGGACTGGCGGAGAGTGAGGAAAGTTACCGCGTTTTTGGGCTATCCCGTACAACCGTATTTTAATCGACATATTCAAATTCAATCATATTAGTTTATAGGTAAGCAGCATGTGCAAATTATAGATAATCATATAATCCCCTTGCCACAAAGGCCACAGCAAAGTACCGCTACTGACGAAACTACCCGGACTCGAGTGCTGTAGCGCCTTTGCTCTTAATTGTCTTTTGCGTCATTTTTGTAAAAGGCCTAAGAGTATGAACATCGTCGAGTCAATCTTTTTACTGCCAGCAACTACATACTACTCCTACCGACAAGAGATGTATCCAGCACCGTGTCCCACGCCATCACACCAAGCCTAAGAAGGGAAGGAAATTTCGGGTCTGGACTCTTTTAGTTATCGGGTGAAGGGGGTAGAAAAAGAGGAGAGAGTATGTAAAAACGTGGCAATATATGTTGATTGTTACTTAGTACGTATAATTACTGCCTTGTCAACTATTTTCTATGTAAACGTCTTTTAAACACGGAAATAGTTTTCTACCATTTAATATTACATTTAACGTTACACATCTTTCGCTTAATAATATACTTACTGGTTTTCCATAGAGTAACTTACTCTATGCAAAACCAAAATCTTGGATGGTATAGAAAAATTGTGCAACTCAAATTTTAATTGTGTACGTAGAATTGATTTGATGATTGAATTGAAATTTCATAGACGAGAAACTTTGAGTTTTCAGCGCCCGTTTTAAAGGTTGGTTTCATTTTCTTCATCCGAGAAAGAATCCAGAGTGATGCCGTATAAAACATGCGAACTAATCCTATTAAAAAATTGTTAGACCTACAGCAAAAAATAATATTTAAAAAATTTTTTGTAGACATATTACTGTTGATCGGTGGAAATCGAGTTAGCTCTGCTTGACTGCGATGATGAATTTATCGTGTCCGACGACGACGGAGAATAGCGACGTTGGTGTAGTCTTTCTTGAGTATTGTTGTCGTAGAGCACGACATCTTCAAGGTCTTCTATCGGAATGGGGAAAGTGCTGGGAAATTCTAGGGCGGTTGGACTAGCAGTAGAGTTTGTTTTCAAGATTCCACGTTTGGGTGCAGCAGTAAGAGGCGGCATGATAGATGACATCTGCATCTCCTTCCCTTCAATTTTCATCTGATTACTTTGCCATTGGAAATTGCTTGTAATTGGTGTGACGTTAAGCACAGCAGTCCGTTCCGGTTCTGATTCGGGGATAGTGGGCGGAGTGGAATAAGTTCTTTCGAGACCACGTGAATGGAACGTTCCTTTCTCCGGATCATAAGTCATAACTGGTCGACCATTTACATCGTCTCCCTGCATTGAAGAAATCTGCTAATTGACATTTGTTAGTCCTAAAAATGTTCTGTTTATTACGTCAATAACGAAATTCGGATTATCAACGCCTTTAGTAATGTCACTGCCGATGCTTGATGACAGTTTATTGCCACGGAGTTCTTGATACTTGCTACGCCTTATTTAAAAAAATATATAAATGCATATCACTGTAAGCTACTAAACGAAATCCAATTCAGTATAATGGTACTTGTTAACTTCCCGGCGGAGTTTTTGTTTCCAGCAGAACAATAATCCAAAGACGATAATTAAGATGATAAGAAGGATAACACAAAGTGAAATCCAATAAAGGTTGATCAAATCTTCCGGTACAACAATATCATGAATGTAGCCGTGCTTCCGTACGGCTGCTTTTACCGTTTCCGTCGGAAAAGCATAGCCAAGTGTGACGTCGCCTGATTTGTTATAGAATGCGCGAACAATCACCTGGACTTGACCACACGTATTTGAGTTGACATTCCAACCGTGATAGCAATTCACTAATTGAACAATATCGATGGCATCCTCACTATAATTATGGATAAAGGGCAGAAATAAAGGGAAAATAAAATGTTACTATCCTTTTCACTGGAATTTGGTTACTCACCTTAAATCAGGAATGATTTCACCTTCATCTAGCATTCCGGAAGAAGTTGCGTACATTTGCAACACATCAGCCAACTCCGCTCGTGCATTTTCTGTTTTATAATTGTAGTAGACGAGATCTGTTAAAAGGATGTCAGGATCAAACGGCAATGGCGTCGGGACTGTGGGAATAGGACTAGTTGTTGGGGCGGCAGTCGTCAAATTTTTAGCTGGTAGATCAAATATCAAACTCCATTTAGACAGGTTGAAGTTCATTACATGGTGATTAAAAAAATAGTTACCGATAACTTGATAGGATATTTCGAACCCTTTGGGTAGTTCACTGTCGTCTTCGGGTTGCATGGTTTGGAAAACTAAATGAGCTCGAGGTCCATCAATCAAAAACTGAACTCCCTTATTTACACGCCACGAAATGACTGCGGAGTTCTTTGTTATAGTGGGATCCGTTCCTGATGTTGAATGAGTGGAGTATTACAATTTTAAGGAACCATTGTCGAACCCTCTGAATTTTTAATAACCAGGTCCAATTTTAATGTAGTCGCCGTTAAGGCCTTTTAAGTCCACGTAGTTGACAGTGAGTAACAGATCCATGTATTCACCAGCCTCGGCCGATACGTCAATTAAATGAATTTCCTCTTTAGCCTCAGAAGGGTACGGATCGGGAGATGTCATAATCCCTGACGTTTCGTTGTAGTTGTAGATCACTGAATCTAAAAAAAACATATGGTGTGAGTTAATTTGATTAAAGAATCTTGAGCATTGCAACCTACTGGGGAGTTCGATGTCAAAACGTATTTTGAAAGAAGGCGGGCTTTCAAACAAGCCTGCTTCAATCCACAAACTATTGGCAGAGCTTCGATACGGTAACGATGGCACTCCTCCGGGTAGCTCTGGAAGCCCCCCATTACCTGTTAACCGAGGCGGAATTTCGTTCAAACCTACTACATTTCCGTCACCTATCGCTAGATAGTTATTTTCGGTTGCAAGGAACAAAGTATCATCAGTCACAGTGATCCGAATTTTCGACCTCGGGCAGGAAGATGTGATGCTTACTTGGTACTACAATTCCAGAATTTTCCGAAAATAGTAAATACAATAATTACACGTAATACAGACTATTCATTTTAGTACCTTTCTCAGTTTGTCAACAGAAACTTCGTTAGGGAATCCAGGAGTTGATATAAACCCAGACAGTTTTTCCTGATTGCTGCACTCGTTCACAAAAATGTCCTCTTTACATGGTGGCGGAGAGTTGAAATCGCACGAGCTGAAATCAAAATCTTCCGCTCGGATCCATCCAACTATAAAGCAAAGTATGTGGCCAATTTAAAATAAACAGTGTACATATTACACAATAAAATGCATCAACATTTACCACAAAATAAGCAAAACCAAAAGTACACTGACGTCGTCATCTCGGTTTTGAAAAATGCCAAAGAAATTTCATTGTGTTAGCCTTGCGAGCGTTATCACACTTTTCATCGTTATCAGTAATGTCGAAATTCTAGATTTCATAGCTTATCGTGTAATCACGCGCAAAGATCCGCCTCATCTGGTTTGTACATGTAGTCGCATAATTAGTTGATCGCTATCGCACGACGTTCAATAAAAGGGAGGTAAATTTCGTGAGGGAAAACTGCGATATTAAAACTGTACAAGGCAACGCGAGCGAAAATTGCGCACGAAATAATGAAAAAAGAACACTTACAACAAACAAAAACCTGGGGAAGGGGGAACAGTCGTTCACACAATATTATGTCGTTTCAGTCACACGGGTCATTATGCTTATGATAGAATAACTACAGACATGTTTGCATATGGAGAAAACAAATAATACACGTCATAAAATGAGCCACATTCAATACGACAAGATAGGGAAAATTAGCACAACCAATCCTATTTGGCGAGAGAAATTTGAGTATCTCTCTGAAATTCGAGTTATTAGCACATGGAAATAGTTACGTTGATGCCCAAATTGCCGTTTTCGGCGAACAATTGGGCAATAGAAGTATCGAAAACGAGACAATCTGAATTCAATATGGCCGATGACACGCCTTCGTGGATGGAACGTGGCGTCGCCTCCCACGTAAGTCGTCGCCTGTGTCCACTCAATTCCAACCTTAAAAAAAAAGGAAAAGGATCAGTATTTAGTTATAACATTCTGTTATTCATTTAAAGTTCCAGACCTGTATGCAAAGTTATCGGCCTGTTTGCGTGTGCCAATTAACTGTACGATTGCGAAAAACTGTTGCAGACCATCATACTTTTCTTGTTTCTCCAGCACTAGCATAAAGTGATGGCCAAAGCATGACTGCATCATGACCCAATCTACGGCACCAGGGAGTGCTATATCAGTCGCTAAGAAAACAATATCCTCTCCTAAGAGAAACATTATCAGTAATGTTACAAGAAGAAGAAGAATTTATTAATCAAAGTAACCTTGAAGTGTTGTGATGGATCTATGCTGATTAAGCAAGTGCGGCATCACTTGTTCTAATGCCCCTTGCCATTTACAGGAAGCGCCTGGACACGGACAGGAATACGGTCTGTACTCACACGCTTCCTCATGGTCACCTTTATCTGTGTGCAACATCGTAAACTGGCATCCAGACGTAGAAAATTTGCAGGGAAAGAGTACTGTTGAGGCAACTTTCTCCATAGCTAAATTTCTTATATTCCCTGTTATATATAATATTTTATGATAATTTTAGTTCAAACTAGTTATCTTCTCCATCTATAATACCTAAAGGCCCTCTACATGTTGGGCAGCAGGAGAGCTTTGGTCGACAATTTGAGCAGACCTGAGCAAATGGGATTCTCATTAGTAATACACATGTTGCAACATTTTCCTTGGGCAACAAACTAAAAAGTTAAACATTATATTCATAGAAAACTCATTAAAATCACAGGATTTGGGAATTGCAATGGCATCATGAGTTCATGTCACATTAATTTTTAAAATGCCATTTACCAGATGCCCACTTGGGCACTGCAGTATTGGAGGAAGGACATATTCGAAGCACACAGGGCATTCAAAGAAGCTAGCCAAATCTGTTGAAGAGGCTAGTGTGGTTCCAGATACAGATCCTGAAGCAAGTGTTGTGGAGGAAGATACACTTGAAACCATTGTTCGACTTTTGGAACTCATCCTGTTTACTTCAAAACACAACACATATTATTCCATAAATAAGTGTGGAAGCACACATTTATTAAATACATCTTAATAGTAGAAATTTAACCATCTGTTTTCTTCATCACTAGTAAACCAGTTATTCTTAAACTTGTTTGACATGAAATTGTTCTACATTACATAAAAGAACATTTCTAATGCGTGGGCGACGTGCTAGTAACCAACCTGAGATCAGATTCACTTCAGTATCAATAAAATCTTCTAATTTTAGAGTAGAACTTTCTTGTTGAGGCATACAAATAGCAAACAAGGTGGCCTTCGTGATCTTCAACAGGGGATCCTATATTAACATCAACACAGTGACGTCACTTACCTGTCAATAGACTAAACAGTATCTCGGAGGCCAGTTTCCCCGGTAGTCCGGTTCTCCGGTTTAATTTGAAAGACTTTTGAAATGTACAAACTATGCAAATAAAACTTTTGAAATAGTTTTTCGTCCCTAATAAGATGTTTTGTTAAATGGGAAAATAATGAAGTGTAAAAACACAAAAATGTAATGATCGTAACATTAGTTATCATTATCATCGCCAGAGCTTACCGCTAACTCTTCCACGTCAAATTTTGCTAAACCATCTTCGGTTTATCCGTTTATTTGTTGTTATTTTGGAGCCATTGAAATCACTTCAAATCAAATGCCGTGACTTGGAGTCTTATATTACCGTAAACCCTGTACAGTTAGTTAAATTTGACATTCGATCATGACGGATCGACGACAACTACGAGAAGCCACCCGTATTTTTATTTTATGCGTTTTCTGGTCAGTGTTCCCATTTCTGAACTATATAGACTTAACCAGGCCAACTTCGCGTGACCTATACATTTTACGCTAAATTTTGTATCATTATACTTTGTAGGTATCTCATATCTTCTAGCAACAATGTTATTGGCAAACTTGTCTTAAATGAATTTCCTTATCCAATGACGCTAACAATGGTCCAGCTACTCTCCATCTCCCTATATTCTGGGCCACTCCTGAAAATCTGGAAAATACGTCCAGGATTACAAAGTAGTTTCTCAAAAGACTACTACTGGAAATTGATAATTCCTTTAGCATTTGGAAAGTTCCTCTCCTCTGTCTTCTCACATATAAGCATCTGGAAGGTGCCTGTTTCATTTGCCCATACAGGTACTATTCTTATGCAGGTTACTACATACATTAAAAACACAGCTATAAATGAAAAATTCTCTTTCAGCCTATGGTTAATGGTTAATTAAGCTATAATACAATTTGTTGTTTAACAGTGAAAGCATCAATGCCTCTTTTCACTGTTGTGTTGTCCAGGATTTTGATGGGAGAAAAGCAAACCTTGCCTGTAATTAATTTATAATTTAATTATTAGGTGTTATTTATATTTTTTCTAATTCACGTTATATTTTTAGGTGTATCTATCATTAGTCCCAATCATCTTAGGCGTGGCAGTGGCAACGGTAACGGAAATCTCCTTCGATCTGATCGGAATGTGGAGTGCTTTGGTAGCCACGTAAGTGTTACAGAACCAACTTTGTTTACACGCAGAAAAATTTAAAATGTCTCCCTTTTGAGGGGCCGTACTACAGGTGCGGTTTCAGCCTGCAGAATATTTTTAGCAAGAAAGTGTTGCACGACACGGGAGTTCATCACTTGAGACTCCTTCACATGGTTTAAAAATAAATTTGTACTCTTTTTTATGGTGCAATAATTAATTCAGTTTTGATTTTTCAGCTAGGGCAGCTTGCTTTGCTGATGTTCACTCCAGTTTGGGCCGTTTTTGATTTGTGGAAAATTATTCAACACACAAACATCGTAAGTAAATGTTTGCACGAATCGTTAAATAATGTCTGTCAATTGGAAACATTAACACAAATTGTAAATGATACCCCCCCCCCACTACCGATCTAGATTTTTCTTATATGTATATCAACAAAGAAACTGTTGTATATAATGGTTGAAACATGTTTTCTCTCTACAGGAACAAGACACAAATATGTTCATGATTTTTAGCTACCTCTTTCTAGACGGCCTGTTAAACTGGCTTCAAAACGTGGTGGCCTTTAGTTTACTTCATTTAGGTGAGGTTCTCCATGGTAATTCAGTTTTCACCAATAAAATACAATAACTTTTTGCCGTTTCATTAGTTTCGCCACTGACATACGCGGTGGCTAATGCTTCGAAAAGAATCGCCGTAATCAGCTTTTCGCTGTTCATGTTGCGAAATCCGGTGACAGGCACCAATGTTTTTGGTATGGCATTGGCGATTTTTGGAGTTCTTTATTATAATAAGGTGAGACCAGATCGTCGCTTAATTTAGTTTCATTCGCAACAACTTCTAACGACTCGAAAACATATCCTCTTAGGCGAAGTACGATGCCAATTTAAAGAAAAAGAAGTTGACTGTTTTACCTCTTGTTGATCATAGCAACGGAGGGGTCTCAATTGGTCACAAATTTGCCCTGAATCGAAGCTTCCAGCACATATGATGTACACAATTTAAATACAAAAGATGTCCCCTATAAATTCGTAATATTTTATGTTCCAAATTAAACCCAGCTGCCTATTATATTGAATACGCAATTTATGAATCTCATTAAGAAGATGATTTCACTTATTATGCCAAAGAAAATTTTTCATTGTGTTGAAGATGTTACTGTCATCATAGAGGTAGACCATAGAGCTTCTTAGACTATCCTGCAGAGTCCATCTGTGAGAAAGCAACATGTAAATGTAAGTATACTTAGAATTATATGTTCAACGTCTGTTTGCGTACCTATGGAATTCAAAGAGCCATAACACAGAGCCCCAGACAAACGCAGCAAACCATGGCCACACTTCAAAACTGGGCTGACTAATATAGCCTTCTTTTACCGCCAATTTCGCAAAAGCCACTGTAATCCTCGATAATAGGTAGAGAACAATCTGCAGAGAAAAGGTATTACATTTCTCGCTGTGAAAACGAGAAAGAAACCCATAAACGTTGTTACCTGTTCATTAATTTTGTCATGTGTGCCAAATACGTAGTAGCCTCCGATAAAAGCCGCCAAGAATGGATGAATGTTGCCTTTCCCTCCCTCCACTCTCCGCATGATGGCCATAAGTGTCTTGTAAATTAAAACAAATGTGGCCAGATTTCGCGAGTGGGTAATGGTAGCACGAAGGATCCATGTAAATTTATCTTTTAATGATCCACTTCTGAACAAAAAGGTCATGACCATGGCATGTGGGAAGCGAATTTTTGCACCATATCTGAATTAAAGTATGGAAATGCATAAACTTGATTAATCAAAATTATTCTCAAGGATCTTTGCAACAGTGGCATTCCATATAAACACTCTTTAAGCTTCATGCATGCTAATCTACAATATCTAATACAGCTCTGAGCCTCTGACTTCATCAACAAACATGTTTACATTGTGTATCACCACAGGTAGCAGATAGCCAAGAAAATGGCGCAATACGTACGGTTCTTAATTGCCAAAGGTAATTACACTAAACGTTATCATCGACTACACACATTTCCCTCATAGTAAACAATGGTATATTTACTTACACAGCTCCATTTCTAAGTCCTTTGACGATTGCCAAAAGCGGATGGTACGGAACAGGCGACGAAAGGATTTGGTTAATGAGCGTTGAAAGACTCATTTCACTTGTTTGAGTATTAAAGTCAACGGGAAAACACAAACTCTATTAACATTGCACTATAAAACTGAGTGAAGAGGCAGAGTGACAGGACGGAATTTGTTTATTGCTGTCTTGCTGATAAGAATGTAGTCTGCTAGTAAGAAGAGGACGAGACGACTGCACCTTTATTGGGTTCGGCAATCTGACCTTCTGCATTCTAGCAGAGTCATAGAGATCTCTATGACTCTGATTCTAGAATTAAATGTAGAAACTTCTTATTTCTTGTTATATACGTCTGTATGTTCATATATACGTCCTTTTTCTTCTTATCTATACTATCGAACATTGTTTACGTTTGAATTCATTTTTGATGCAACACACACCTCGAGAGAGAGCAGTTTGCAGAACCCGCAAAAAAAAATATTCAAGTTACAGATGTTGCCAGAATTTGAAAAAAAACGATAACTTTCTTTATATAAATAAATCTGAAAGAAACCGTATTGAAAAAAACTATTAATGAAATATTTATGATATGTAAAGACAGTCTCTTCCTTAAACTGGCGAGATTTAGTCCTCTTCCTTCAATTACGCAAAACTTGTTGTAACTTGACAACGTCATTTCTGGACTCACTCGCATGTCGACTTTGACGTGATTAATTTTTTCGTTTGGTTTAATAGCGGTGTTTCCATCGTTTTCTTGTTTCTAACCTGTTTCTTTACGACTTCTTACGGGATCGTTAACAGAAAATGTTGGTGACGTTTAAAACCCTTCAGAATACTACGTTTCAAATTGAAATTGACCCTGCTAGCACGGTAACAGTACTTGATCTCCCGGCTTCACCGACGTTGAGCATTCAGTCGAGTCATGCTAATTTTGTATTTCGACATCTGTTTCATAGGTTAAATCCCTAAAGGAAAAGATAGAAAAGGAAAAGGGTTCTGACTATCCAGCTGTGGGACAGAAGCTTATCTATGCAGGTATTTTGTGTGATGTCTTTAGCTTGAGAAATTTATGATGTCGAGTTTGGTTGTTTTAGGGAGGATATTAGATGATACCAGTGTTTTGGGTGATCATGGCATTGATGAAAAAAAGTTCATTGTTATCATGGTCACAAAGCCCAAAGCTAGTGAACCTTCATCTGCTGGTCCAGCTGATCCTACAGCTCAACCAACACAGCCAACAGCCACATCTGCTTCTGCTCCAGCGATTGCATCAACTCCAGCACCAGCGGCTACTCCTGCTCCAGCTGCTTCATCAGCACCCCGGGAAGAAGCATCCCTCTCAACAGGGTATGTGTCAATTGTTAACATGAATTAAATTGTTCACAACTTACTTTTTTATTTCATGTAGGTTATTGGCTGCTGAATCAGCTTTGATTGTTGGTGATGATTATAACCAAATGGTACAGAACATTATGGATATGGGCTATCCAAGGGATCAGGTATATGTAACATTAGCTCTAAACCTGTACTAGCTCTTAAATATATATTATTTAGGTCGAACGGGCCTTGAGAGCCAGTTTCAACAATCCCGACAGAGCAGTCGAATATTTATTGACTGGCATTCCCGACCGAGCGGACATCGGTGAAGGTGCTCCTGGTGGTGGACAAGGACAAGATGATGCAGCACTTGAATTTATTCTCGGGGGTAGAGGACAATCGGAAGCAGCGTTATCTATGGAAGGAGAAGGTGAAGAAGGAGACGAACTGGCTCCTGGTGAAGATCCTCTAGCTTTCTTACGCAGTCAACCTCAATTCGCGCAAATGCGACAAGTACATATACTTCAAGATTTATTTTTTTTTTCTCTTACGATCCTTGTACATTTTTTGCTTTCAGGTGGTCCAGCAAAACCCATCTCTTCTCAATGCTATTTTGCAGCAAATTGGTCAAACAAACCCTGCACTTCTTCAAATGATTTCTCAAAATCAAGCAGCCTTCTTTCGAATGCTTACCGAGCCTTCCTCAGGCACAGCTGGTTCTGGCAGTACTCCTGCTAGCAGTGCTCAATCAGGAACAGGAAGTGTTAGGACAGCGGAATCACCTCGTCAAGGCCAAGAGGGGGAAGGTGCTGGAGATTACTTTGCTCCCGGTGTCATCCACGTTACACCCCAGGACAAAGAAGCCATAGAGAGGGTAATAATAAATAGATTTTGAATTTTTTTATATCTCTTACTTTACAAATAATACATTTTTTTACAGTTGAAAGCGTTGGGGTTCCCTGAACATCTGGTAGTTCAGGCATATTTCGCGTGTGAAAAGAACGAAAATTTGGCGGCTAATTTTCTCCTTTCGCAAAATTTTGACGACTAAACATTTCTTGGGAGTGCTGGAAGAAAATATACTGCGGGCGGCTTTAAAGTGACGAGAACTGCGGAATTATGTAAAGTTTGCCCAATTTTCTTCCCCATATGAAGCGTTGACTCTAGTTTTCACCATCTTTTCATTCTTTCCGTTTGTATCTTTTCCACTAGAGTGACGTTTTTTGCAGTTCAAATATTGCTGTTTCCCGCAACAATTAAAAACCCCATGTATTGTTTCAAAGAGCGTTTCTGGGTCTTAACGAGTGGATTTGAACCATTTTCATAAAAGCAAAAGAAAAGGTCCTCTGAAATGTTCTTTAAGTAATCTTTCTGTGTTGTGCCGTGTACCAGCACTTGCCTTTCTTTTGAAAATAGAAATACAGCAACAGTTGAAAGGAAACATATTTCCCAGTGATTTAGAGTTCAGTTTTTTCCCTTCCCGAACAATTGGCTTTTAACCCATGAAGATTCGACAAACGCCATAAGATGGCGTTGAATACACAAACAATGTGGAAACAAAACATAATTTGGCGAAAAATAATAACCGGCTGAGACTAGAAAAAAAATCAGCTTCAAGCTCATAACGACGCGGTTACCAATCGCGATGATAAACTGGTTCAGTCTATTGTGATAGTCCATCTTCGCATCGGAAATTTAAAAAAAACGAGGCTGGGTGGATGTTTGTTGGTGTTGGTTGGGTGTATATAGGACTATATAGGAGTCAGTAAAATAAACGGAGATGAAACTTTGCAGGTTTTATCTATTTTCGATTAGCACATTTTCAAAATGTGACATAGCAACGCATTTTGTTGTAGTTTTTTTATTTTTTTTTTCAGAACTGCGGCTGATGGTGAGGAACCAGAGGAGTTTGATAAGACGTCGGAGGTTGCTGCAATGGTTGTGGGTTGTAACTCGGCTCCGGAGCATAAAGTGGCGGCCCATAAACGGGCGGAATTTGGTGATAAGGCGGCGGAGATGGTGAATTGTAAACTGATGGTGGCGCTTGAGTATACGACAACGGAGGTTGTGAGGTATATTCTGGCTGATTGTAAGCTGGCGGAGGTGAAGTGTAAGAAGGTTGATATGACGGTTGTGGCTGAGGTGGAGCGTAGGGCGCTTCTCTAGATTCTTGGACGTACGGCGCTGGCTGCTGGTTATAGACAACCGGGCACGATGGAGTCGAAGGTAACACCTCTTGTCGAACGGCTTCTTTGACGTCTCTGTTGACTGCTTCGGCGACTCGTAACATCTTATTCAGAAGCAAGAAGCGTTTCTGACGGCTCTCGCCGGACGTCCCAATTAGCAGGAAAGCACCCACCTAATATGAAAAAGAATCAGAATTTTAAAAAATAATTTCAATGTAGGCTAGTATGCTTTTTGATTGATTAGAGCTAACAAAGCTTGATTACGAGTAGGGAGATGTAGTAGAGCTTATTCATCTTCTGCGTTGTGGCAGTGACTGATGCGTTTGCTGGATGAAACCTTTTTTTTATACCTGCTGGTCAAGTTGTTTTCTGAAATTGTTGACGCGCACAAAGTCGGCCCGTCATCCAATTGTTCACTTAGGGTTTTCCCGTTCGGAAGGTCGTCCCATCATCTTGGAAGGCTTAGCTGAATGAATCGTCAACACTTTAGCCTAAGATATATATTCCCAATTTCCCACGCGCATATTATTGTTAATCGAAATTCACATTCTACACATTAGGATCAAAAACGCAAATTGTTTAAAAGGAAATGTTGACAGCTTATTCAGTTGCTAGATTAAAACGGCATTTCATTCTGAGAACATCAATCTAGTTGGTAACACTTTAATGAACTTGCCGGTTGCCTTAACTTGCTGATGTTGGTCGACTTTATTATTTACTGAAGTCGTCAAGCCAATCACTGCCACAAATTAAGACAAAGTTTCCAGGCGTACACTATTTTTATTGGACTACTTTTCTATCACAACTATTTTTCAAGAATGATTAAACTTCAGTTGACAAAGTAATGAATTAAAAAATGCTAAAAAATGGGATTTCCTATGTGATTTTTATTTTTGGCAGTTCACAAAGTTGGAAACAAGTTTCACGAAGAGCAAAATAATTACACACACATCTTTTGGAGCCCGCTCGAAAAGACGGAACGGTATATTCCCTTAGTAAGGAGGTGGAGGAGCGTACGCTGGCGGCGAGTACATCGGTGGTGGAGGAGCGTAAGCCGGTGGCGAGTACATCGGCGGAGGTGCTGGAGCGTAAGGCGGAGGAGAGTAAGCTGGCGGAGAAGGTGGGGCGTAAGCAGGTGGCGAGTACATCATAGGTGGCGGAGCATAGGCTGGTGGTGATGGAGGAGCGTAGGCTGGTGGCGATGGAGGAGCGTAGGCTGGTGGCGATGGAGGAGCGTAGGCTGGCGGCGATGGAGGTGCGTAGGCAGGGGGAGAAGGATAGTCCATGGGTACCGGGTAAGGAACGGGCACCGGGCGACGGACAATTCCTACAACTGGAATAGGATTCTCAGGGCTTCCTTTCCCTGGTTGGTCCTCGCCTAGGCCGCCGCCCTTCTTCTTGAAGAAGATGAAGCGCTTGTCTCGCTGATCGAAGGCATCAGTTCCGTTTTCCGATTTCGAAGACATCGTTTCATCCAATTCATCCTCTTCGCCTCTGACTGACGCGCTCAGCAAAACAAGCGACAGCAGCAAAATGGACAGAGAAACCTAATCGAATCAAATCATTGAAATGATATTTAAAACTAGAAATGACTGATGAAATTTTACCTTGAAGTTTATCATGTTGAAGACGTAGTACCAGCAGAAGATGTTCAATGCTACACCAGTGAAGTTTGGTGATTGACGATCGTTGAATTCATTTCAAGTTTCTTATATACCACTTCATTGTCATCAGCGCATTGAAATACGATGAATAGGGAGGGGCCTAATTTGTTCAGTACTAATGAGGCGATTCTTGGAAATTACGTAGGAGACGCTTGGACTCATCTTGCATTGAACAATCCAGCAGCAGATTTCAGAACGAGTCTCTTAATCGGATTTCAGAGAAGAGAAACATTAACGTCTCCTTTCTGGGAGGTGATTAGCTACGACTTTGCACTTCACGAAATAGATTTCAAATTGACCTTCCAGATATAGACTACAGTTTACTGTAGCCTACATTTCTCGATTTATTACGAAATAGTCTTTTATCAAGTTTGCAATTGAAACTAGAAGATTTTCTAAATGTTTTAATTTAAGAAGTGAAGAATGTTACGTGGTCGTCTGTTATCAGTCATCACACCGCCTTCAATCGACAGAACTATGATTATAGTATACGACATTACTGCCATATAGACATAGGCCTATATAGAAAGTCAAATTTTCTTCAGTTTTTATTCAAACATTATTTAACGAAGGCTACCTTCCTACCTTTGACACTCTACAACGTCACGTTGGCATCAGTTCGGAAATGAGCGAAGTAAGGGACTTTCAAGATGTACAGACTGGACAAACACACATAAAAACATATTTTTTAATGTTCCTATATTCGACCTTGTTTACTTGCACTGCAAAGACTGATTCCTCCAAATGTGTCATTCCCAAGTGTTTCTTTTCTTCTTATAGAAATTTCCAGCCCTTTAAAGGTCATTTTGATCGAACACGATCACCGAATGAAATATAAATAGAGGAGCCGACGAGTAGAGCTTCAATTTCTCATCGTCTCAGTCAGTCTTTTCTTTGGTTGCGGCCTTCTCCAACGTATATCAAAGATGAACGGAATTATGGCGGTAAATATTCGTTTGATGTCTATTGTAAAATCATGTTGACACTTGATTAAACGACGCTTTATACGGTCGTGTAATTTATAGTTGATCATGTTGTCGCTCGTGTTGGGCATCAGCAAAGCCGAGGATGCTTTGAGATCCAAGAGAGCTGCTAAACCTATTGCGATGCCATATTATCCTCCTCCTCCGCCACCAGCCTATTCTCCTCCATCGTATGCGCCACCTCCTCCGCCAGCCTATGCGCCTCCACCAATGTACTCGCCTCCACCAATGTACTCACCTCCGCCAATGTACTCGCCTCCGCCAATGTACGCGCCTCCACCACCGGCTTATTCTCCTCCACAGTACGCCCCTCCACCACCACCGCCTTACTCTCCTCCGGCTTACCAGCCACCAAGTTACTAAACAGAAACGTTTCGGGGACCGATATGTTCCGCGATATCATCCACATAGTGGAACATGGTGGGGATTATACAAGGACGTTTTTTTGTTGTCTCCTGATGTCACTCCATCTCTATCATCATCCTCCGTGACACGGAAGATGTCCAATAAATTTGACCAATACATTTGAGTTGAACCATCAAAATTAAGTCATGATATATGGTGAAAAATGATATATGATTAGATTAAGTCAACTTGGTTAGTCAGCACTCGGACTTGAAATATATAGGTAGCAGTCGAATCGCTAGTGAACTACATACGTATCTAGCCCTTTCAATGATCGAAAGCGGTGGAAAGGAAATTTCCTCATTGCCACCAAACAAGTAAAAGGTTCATGTAGAAGTCACGTTGCTTCTATAGACGGCCCTAGCGGAGAAATAGCGACTCATTGACAGTGGCAAGCACACGGACGAATGTGGAGTCTGATAGTATTTATAGCTTGTGTATTATCGTGGCTTGAGAGTATTTTCTGGGAATATCAAATGGTCGAATCTTAAATTTTCCTTCAGAGTATCAGCGGTTCTTGGACTGGTTTGACATCACTATAGATGTTGAGAAGGATACTCTTCTTCCATTTCGAGCTCAACATGGAAGGGCGTGAGATCTCATTGTAAGCGAAATGACAATTTCTTCGAAGGGACTTGGGAGGTGATCGTTGAGACATAATTTTCACGCAGGGCACTAGTCTTAATCGGCGTTGCTGTGCTGAGTGCGGAAACCTCGGAACGAAAACACCCCTAGTAGTCTCGATATTAATGAAAGCTACGATAAATTGAGCATATTTAAAATGCCACGCATCGCGCAAAAGTTATACTTTAGGGCAGCTTTAAACTATGAAATGTTCTTAACTATCATTCGGGTATCCATATCCTTCGGGACCCTCCCAGCGAGCGACGAAAGTCGGGTCTGGTAACCTAATCCATGAAGATTCAACAAACGCCCTTAGATGGCGTTGAATACACAAACAATGTGATGGAAAGAAATGTACACTGTCTGATCTCTGTTTGGTGTTGGGTTGGTGTCTATGATCTGGCTGGGTGTTGTATCTGTCATATCTTTTTAAGTCCCCCAAAAATTTGAAGTCTTAGTTCTTCTTCAAGGACATTTTGGCAAACATTAATGTGTTTGATTAGGCGTGGTTACACACAAGATAGTACTTTTGGTTACTGACAGTGCATGGTATCGAGATTGTGTTTAGCCTTTTTATCGAGTTTCGATCGTTATACCGGTATAATAAGGCACTCAGTGAAATGCGTATGTAAAGATCCATGTGACACACAGAGTTAAAACGTGACCTTACAGATTTCATCAGCTTATACAACTTTGCACTTTTTGTTGATTTTGCAAACTCACCCTTGAGTATAAAATGGCCTCTCAAGCACCATGGTGTCAGAAGGAAAATGTCAAAACCAAAACTTGGTTTGTTGGGATTCTTCTTGGAGTTTTATACAGGACCATTGAGATTATTTCAGATTTCATATTTTGGTTGATCCATAAGAAAAAAGAGAAAATCATTCTACCCCCTATAGATAATTTGTTATTACTAGAGAGTGCTTCTGGTCTGGCCAAGAAAATCCGAACACAGAAAGTAAGCCTTTTGATTCAAAAATTCTTAAAATTGTTTAACAAAATATAAACCAATCTTTTGAAGGTGACAAGTGAAGAAGTAGTGAAGGTTTTTATTGCTAGAATTAAAACTATCAACCCGATTATCAACTGTGTTGTTGACAATCGGTTTGAGTTGGCATTAGAAGAGGCAAAGGAAATAGATCAACTTATTAAATCTGGAAAAAAAGATGAAGCAACCCTTGAGCTGGAGACCCCTTTTCTTGGAGTCCCGTTTACCATCAAAGATTGTTTTTCCGTCAAGGGTAAACTTCCCTTTGAAGAAACTATATTTTCGTTAACTTATGTTATTGTTTATCTAGGCCTTCGCTACACTGCTGGTCTTGTCAAGCGCAAAAACATAGTTGGGCAATTTGACGCTGATGTTGTAGCTCTTATGAAGAAAGCTGGCGGCATAATGTTAGCCGTTACCAATGTATCAGAGCTTTGCATGTGGTGGGAATCAAACAACAACGTTTATGGACGATCCTGCAACCCCTACGATACCCACAGAATGGTAGGAGGTTCTTCAGGTGGAGAGGTATTCAAATATATTTAATGTTAGTGTTTTAAATATTTAGTTAATTATGCATCTGTTTTATAGGCGGCTCTGCTTGCTGCTGGTGGATCTCCTTTCGGGATCGGTATGTCAACTTAGTGTAAGTAACTGTATAACATACTGCTAAAGAAAAATTGCTCTATTAAAGGCTCGGATATCGGCGGATCTATTCGTATGCCAGCTTTTTTCAATGGAATCTTTGGACACAAACCCACAACTGGTATAGTTCTAATATTTTAATTTAAAATGAAGCTACCAACCTTTGTGCTTGGTATTAGGAATTGTAAGCAACCATGAACAGCAACCAGTAGCTGGAGAAGTTCTCCAAACGTTTTTAGTAACTGGCCCGATGAGCCGTTTTTGCTGTGATTTGCTACCAATGTATCGGGTTCTTGCTGCTGAAAATATCGACAAACTCAAATTGGATGTAAAGGTATGTGTAATACGGAATTCTCCTTCCGGAATTCTCTTCCTGTTTAATATTTCTTTTATTTGCTATAAATTTATAAATCTCCCGAATCAAGGTCCCTGTTTCCAAATTAAGATACTTCTACATGGAAAGTTTTGGTAATGTTCCACTGTTGAGCCGCGTACATCTCGACTTGAAAGAGGCTCAGATGAAAGTAGTGCGCCATATTCAACAAGCCTACAACACACCAGTCCAAAAAGTAAAGCAATATAAATAGTGAAAACGACAAATAGCATAACATCAAAAACACGAAATTTCTATCCAGAATAAGACAGGTAATCACGTGTTTTGGTATAATTCTGTTTGCATAGGTGCAATTATCAAAGTTTTATCACGCCATGGAAATTTGGTTCGTTAAAATGAGCAGTGGTGGTAACGCGAAATTCACCGAAGAATTAGCTATGAAGCAGGTAACTTTAGCGTTTAGTTTGTATAATTTTTTGAAAAATGCAATTTTTAACATTCGACTCTGTTAGGGTGAAGTTTCTGCTGGAATCGAATTACTAAAGTGTTGCGTTGGTCAATCCGAATACACTTTGGCTGGCCTTCTTCTAGGATTTTTAGAAAAATTCACACTTCCTCCAACACATCCTACATCCCTGAAAATGATTGCCTTGTGCGATGAACTGCGGCGCGAACTACAGGTTAATGCTAGCTGCCATTTTAGTTTTCTTATCAAAGGAAAAAGCTCCTTTTTTTGTTCCTAATTTGTTTACGTCTTACGTACTGTAATTGATGTTAACTGTACGTGTCTGCTGCTGCCCTCAGGAACTGTTGGGTGATGACGGTGTTCTTTTGGTACCACCTCATCCCACTGCCGCCCTTTACCATAATCAACCCTTAACGAAGCCGCTTAACGCTGCTTACACAGCAATCTTCAACGTGCTTGGTTTACCTGTCACACAAGTACCCCTGGGTCTTGGATCCTGGGGTGTTCCCATAGGAGTGCAAGTAATCTTATTTAGGATTTTTTTCTCCAAAATTTTAATCTTTACTTTTTCTGCTGCATTTTTAATTTAAAGGTTGTTGGCAGTTTGCACAATGATCATCTCACTCTAGCAGTCGCGGCAGAACTCGAACGAGCATTCGGGGGCTGGGTATCACCTTCGCCGGTGACCTGTTAATTCAGTTATTCGTCAATATTCCGTCCTTGCATTACCATAGTGAAAGGGCCAATACAGTTAATATAACATAAAAACTGAGTTATCTCTTATGAAGAAATACTTTTCAAAGTCTTATGTCCTCTCGAAATGTTCAGAAACATATATACAAATTTATATTTGTATTTTGTAACAAAGAGAACAGTTTTATCAAAGAAACGAAATAGAAGACAACAATAAGGCAACTCCAAATAAGTCGGCTTTGTTCAACTTAGCAATCTTAATTCCGACACGCAAGCAAAATAAATGAGAGAAATTAAATTCAACCGAATAGAACAGCTAGCGTGATCAAAATGGCTAGGACCACTGCTGTTAAAGTAATTCCTATACAAACAAGTTTTTTCTTCCTATAGGATTTTTTGTTCCGAATTGCAGTGTCCAAGCATTCTTTGCCTTCAACCACCTTCACTTTAGTTGTGTCTATACCCAGTTCTATACTGTCGATCGTTTCGCCCTAAAAGGAGAATAGGTTGAAATCGCAAGGAACTGAAACGGATAAAAATAGACAGCTACCTGGCAATCCACTAAATGGTTAAGCTCAACAAACAAGTCCCGCACCTCTTGAATATTTTTTTCCAAAGTAAGCAATTCCTGGTGTCGGTCCTCCAGGTCACGAAGAGCTAATTTTGCTGCCTCGCACTCGCTAAACTGATTTGATGTTGTTATAGAAATTAAGGAATCATGTATAACGTAAATAAGGGGGGAAATTATATAAAACACCTCTTTGGAAAAAATAGTGACTCCACTAGCCACCGCGTCTTCAATTTCGTCGTCACCCATCTTATAACCAGCTATT
The DNA here is from genome assembly GCA_022539655.2 of Ceriodaphnia dubia. Taxonomy (NCBI): domain Eukaryota; kingdom Metazoa; phylum Arthropoda; class Branchiopoda; order Diplostraca; family Daphniidae; genus Ceriodaphnia; species Ceriodaphnia dubia. The sequence continues at coordinate 874,118 of JAKUCG020000186.1, forward strand.
TTCAAGGAAAAACAAGTTTGATTATTGTAACGATATGCATTAGTAATTACAAATCGAATTCTTACCTATTTCCAGTTGGCGTTGTATTCGTTTTTTACACCTACTTTCATATACGTCTCGGGTAGTGCACCAATCCTCCCAAGATGTCCTGAACCTTCAAAATTTAAAAATCCTGTTGCTAAAGTGATTTTATTTTCATGTGGAAATAATAGATCCTACTTAGCGACAAGAGAGGATTCAACATTGCAAACCATGCGATATTCCGTATCTGACAGTTTCCGATTGCTATGATCTTTGGCTGCTGCCATGTTTAAATCTATATTCGAGTTTAATGAACGAAAATTAGAAGGAAAGTTTAAATGAAAGCGACTTTTTTTTAACCTTTTAAATCTTTTCCTATGCGTGTCATGCTTCCTGAAACAGACTTGGAAAGTTTTCCACCTTTCTCCCGTGCACCTACGAAAACATACGTTGTTGCAAAAGATGATCAGAATATTAGGATACTTACTCTTGGGAAAACTATGCTTGATAGGTTTATACTTGATTCTATGACAGGAGAAGAGAGCATAGTATCGTAATGCAATTTAAGTTCATTTATTTGTTCGTCAACTTTCCTTAAAGATTCCTTAATGGATTGTGTTTGTTGTGAAAACTGTAAGGAGAAAAATAAATGCTCATAATTCTCTTTTTTAAAGTTCAATGTTAGTGGATTTCTTTTTCCAGTTAGTAACAACACCTTAGACTGATTTTTGTTGTTAACTTCCAGTAAACCGTCATTTTCCTCCCCATGTTGGCTTTCTCCGGTTCGCTTCTGTTGGATTAAAAGCCATTGTTTAGGGAATATAAGAAAGTTTGAATTATCATTATTAGGCGAATAGAAACAAAATGTTTTACCTGAAGCTCAGCTAACCTATCTTTTGGCATTATTTGCGAGTAAGGCGAGGGACTAGGGAGATAAAAGACTAGAAAGGTATCGGACCCAAAACATCTGTTGATACTGGCCGGATATATCACCAGCTTTTTTACGCGTGACGAGTACTAATATCAGTATCGACGTCATATCGCGCTGCATCACGTGACTTTAGTGGAATTCCGAATTGCCATGGTGATGCATCTATATTACCTAACCTGTTAGGGTTAGCTTCCACTTCCTGCCGCTTCCCCTCTTCGTGTGTGTGAAACTGACGAACTAATGCAAACTGAAATATTTCTGACTCCCCACTCACAAGATGTAATGTAATGCTGGTAATTTACCTGTAAAAGCGCATGCGCGTCGGTGCAACGGCAAGGGCATATTCACGGCACCCGGTATTTTGAAGAAAATGATATATTCAGCTTAAGGGAGTTGGAGGGTTATAGTCGGTAGGCTACATAGCTAAGATGCCTCGGTGTCTAAACAGTAATTTTTTGGTCGAAGAGATATCAGTGAACTGTTATCTATATGTGAACAGTTATCAGGGCAGGGTCCCCTTCTAAAACAACAATCCATGTAGGTTATAATCTTATTGATGTCGTGCATACTTAGTCGTAGGCTATGTATATTTTCCCAACAGCAAGCTAGCTGATCGGACTGCATCAGTTTAAACTAGTTGATTTCTAGTTTAGCTGTCCGTCATCACAATAACTATTACAGTATATAGTTTAAATAATGGCTCCACAACCAAAAGCGTGGTGTCAGGGAAAAGAAGTGAAAACCAAGACTTGGATTGTTGGGGTTCTCCTTGGAGTTTTATTTACGACCATTGAAATAATCTCAGATTTAATATTTGAGTTGATTCATATGAGGAAGAAGAAAATTACTCTACCACCTATAGACAATTTACTCTTGCTAGAAAGCGCTTCAAGCTTGTCCCAGAAAATCCGAACAAAGAAGGTAATTCTATTGCAGCTCCCGTTTAGATATAATACCCGTGATGCTTAACGACGGTAATTCTTATAGGTGACAAGTGAAGAAGTGGTCAAAGTTTTTATTGCTAGAATTCAAGCTATCAATCCAATTATCAACTGTGTTGTCGACAATCGGTTTGAACTGGCTTTAGAAGAGGCAAAAGAAATAGATCAACTCATTAAATCTGGAAAAAAAGATGAAAAAACCCTTGAGCTGGAGACCCCTTTCCTTGGCGTCCCGTTTACTATCAAAGATTGTTTTTCCGTCAAGGGTAGATCCACCCTACGCTAAATTAATTTTTTTATTACTGTATGTCAACCAATGTTTGTGTAGGTTTGCACTATACTTCTGGCCTTGTTAAACGCAAAGATATAATCGGTCAGTTTGACTCTGACGCTGTAGCTCTAATGAAGAAAGCAGGCGGAATAATGTTGGCTATAACGAATGTCCCCGAACTTTGTATGTGGTGGGAGTCACATAACAACGTTTATGGGCGATCCTGCAATCCTTACGATACTCGTCGAACAGTTGGCGGTTCATCCGGTGGAGAAGTGCATATTTTTACTTACAATTTAAGATTTCAAATTAGTTATTGTCACTGGTTTAACGAATTGTCATATGTTGTATAATCTATTGTTTCAAAGGCCGGCCTCCTTTCTGCAGGTGGATCTCCTTTTGGCATTGGTACTTTACTTTAAAGCAATAAATTTGCTCGACGTGGTTTTTGCATTTATTTGGATTTTTCAAGGGTCGGATATAGGCGGATCCATCCGCGTACCTGCTTTCTTTGCTGGAATTTTTGGACATAAACCCACGGCAGGTTGAGACTAATTATCATACTTTACATACGGATCAATTACTAAGGTTATGAACGGATACTGCAGGAATTGTAAGCAACCACGAACAGCAACCAGTAGCGGGAGAAGTCCTCCAAACTTATTTGGTTACGGGCCCCATGAGTCGCTTCTGCTCTGATTTGTTGCCAATGTATCGAGTTCTTGCTGCTGAAAACAACTCCAAGCTCAAATTAGAAGAAAAAGTAACTCCGTTTTATATTTTTAAGTTTGAGAAGATGATTTTTCCTCACTATCAATCTGTTACGCTTTTCTTCCTACTTTTCCTATAATATAAGGTTTCCCTGCCCAAATTACGCTATTTCTGCATAGATAGCTTTGGCAAAGTACCATTCTTAACCCGCGTACATCCAGACTTAAAGAAGGCGCAAATGGACGTTGTTCGTCACATTCAACAAACGTATAAAATCCCAGTCGAGAAAGTAAGCTGTTATTGGTAATTTTAGGAAAGCTAATGCTATACTGTTTGCATAGGTACATATCTCAAAATTATACCACTCCATGGAAATGTGGTCAGTTAAAATGAGTACGGGCGGCAATCCTCCATTTGTTGCAGAACTAGCCATGAGAAAGGTATCTTGACGCTTTACGTTAAAACCGATTTATCTGTAAATTACATAACTAGAAAAAAACGCATGATTTTCTCATTCACAAGGGCCAAATATCTATTGTGCGCGAGTTCTTCAAGTTTTGCCTGGGAAAATCAGAGCACACCTTGTTTAGCCTTACTATGGGGACTTTAGAAAAATGTTGTCCTCCTATAACGCACCCATTGTCTGCAAAAATGATTGCTATGTGCGATGAGTTACAACACGAACTTCAGGTACTACGATAAGCGGGAATTGAAAAATTCTGATATTTTAAAATCATTATATTTTTACTGCTGTGCAATGTGTTGTTCAGGAATTGTTAGGTGACGACGGCGTTCTACTGGTACCATCTTTTCCTACACCTGCCTTTTATCATTACCAGTCGCTAACAAAGCCTTTCAACTTTGCTTATACGGCAATTTTTAACGTGCTCGGCTTTCCTGTTACACAAGTACCGCTGGGTCTTGGATCCTGGGGTGTCCCATTGGGATTGCAAGTAATCTTAGAAACTATTTTTGGGTTCATTACGAATCTCTTGCATGTGCTGTTGTTTGAATAATTCATTATTGATTTGAACGGAAACAGATTGTTGCTAATTTGCATAATGACCACCTAACCCTGGCCGTTGCATCTGAACTCGAACGAGCATTCGGTGGTTGGATCTCTCCTTCGCCCGTATCGTGTTAACCGTTTCTTCTTTGAATTACTTTTTATGCCATCGCTTTGGGAATCATTGTGTATTATGACAATTCTTGTAGCTTACAGAAAGCTTTTTCATCGATACAGCACTCGCTTTTTTTTAATAGCGCGTCAACTAGCAACGGCGTTTAAGAAAGCTAATGATATAACAGATGTAACATATTTTCTTCATTGAATGCTTTTATGACAACAATGCAAGCTTGTTTCCATCACTCGTATTGAAATTTGCATTGCCGCTTAATACTTACGGTAATACGTAATACATACGTATATATATATACTTGTACTGTTCTATTTCCACCGTACACGTCCGGTACTTTCGCGTACATAATCGCACAAATGTGCACATTATAGATATACTGGATTATTCTGGAACTCTCGCTCGATTAGACTATTATTCGAGTTTGAGAAGATACGATAATACATATTTGATATCTTAAAGTGAAGGAATAATCAATTTGGTGACGGCGAATTACTTTTTGCTTTAAGGCACTTCACTTCTCTTTACATTTTACTTTTTCTCTTCACTTTAAGGCCAGCCGCTTCCTCCCGCAAAAGTTCGGCCACGAGATCGACGACGACCGTTTCACTTATTCAATGTTCTCTTCATTTTTTGGGTTTGATTGCGGATAAATGGGGCCCCATAGCGTCTCCAATGATGGATTTCTATGTATGCCATTACAGACCGCATCGTGAGTAGTGAAAATCTTGTCGACGTAATTTTTTAATTTTTGCGCATTGCTGAGTACTAATATCAGTAGCGACCGCATATCGCGCTGCATCACGTAATTTCAGTGGAATTCCGAATTTCCATGGTGATGCATACATTACATAGCTCGTGCGGGTTAGCTTCTACTTCCTGTCGCTTCTTCTATTTGTGTGTGAAGTCGACAAAACTGAAATATTTCCCCCGCTCCCAGAAAAAAATTTTAAACCCGAAGGTTATCACCAAAATCAGTTAACGTACAATACTACAAGGGGCTTCAGTGTTTAAACAATACTTTTTTGGTCCAAGGTTTACAGTAATCTGTGAATTGTGATCTAATATACGTATGTGATCAGTTATGAGGGCATGGTCCCTTTCAAAAACAACAAACCCTGATAGGTTGTAATCTTATTGATTCCCAACAGTAAGCCATCTGATCGGAATGAATCAGTTAAAACTATAGGTAGACCTAGTTGATTTCTATAGTTAGCTGTTCATCATAACTATAATTATATTACGGAATAGTCCTTACCCGTACGAAAATATTCCTTAGTAACATATAGGGAACTAGCTAGCAGAATGTCATCGAATTCGTAGTTTTAGCTAGTCAACTTCTAGCTTTTATTTGCACCATATCATGCTAGGCCTTACCTACTATGGGACAAGTATGCAACGAGCATACTAAACGACAATCAGTAAATAACTGACTAAGAGCGAGTTTACTCAATAATTGCTAGTAACCTACATGCATAGAACTAATGTCTCCCCCTTTATTGTTTCCATTAATCGCTTTAAAATATTTTAAATAAATTCCCCAAAAAAGCTTTAAAAAGTTTAGTTTGTAAAACCGGTTTATTTCAAATAACGACGCACAACGCGCAACGAACATACAACAAATCTAGGTAATAACGAGTTGCAAGTGAGTTGCAATCAAACATAAGCATCAAATGTCTAAGTAAAGTTCAACACAAGAACACATTTACGATTTGGCAGTTTCAAAATAAGACTTCGACCTCAAGATTATTAATCTTAGCTCTCTTCATCTGATGGTTCATCATCGCCACGGAGGTTGCCAGCATTGTTACGGATTTGATCCAAAGTGTTTGCTGAGACATTTTTTCCGGCGCTTCTGTTGTTGCCACGATGCTCAGTACTTAGTTTAGATCTGATGGCGGATCGAACAAATCCTTCAGCCGGTGTGGCACCCTTGAACCACTCTTTCCAGCAGGCACGAGTGAATACTAAAACATTAAAAAAACAAATGTTATTAAGACTGAACTTTTAAGTAATTGATTTAATTATAGCTATATATGAAAGCTAAGTTGATTACATTCTAATGCTTGAACGTCGTGTTCCGGAAGAGCTGGTTTTGTTGGTATCTCAGGACTACCTTCCACTCTCCTGGTTGGAGCTTTTCGTCCTGAAAGAGAGCGTCCACTCATATATTCCCTTGTATAGGACCCTTCCATAAGTTTGCTGATCATAAGGTTGAGACATTTTTTGGTTTGGCCTACGCTCCCGTAAGTGACTGCAACTTTAAGAGCACCTTGTTCCACTTTTAGAGGATACCCTTTAACAAGAAATACCTGAGAAAAGGAGTTATATAATGAACTTAATAAACGCTGTAATAAATTATCACCTTGTTAGAAGGATGTTCTGTTGACGATGCACTTCCTGCTGGGGCAGATGCATTGGTTCCTCGAGTACTAGAATTGGCAGAGAAGCCTGATAAAGCTGTTTGCACCGCTGAAGTGATCAAAGCTGAAAATTTTTAAAAGATAACTTCTGATTAACGTTTAACTGATTTGGAAACTTGAAAAGTCCCACCTTGAATGTTTTCTCCAACAGATTCTTTACGTGAATCTAGTTTTTTCTGAAGTTCTATGATGCTCTCATCTCTTTTTTTAATTTCTTCTAGCAGATTAATATCTGAATCACTAAGAGTGGTCAGTACTACAGAACCGGCAGAACTATCTATTGAATCTTCCAACGGTTGGGCCCCACTGTTGGGCGCAGAATTGTCGTCTATCGATTGCGAGAGGCTGATTCTAGATCTTTTTGACGATTGGGAATTGTCACTTATGTCACCTGAAAACTCCAAAGGTTGTAAGTTAATTTAAATCAGAACAGCGGCTTTTAATTTAGAGCACCTGGTGAGTCGTTTTCTGAGTTTTTGAACATATCTGGTGATTTCGGTTCGTCATCATCTTCCATGGTAAGTTTTCGAATGAACGACCTTTTAGCAACAGGAGGATTTGTTTTCTTGGCTTGCTCAACCTTCTTTTTCTGCTGTGCAGCTAATTTTTCCATGAGTTGAGCATACTCTTGTTGTAACAGCTGCTGGTCATCTTAAAAAAAACTACATTAAACTTAACAGTCACTGGGAGAACCATTTCTTCAATATAGTACAAGCCATTCCAAGAATCCTTGCTACAGATTTTTGATTAAGTTCACCAACATTTCCCTTCTCACTTGTTGAAGCTGAACCATATCTAGAGTACAAGGTTGTCTGTTACTTTTGAGAATACCAATACACTTTAGTGACACGTTGGGGAAAAAAGTTACTCGATAGTAATTTCTGTCTTCTCATCTGCCCATTTTTCCAATTGTGTAACTGCTGTGGCTTCATCATCTGACAGTACAGGATACAGAATTCTTGTTGCTTTTCCAATACCACAATTCCCAGATGGCACTGCGAATAAAATCCAAAGTTGCTCTTTGAAGGAATTAGCCATCTCGCAGGCCACGTAGAGTGTTGGTGCCTATGGGTAAGAAAAAGACTCTGTCATTAGACTGTGATGCTGATACCAGCACTGAAAGAATACAACTTTTATTAATATAGACAGAAATTTAGTTCGAAATTAAGTAGAAATACTAACTTTTGATACCTATTAAGATTCTTGTTAACAAGAGGTAACTCAAATTTCGAAATGAACTCAGACCAGCACTAATTCGTCACTCTATATAGCCAATTCACTTGAAAGACAGTAATATCCTAGCACCAAAGCAATAAAATAAAGTACCTGAAATACAAATGACGATAGGTATATTGGAACTACCAGTTGAACACCGGAAAACACACCACACGTGTATCTTTGCACTCTCTGCAGTTGTGTAAACTCTGACGACTTGCGCCAGCATATTCACATTGCGATCTGGCGGGAACGGTCTAGCGCGGCGTTGTCAACAATTAAAACTTATTAAGAGTTGTGCAAACAATCTTAAAAGCAGACGTGCCTTAAGACTGCACTTGTTACGTGTTGGCTTGTGTGTTATTTGTAAACATCGATTACTAAGTGAACGAGAAGGGCGTATTAATTTCGTCATGGCGGCAAATAATGGTGAAAAAACTAATCGAGTTACCGGAACATCAAGGTGGACTACAAATAGGAGGCGAAATCTGCTTTCTGACGAAAAGTTTGCACAGCTTTTGCCAACTATAACTGAGCCGATATTCCGCCCGTCTGTCCCAGAAGTTGTGTTGGAAGATGGATCTTCTTCAATCGATTTAATGGTACTAAAATATTTGGTCACTTCATAACTATAGATCATTAAAGATTGCGTGTTATTATTGTGAACTAATTAGGACTGTTCAGAACCGCCAAGTTTCAATACGACGAACACGAGTTTCTCACGTGAGCAAATGATAGGTGTGTAACAATTTCAAGCAGATATTTACGGCTCCTTTACTTTTTCAAATCATCACCGATTAAGAATTATTATTTATAGGTGAAACTAGCTTGACACCAGATACAGCTTCTTATACAAACGAAACTTTAGAGATGTTTGCAAGTATTCCAAGCATCGTGTCTGCCGGAGATCTAAAAATTGAAATGATTGAGCCAGAACTGCATGAAGCAACATTTGTTGATGGCGTTGATGTCCCATATTTAAGTGATTCCGAAAACGGTATGGACAGTGATCCAGAAATTGAAAAATTGCAGGTTAGGCTCAACATTTTTTTTTTAATTAAACAATTTGACATTTTTCAACCGTAACAAAGGTTTTAGCTGGAAACGAACTTTTTCAAGGGAATCTTGTTCGCCTCTTGAGCGCTGCTTTTTATTTGAAACATCACCTATCGAAGGAAGCGCTCGGGGATTATCTGCAAATCTTAAACTTTTCAAACAAAGAGATAATTGATGATCAATTATCCAGTTCCTATCTTTTTCTCAAAAGATTCAAGAACTTTAAGAATCAATTAAGAAGAATTTATCCTTGTCCAGTTTGTTTCAAATCTCTCAAAACTGATGAGAAAGGCGAACCCTTGGAAATTCAAGCTTGTGGCCATAAATATTCTCAAGAAAAATTGGACGGATGCTACACTTTAATGCTGCCTATAGAAGAACAGATTTTGTTTTTCTTAAAACACCATGGATTGAAAGAAAAGTCCACGGAAGAAAGTGAGTTTATTGGAGACGTTACCACCGGAGGATTCTATATCAAACTGCGGAAGGAAGGAGTGATTGGAGATAACACGATATCTATTCAGTTATTCGTCGATGGGGCTCAGATTTTTAAATCGAGCAAATACTCTTTTTGGCCGTTCGTTGGTATCATCAATGAGGCTCCATATAAAGTTCGCCGTTCGTGCGTGATCTTATTGGCCTTATGGTTTGGCAAATACAAACCTCCAAGAAGTGTATTTCTGGACCCTTGTGTTGAAGAACTAAATCGAATTGCAGAGACCGGGATAGTCTACGAAGGGACAAAGTACACAGTCAGACCAGTAATTGTTACAGTCGATACGATTGCCCGGCCAACCTTGCGCAACACCACACAGTTTAATGGCGAATTCGGCTGTGACTTTTGTTTGCACCCAGGTTAGTTACATTAGCCATTATTTAAATCAACAATATTCAAACGACGTTAAACTATTAAGTTTAGGATTTTAGTATTAGTTTTAGACGTTAAACTATCAAATGCTTATATAGGGGTTCAGGTGAAGAAAGGCAAAAGGTGTTATGGTGAGCAAATGGATGACTCCAAACCAAAATACCCTCTTAGGACAAACATTCAATACCAAAATGATTTAAAAGTATGTTTTCTAAGACTTTTTATTATTTTTTCCGTTCATGTTAATTTGTTTTGCTTGCTTATTGTTTCTTTAAAAGGAGGCCATTAAATCGGGTGAGACTTTTCATGGAATTAAAGGGCCAACTAGCCTTTCAAAAATCCACTACTTGGATTTTATTCGTGCGTTCGTTCCGGAATACATGCATTCCGTATGTCTCGGAGTAGTGCGATATTTAATTCTCCTGTGGATCGGATCAAAGAAGACAGACCCTTGGTACATAGGTGATCGCATTGAGATTTTAAATCGCAGGATCGCTAATACTAGGCCCCCGTTCGATATTTCAAGAATCTTGCGATCGTTAGATACAGTCGGTAAATGGAAAGCTTCAGAATTCCGAACTTTCCTTCTGTATTTCTATCCTCTTTTAGAGGACATTTTACCGGAACCATTTTTTACGCACTTTGGTCAACTCTCTTACTCCATATTTGTCCTCTTGCAAGAAAATGTCTCAAAAAATGTGTTGAAGATGTTGGAATTCTATTGCAACACTTTGTGAAAGAGACGGAGTATTTGTATGGGCATCAATATGTCACGTACAACATGCATCTTCTTACTCACTTATCTAGTAGTGTTTTAGATTGGGGTTGTCTTTGGTCAACATCTGCCTTCATTCCAGAATGGTTTAATGGCCAGTTAGGCTCTCTTTGTAATGGGACGCAAGCCGTTATCGAACAGATGGCAAACTCATTTCATATGCAAAATGAAGTCCGAAATGAAATAATCGATCTTTTGAAAAAACAACCTGTGCCCGAAAACATAAAAAAACTATTCAAGTCGATGCTTTTTTTACCACAGATTCCTAATATGTTCTGCGTTCAATCAAAAATGATTTCAGCCAGTTGTAAATATGTAGGAAAACCATCTGAAAAGATGCTGCTTTCTGCTTCCCAGAAAGTTTCAGTTAAATCGCTGATTACACTAGAAGGTAGCGGTGGGGATTTAAATCTTTTGGAGTCTATCAATACATCGCTTGCTTCCTTTTATCCCAAACTTGAACTCCCCCACAATAGCGTATTTACAACTTCATCCTACAAGAGATCTAGGAAGCGCATAAACTACTTTGCACTGTTAAAAGACAATTCTTTTTTCTTAATCGAGTCCTTCGTTTTGTTAGAAAACAATTTGTTGGCTGAGAACCAATCAGCTTTCGTATTAGGTCGAACACTGGGCGTCATTTCGAAATTTGTTTTTGCTCCCTCTTTAAACGATGGAATGATTTTTGCCCAGCTGCCCGGTCAAACTACAAGATTAGATGGGAAAAGTGCAGAAATAAAAGCCATTAGACCTGAATCTATTCTTAGAAAATGCGTCGTTGCTAGCATGAATTCTCTTACCGAAACTTACTGTTTGACGGCTTTGGCTAACACGCTAGAATCAGATTAATATAGGCAGTCCACTATGATTAATAACGATGCTCAAATTTTTGTCAACCAGATGTAATTCGTTAAATAATTGTAAAACTTGTGTGTTGAAAACAATAAACTTACGAAGTATGGAATCCGATTTGGGTCATATCAACAATCAATATATATTCTTCTGAACTTATATAAAGCGTTCACTTAAAATTATAATGTTCTCATTGAAAGGCGGCCGGGGGAAATACCTGTTCTGAAGGCGTTTCAGTTAAATCAATCCGCGTAGTTTCAACATTTTGAAACCAGATATTTACTATTTAGTTTTAGAAGAGAATCAGTTACATCTTAATTTTTAACATGCAGAAATGTAATACACTAATATGCACTTATTATTATCATATATTCATATATATATATTTGCTTTAAGCAGCAATTTCCATATAATCATATTCTAACTTTGTAAGCCTAGCAAACTTAGTACGATCTCAATCAGCCATTAAAAATCATATGTGATACTTGCTAGGAACTAGCTAGTTAAAAGTGCCAAACTAACGTCGGTATAATCTTGCTAGTTGAAAGTAAGGAGCTAATGTGATAGTAAGTAGCAAGATGTCCACACTCTGTTCCATACAAGTAGCCTACATGCGGAATGTTAATGGGTTTTTTACTCACCAGTACTCATGAGTTACTTGTAAGTAAAAAGTTATCTAAGACGCCTCTTATAAGTTTCATAGTAGCAGCTTATAAGAGCTGCTCAAATTTTCGTACGGGTTATACTTAAATATGGTTTCACAACCGAAAGCGTGGAGTCAGGAAAAAGAAGTGAAAACCAAAAATTGGATTGTTGGGGTTCTTCTTAGAGTTTTATATACGGCCATTGAGATTATCTCAGATTTAATATTTGAGTTGTTTTATATGAGGAAGAAGAAAATTACTCTACCACCTATAGACAATTTACTCTTGCTAGAGAGCGCTTCAAGTTTGTCCCAGAAAATCCGAACAAAGAAGGTAGGTAATTCTATTGCAGATCCCGTTTAGATATAATACCCGTGATGCTTAACTACGGTAATTCTTATAGGTGACAAGTGAAGAAGTGGTCAAAGTTTTTATTGCTAGAATTCAAGCTATCAATCCAATTATCAACTGTGTTGTCGACAATCGGTTTGAACTGGCTTTAGAAGAGGCAAAAGAAATAGATCAACTCATTAAATCTGGAAAAAAAGATGAAAAAACCCTTGAGCTGGAGACCCCTTTCCTTGGCGTCCCGTTTACTATCAAAGATTGTTTTTCCGTCAAGGGTAGATCCACCCTACGCTAAATTAATTTTATTATGTTAACCACTGTTTGTATAGGCTTACACTACACTTCTGGCCTTGTTAAGCGCAAAGATATAATCGGTCAGTTTGACTCTGACGCTGTAGCTCTAATGAAGAAAGCAGGCGGAATAATGTTGGCTATAACGAATGTCCCCGAACTTTGTATGTGGTGGGAGTCACATAACAACGTTTATGGGCGATCCTGCAATCCTTACGATACTCGTCGAACAGTTGGCGGTTCATCCGGTGGAGAAGTGCATACTTTTACTTACAATTTAAGATTTCAAATTAGTTATTGTCACTGGTTTAACGAATTGTCATATGTTGTATAATCTATTGTTTCAAAGGCCGGCCTCCTTTCTGCAGGCGGATCTCCTTTTGGCATTGGTACTTTACTTTAAAGCAATAAATTTGCTCGACATGGTTTTTGCATTTATTTGGATTTTTCAAGGGTCGGATATAGGCGGATCCATCCGCGTACCTGCTTTCTTCACTGGAATTTTTGGACACAAACCAACGACAGGTTGAGAGATATAACAATAAAAATGTTTTCTAACTTAAATTAACATCGTGATCAATTCAAAGACTTATTATGTTATTAACGCGTATTGCAGGAATTGTAAGCAACCATGAGCAGCAACCAGTAGCTGGAGAAGTTCTCCAAACATTTTTAGTAACTGGTCCGATGAGTCGCTTTTGTTGCGATTTGCTACCTATGTATCGGATTCTCGCTGCTGACAACATCAAAAAACTTAAATTGGATGTAAAGGTGTATGCGATTGGGCATTGCTCATTCTTGTTTCATATAGGCTACCTTTTATTTGTGTGCTAATTTTAAATCTTTGAAATCAAGGTCCCTGTTTCCAAATTACGATATTTCTACATAGATAGCTATGGCAAAGTACCATTCTTAAGCCGTATACATCCAGATTTAAGGAAGGCACAAATGGACGTTGTTCGTCACTTTCAACAAACGTTTAAAATCCCAGTCGAAAAAGTAAGCTATCATTGGTAATTTTAGGATATTTATTGCTATAATAAAGTTGGTTTGCATAGGTACATATCTCCAAGTTATATCATTCTAGGGAGATGTGGTCAGTTAAAATGAGTACGGGCGACAATCCTCCATTTGTTGCAGAACTAGCCATGAGAAAGGTATCTTGACGTTTTCGTTAAACTGATTTTTGGTTTGCAAAAATTACGATTGTCTCCCTAACAAGGGTCAAATTTCTATTGTGCGCGAGTTCTTCAAGTTTTGCATCGGAAAATCAGAGCACACCTTGTTTAGCCTTACTATGGGGACTTTAGAAAAATGCTGTCCTCCCTTAACGCACCCACGGTCTGCGAAAATGATTGCTATGTGCAATCAGTTACAACACGAACTTCAGGTAGATGATAACCGGAGAATCGAAAATTTCTGTTACTGTAACATTACATTGCGCAATAATGTGCTGTTGCACTGTTCAGGAATTGTTAGGTGACGACGGCGTTCTACTGGTACCATCTTTTCCTTCACCTGCCTTTTATCATAACCAGTCGCTAACAAAGCCCTTGAACTTTCCTTATACGGCAATTTTTAACGTGCTCGGCTTTCCTGTTACACAAGTACCGCTTGGTCTTGGATCCTGGGGTGTCCCGTTGGGATTGCAAGTAATAATCTTACAAACTATTTTGGGGTTCATTACGAATCTCTTGCATGTTGCATTGTTTGAATAATTCATTATTGATTTGAACGGAAACAGATTGTTGCCAATTTGCATAATGATCACCTAACCCTGGCCGTTGCAGCTGAACTTGAACGGGCATTCGGTGGTTGGATTCCTCCTTCGTCCGTATCGTGTTAAACTGTTTCTTCTTTGAATTAATTTTTTTAAAATAAGCTTTTCCATAGATATTGTAATCGTAAAAAAGATATAGTGCGTACTTTCTTTCGGACACGTCTGGCGCTTTAAAAAATCTTGTTATTAAACTTGTTAGAGCTCGAAATGGCGTAGTCTAGTCTAGCATATGCATATATCATAGCCATATATAAACAATGGTGTACCTGTTAAAATCCAAATAAAATTTGCCTGGAAGAAAAACGTTTGAAATGACAAACAAAAATTCTATTTCTGATTACTCCAGATTGTATTGTGATTTTTATAAGCGGCAATAAGCATAGGCGGTACTTTTTCACCTTGAAGCCAACGTTTTTTGTTTAATAGTACAAATGTGCTCATTACAGACTGAGAGTCTCGCTCGATGCGTTTAGACTATTGGAGTTTGAGAAGACTCGATAATACATATCTTAAAGTGAAAGAATAATCAATTAAGGGACGGCGGGATCACTTTTTGCTTTAAGGCGCTCCGGCGGCAGCCGCTTCCTCCCGCAAAAGTTCGGCCACGAGATCGACGACGACCGTTTGACTTTCAACGTTCTCCTCATTGTTTGGATTTGATTGCGGATGAATGGGGCCCCATGGCGTCTCCGATGATGGATTTCTATTTATGGCCTTAGTGACCTCATCGTGAGTAGTGAAAATCTTGTCGACGATATAGACGACGCCCATATTAGAGCCAAGGTGAATCGGCTCCAGGTTAATGTTGGCTTTATTGATTTGGATACCGGTGTCTGCTCAGGCGGTAAGAAAAATTAATATTAAATTATAAAAACAACAGAAGAAGTATGATAAATTAATATGCCGTGGGCGTGGGCAGGGACCTACCTGGTGCCGTATTGCGTGTTAACGTGCTGGATTTTTTGTCAGCCATGGTAAGTTCGGTCGTCTTGAGCAAATCATTTGGGGTTAGCTTTTGACGGACAAAATGATGAAGAAGGACAGTCGTCCGTAATTCTTGATCGACCCAGAAAGGGTCGGCGATGTCTTGCGGTATGATTCGTACAAAAGCCCAGTTTGTCGGGGCGAAAAAAGTGTAACCTTTTCCAAGGAGAAACAAGTTGTATTATTTGAGTGTTTCAACGATTATCTAATTAATGTAGATTGAAATATATAACGAACCTGTTTGACTGCCGGACAATGATGGCAAGAGATCTTTCTCAGCCATGTTCAAGTACTCAGAGACTCTGGACAACTCTTTGATGCCGTCCAGGGCTCGTTTAACTTCTGTGATGATGTTTGTCGATTGCTGCGCGTCCACCATGGCGAATTGTAAAAATAGACTGATCACCAAAAGCGACGAAAGTAGGAAAACTGAACTCGATCGAAGCGACCAGCTGGTGCAGCAGGTTGTTGTATTACTCGCATGAACGACCATTTTGTGACGGAAAGTCTGACTCACTAGTCTGTATCAGCGTTTGTGCTTTGTTTACAAAATACTCTTAGCACTCAGTTGAGTCAATAACCGATAGAGGCAGCTTGATAAATTCTCTCGATTGAAAAACCGTGGAAGGACCAAGCGCGCGAGCTTAAGCTACGAGATATGAATCTGACGACGTGCTGGAGCACATATGCCCAACTGGCTAGTGACGGGCACTTTTTATATGCACAGTTGGTTGGTGAAACGACAGCAGGGTCGATGTGGGACCGCGTCCATTTCGTGTCAGTGGCCGACCTGCGGGAAAACGGCGGAAAACGGGCAAAGCCAGAAACACACACACTCTCTTTCTCTCTGCCGCTGGCTTATTTGCTTCCAACCCACACGCGTATAGTCACCTTGTGTCTCTCCAGTAAGGTGAGGGTATTTACTCTGCGGGCCCGTCAACATACGACTCTCTCTCTCTCTCACTCTCGCCAATGTTATTATAGAAACTGCTGCTCAAATATTAGGCCAAAGATGCGCATGGCTCGAATCATTTCAGTCAATATTAATTTGGTAGCGAATAACCTGCTGCTGGCTGTTTCGATTTGGGTTATTCTCAAATCACATTCTGCGCCAGCAGCCAAAGCAAGTCGAGAAATTCGGACAAAAGAGCTAGGTGATATACATACATATCCTATATTTTCGATTTGTTGTTCTTGTGTCTGCCTTTCCCGGATGAAATATATACGTACTACAGCACTCGTAGTAGGTGATCCACGAGTAGTAGGAGCGCCAAATGACCGCTCGTAAAGTTTATCTGATCGACTCAAACACCCGCACATTTCCTATACATCTAAATTTGCATATTATACCAAATATAGAAAAGAGGCGCACGTTGAAAATAGCGGCTCCTAGGTTAATGAAGTCAGGTAAAACGCTGAGCACAAGCCAAAAACTAAGAGAAGCGTGCCGAACGTGACATCGACTCAACATTTAAGGACAAAGTTGTGCGGGACCGCGATGCCGATGCTCCCTAGTATACTCAGTGCTGTTGCCAATGGCCTGCTCGATCCGGAGGCAAACTCAAATGGGGGCTGGGCTTTATTAGTCCAACAGGCACCATTATTCTTTTGTTCTTTTGCAAGTTGCTGTTCCACAGAACGTTTTCAACAAATGACCTTCAAAGCTTCAAGTACGTACCTAAATGTTAAAGTATGCCTTTGCGGACTGTTGCTGGAGGTCGCCCTGTTATAATAAGCGTCTTTGTCGTCTCTGTAATCAATTCATTGTCGTCATCTTGAACCAGTCCTGGTTTTTTTCCAACCACTTGCGCAAGAAAATGAATTGAAGACGTGCTGATGGTCGGGCGATGATATTTTGCTGCATCATCCAACTTTAGGCGACGTCGCATCGCGTCTTCACTTTTCATTTTTTTTGCATCGAAGAACACCAGTCACCAATTCGTCTCGACGACTTACATTACCGAGGCAAACAATCAATGGCCGTGACACACGACTTTCACACTGGTAGAGGTGAACGTGACTCATCAACTTCATCCTTACAAGCAGCGTCGTGTCGTTAGGCGATTCACAGTCTGTTATGCACCGACATCATGACAAATACACAGTGTTATGATTGCCTTAAATAACTCGGCCGCCCGGGTGTCCAATAGTAAGAAACCTAACAACGCGTTGCTAGGCAAAGCGTTTATACGTGCACTATTGCTGCATTATTTTTTAACACTTTGACGATTGGAGACCTCAATCCAGGGCATATACATGATAAATAATATTGTGTTAAGACATAGCACTGGTGTTAGCTAACTCCAAAAACTTTGAGGTGTTTTTGTCGTGATGTTGCCCCAGACAATCAATAGATGCGAGACTATAACTTTATACCGTATTACTGTTGTATATGATGTCGTAAAGGTACTGAATGACTTTGTTGGATCGAATTGTTTTCTTGGGAGCGAAGCAGAGGATTGCTACAACATATACAAGCATCTAATAAAGCATATAGCATTTCGAAATAGATGGGGAAAATATTGAGGAAAGGCAAATATTTATGTCGCTAGCGCACTTCAAGAACAGAGATTCTTGAAGATTAATGGGACATCAAGATGTCGGCCGTAGACGGAGAGGATATGCCGTAAACTTCTTGAATGCATATGATGGTATACCAAATACCAAAATACCACAAATAGCTTCGGTAATATTACAAAGCAAATGCTATAAGCAACCATCCTGAATATACAGGCGGCAGAGATTCGGCGTTGGCAACGTGTTTCAAGGTCTGATGGTCATTTATTATTCCCAACTTTGAATCTTCCGACTGTTTTAAGGACGCACTACGCTAGATGTATTTCCTTTTGAAGCAACTGTAACTTTATTTTTCAACTCTTTTCCTCTCTATCTCAATTTAAAAGGGATGCAAAACTTGAAAGCGAGAACAATGTTTGTATCTATATCGGAGTTCTTTTTGTGAACTCTTTTGAAGGAAACTACCGTCTTCGTGTTCACTTATTTATTGCAGCGTCAATATTTGATCACAAAACATCAGCTGATGCAAGTAAAATTAAAGATTATGGGGAAGTTAACGGAAACGTTTATGAAGGTTTTCTCGTCGGTGCTGATACATAGCCTACTGCTGAAAAACATTCCGATAAAAGAATAATAAACAAATTAAAGAAAAATTCGTTTGAGGTCAAGGCAAAATAAAGACGTCTAGGCAGTAGACGCTTTTCCCAATTGGACGGGCGAGCAAGAGGACTTGATCATCTTGCGAGTATTGGTCCAAGGTTGATCGAAGATGACCACCTCACAGGGCAATGGAGCGGCATTGGCTCCACTGGACAGCTCAAGATTCAGTTTGTAGTTGGTACCGGCAACCACCTGCGTTTCCGCCTTTACGATTTTGAGCAGTTTGACGGGTCCTGAGTTGGAGTTTGATGCGACGGCAGTGGTAGCGAAATTGGCCATTTCCTTGACAGTAGCGTCGTCTACCTTGGCTGGTGAGAATCCACCTGTAAAACCAATCTGACGTTTGGAGATTACGGCCGAAGTAGTGCTGTCGATGGTCAGCATCGTGACGGCCAAAACCAAAAGAAGAGACTTGAACAATGCCATTCTTTGCGATGATAACGTTAGTTTAGATGGTACAACGAGTTCGCGTCGAATGCGGACATTTGGCGACTACGGCTGACATTTTATAGGGCTTTCGTTGTAGCTATGGAGCGGCAAGCCGGAAAAAGCATTGAGTTCTCGACTCGCACCAAGGACAAACCTATTGACTTGTTGCGAATGGGCGTCGACATCAGAAAAAAAGAACCATTATGCTTGGATTTGCCTGCAGTCATATTTAACGACGACGCTGCGTTTTTGACCGTCAGAATAAACCAAACTTTAACCGCAACAAGTAGTTTGGTACGTACGATGGCCTTTAGAGGATATCCATTGGATAAAAAAAGTCGTGCTATAAAAGTACGTCGGAACTCCGTACTGGGAAAACGATTGTCCTGCCTCAAATCTGATTGCAGGAAAACTGCGATGAATTGTTGGGATCTGATGTGGTTTGACAATTTATTAGAGGAGATAAAAAATGGGGAAATAAAAGAGTTTCGGTGTTTGGAATGGTTCAACACACTGTGAGCTGACACCGGCTTAGACCTGGCAAAACGTCAAGGACTAGTTAAAAAACATCGGTTTTCCACGTGCCGGGAGTTGAATGGCGTACGTGATAGAGCACCACGTGAGATCTGATTCACTCGTTTCCTGACAAAGGGTCGTCTTTGTAAAAATCACAATATTTCCCGAGTCGCTTCCGGTCATGCTTTTTTAACAATGACGTCAATTACGTCTCGTCCTTTATACTGACCGATATAGTCTCTTAATAATAAAAGCAATATAGGAGACAGAAAGGACTGGCAGGCTATTTTTGCAGCTTTTATTTGGTTTATTTAAATCATATACTTTTGATTAGTACTAGGATCTAAAAAACTTGGAGACACCATAAGACATTGATAAAACACCGAGAAATTTTTGTCATCTTCTGCCTTCTAAGAAGAGTTCCTCATTATAAATGATTAGGGACGAGCAATTTATTTTAAAGGGTTGCATTTGGATTGACTCAAGCGACGTGTTTTGGTCCACGGTCGATCATATACGACCACTTCGCATATCAAGTGTTGGGGATCGTTTTTCTTCTTCAATTGCAAAGATAGCCTATAATTTGTACCTTCAACAATCTGTTTTTCGGCTTTGACAATCTTGGTAAGGGATAGAGGCCCCATATTTTGACTTGATGATAGCGAATTGGTTGCAAATTTGGCCATCTCCTTGATGGCGACTTCGTTAGCGTTTGCTGGCGAAAACCCACCAGATTTCTGTAGATTAGCTTTACTGTTAAGGGAGGCACTTCTTTTTGAAAGGGTACGACGACGACGACCACCGCCGCCCCCTCCTCCGCCACCACCGCCTCCTCCTCCGCCACCACCGCCACCGCCTCCTCCTCCGCCACCACCGCCACCGCCTCCTCCTCCTCCGCCGCCGCCGCCACCTCCTCCTCCTCCTCCTCCTCCACCGCCGCCCTTCCGTGGTTCCACGACAAATGGCTTCTGCATAACTCCGCCGCCTTCCGTGTCGATCGACTCATCTATTTTCGAAATTAAATCAGGGAATAACATCAATATTGTAACGTTTTCAGACTTCCCTCTCATATTACCTTCCACATTTGAACAATGAGACTGGCTGAGACTACGTTTTTTGGTCGATGGTTGGTCAAAGACGACAACTTCGCATGTGAGATGTCTGGAATCCGCATGGGTCAGCAGTTCTAGAGTTAATCTGTAATTTCTACTGACCGCGATCTGTATCTCTGCTTTGGTAATTTTGACCAAAGATAACTGTCCAATATTTATATCTGACGAAAGTGAAGTGGTTGCAAATTCAGCTATCACTTTTACTTCTTCGGCGTCAACGTCGCCATCCGTGTCAATCAACTCATCTATTATCGGAATTGTCGCTAGTAATACAGAAATGATATCAATACTATTAGTCAAATTTTTCAGACTTCTCTCTTATAGTACCTCCTGCAGTTGAACATGTAGAATGGCTGAGACTGCGCGTTTTGGTCCATGGTTGGTCAAAAACGATAACTTCACAAGTGAAACGGCTGGAATCCGCATCGTTCAACAATTCCAGAGTTAATTTATAGTTTGTACCAGCCACAAACTGTGTCTCTGCTGTGGTAATTTTAACCAAAGATAGCTGACCCATATTTATATTTGACGAAATTGATGTGGTTGCAAAGTCCGCTATTTCTTTGACATTCGTATCGTCAACATCGACCGGCGAATAGCCGCCCGTCATCATAGAGGGTGGAATTGGATCAACTACTGAGTCGGGTGTTCCATCAGGATTAAGAGTACGGACCTTACAAACGGATTTCCTGGTTTTCGTTGATGAGCATTTCCATTCGCTTAGTGTACGAGTTCCATTCCATGGCTGATCAAACACAGTAACTTCACAACGGAAAGATGCCGAATCCTTCCTTCCACGCAAAGTGGTGATCTCTAGAATCATTTGGTAGTTCGTACTATTGTAGGCGTGCTGGATCTTGGCTTCGATTATTTCGTACAACTTGAAGGGGCCATAAAAACCTAAAACGTTCTTTGTAGTTGATGACAAATTCCACACGGCATATATGGCTATCTTTCTGACATCCTCGTCGTCAGGTTTCGCAAGTAAATAAGGAGGGGGAGTTGTTGTAGTAGGTTTAGTAGTTGTTGTTGTGGTAGCTTCAGTAGTAGTTGTTGTGGTAGCTTCAGTAGTAGTTGTTGTGGTAGCTTCAGTAGTAGTTGTTGTTACAGGCTTAATTGTGGTTTTCTCAATTTCGATCGGAGAGCATGTGGAGAGTTTCAGCTCGCGCTTTTTGGCCCAGGGTCTGTCATAAACGACAACTTCACAACTTATATGGAATTCTGCTGTGATTGTGTTAAGGTCAACCACATAAAATTGACTAGTTAGTTCCACAACCATTTCGTAGACCGTGGCGAAAATGACTTGCGTCTCAAAGGCTCTTACAATTTTGGTTAACAAAAGAGATTCCGGTTTTTTATTCGACGATAGTCTCGAGATTATGAAATTAGTTATCTCTTTGAAGTTGGAAGTGTCGACTTTGGCAGGCGTGGAAACATCTGTGATTGGCGTTTTTCGAGAACATTGATGTTTGGAAAGCTCACGAACTTTGGTAAATGGATGGTCAAAAACGGTGACTTGACAAATGAAAATTTCGGAGTCGGTCTCGTGGACAACAGTGGCCACTTCTAGAACCAATTCGTAGTGCGAACTAGTTATAACATGTGTTTCGTATCCTCCACCGACCACTTCTCCTCCTCCACCGCCGCCACCTCCGCCTCCGCCTCCACCTCCGCCTCCGCCTCCACCACCGCCGCCGCCTCCGCCTCCACCTCCGCCACCGCCGCCACCTCCTCCTCCGCCACCTCCTCCTCCACCACCACCGCCGCCGCCGCCACCACCACCTCCGCCGCCGCCGCCACCTCCGCCTCCGCCGCCACCACCACCTCCGCCTCCGCCGCCGAACTGCTCATGAAGTGATGTCCCAAGCATGGCTTTGACAATTTTGATTAGTCTGATGGTTCCAATATTTTCATTTGACGATAGGAAGAGCACGGCGAAATCGGCCATGTGTTTGACATCTTCAGCTTCAACATTGGCTTTTACATAGCTTATGAAACCGAGCCTTTGTTCCACCAATGTTCTTACTCCCGCAATGTAATTAGAGCTGCTTATCGTCTGCGAGCATTTGGATTGTTTCAGCTCTGGAGTTCTAAACATTTCATCGATGAAAACGGTGACTTCACAAGTAAGGAGAGATTCAAATTCGAGTTTGTTAATCACAGTTGCAACTTCGAGAACCATTTGATAGATTAAACCAGTCGTAATCTCCATCTCGGCTTTCACAACTTTGACTAGCATAGTCTCTATAGAATGTTGGTTGGACGATATTGTGTTGATTAACGAGTTGGCGGCGAACTCAGCCAGTTCTTTGACGTACTCGGAATCGATGTTGGCTGGTATTAAGCCCAATGGTAGGCTCATGGTTGGGGAGCATGTAGATTGAGTCAATTTGCGAGTTTTGCTCGACGATTGATCGAAAACGATGACTTCGCAGATTACATTTGCAGTTTTGCTTCCGCCAGTCGCCAGTTCCAGAACCAAGAGGTAGTTGCTTCCAGAAACTACCTGGACTTCGGCTTTGACTATCGTAATCAATACAAGAGATCCGATGTTTGCATTTGACCACAGATATTCAATAGCGAAGTTGGCTATGTCCTTAACGACGGTAGGGGTGACGTCGATTGGCTTGAAACTACCTACAGCAGTGTCTGTTGTGCTTTTGGGGGAACATTGTTGCTTGGACAGCTGACGAGTTTTTGTCCATGGCTGGTCAAAAACGGTGACTTGACAAATGAGAATTCCGGAATCGGCTCCTTTTTCATAAGTGGCTACTTCCAAAACCAATTCGTAGTTCCAACCCTCTGTGATTTGTGTTTCAGCTTGAAGGATCGAGATTAAACTGATCTTTTCATATGACAAAATAAGGGACGAGACGGCAAAATTGGCCATCTGTTTGACAATGCTGGCTTCGACATTGACGAGCCCAAAGCCACCAGTACCAAACCTTTGATCCACGATTATTTTTACTAGATTAGCGTGTTCGGGTGTACTTACGGTCGGAGTACATTTAGACTGTTTCAGCTCACGAGTTCTGCTGTTCTGCAGTTGATCTATAATGCTGAATTCACAAGTATAAAGTGAGTCGATCTCTCTTCTGTCAACAACAGTGGCAATTTCAATGACTATGCGGTAGTTCAATACCGTCGTAATCTCCATCTCGGCTTTTACAATTTTGATAAGTACGGTCTCTAAAGATGTCTGGTTCGACGAGAATGTGCTGACTAAAGACTTAATGGCAAACTCAACCATTCTTTTGACGTACTCAGAATTTTTGTCCGCCGGGAAGAAACCCCCAGTTGAATGGCCGGGTGTTTCATTCGTCGTAGAACATTTGGACTGAACCATGGTGCGATTTTTGGTACAGGGTTGGTCAAAGACTGTGACTTCACAACGGATAGATTCACCGTTGCCAGTGGTCAGTTCCAAAGTTGTACGATAGTTGATACCGCCGGAAACGATCTGAGTCCAGGCTTCGATGATCCTGACGAAGTCGTAAGGTTTGGTATTCTGATTTTCACCAAACGTTAACGTGGTAATTATGAATTGAACTATATCTAGAATTTTGACGTCATCCAGATTAGCTGGTTTGAAACCATCAATGGCTTTTTTGATCTCCTCAAGCGATGCGAAGAGCTTATCGACGATGTAGACTACTCCCATGTTATAGCCCAGTTGGATTGGAATCAAATTAATGTTGCCATTACCATCAATTGTGACTAATGAAACAGGGACGAAAGTTAAACAAGACAAATAGATTTGTTTAAATTTTACACATCACATGTTTTCATACATGAAAAAATTTGGCCTACCTGGTGAATGTTCCACTCCCCTTATGCGCGCCAACTCTATTTCTTTATTGCTTGCCATAGTAAGGATCAAAAGATTCCGAGAATCGATACTCTCCCAAAATTCCGTTGTTAGGTTTTGAAGGGCAAAGTGATGAAGGAGAACTTTTGTACGAAATTGGATGTCGACAAGAAAGGGATCGGCGATATCTTGCGGCAGGATTCGTGCAAAAGCCCAATTTGTTGGGGCAAAAAAAGTGTAACCTTTTCCCAAAAACATATGCCTTAGTTAGTACACAAACAAGTGACGAATAACAGTTAACAATATATCTATATAATTAATCAACATATCAATACAGTAGCATAATCATAGAATTAAGCTATCATAAAATGTATCCATATAACTAAAAAAGTGCACTACGTAGAACAAGTTAAATTGGCATTTGGGCATTTTTTAATGTTTTTAGCACACAACTGTTTTTCTATCGCAAAATCAAGCTCCTGATTAGATTCACTTTTTTGTTCAAAGTTACCCCGTTCTACTGGACATATAAATATAATGCAATAGCCTACATCATCATGCAGTTATTCGTTTTCAAAAACACTATGAAAGTAGGACTTACCTTTTGAGCTAGCGGGTAGTTGTCGTAGAAGATCCTCTTCGGCCAAATTTAAGTACTCTAGGACGCGGCTGAATTCCATACGGCCGTCCAAAACTCTTCTGATTTCGGAGACGACATTTGATGGACAGTTACAGCAATGACCTTTCGAATTTTGGCTGGTTTTGTCAGTTGCAACAAATTCGTTCCTACCAGCGAGCTGCTTGTTCAACTCCTTAAAGATATTGTTCAACAATCCGGGATTTTGCGATTCGGACATTTTAAATGTCCGCTCGATTCCAGATTGTTTGTTGGCTACTACAGAGATTTTAGCAACGTTATTCTGTTGCTTTTGAGAGTTTCCCTCGTTGAAGAAGTCGATCAAAAGAGAGAAAGGGGGCTTGGAGTTCGCGGCCGAAGTACCAGCGTCGATGAACAACGTCCCGACGATCAGCAGCAGGAACGACGTACCCAGATGGAGCGCCATTCTAATGTCGCCCAGTCGGTCCACGCTGAATTCTGGTCAAGTATAGGTGTATGTCGGCTTTTTATATCATACACCTGGTTAGTCGCAAGGGGTTTTAAATTTCCTCAAACTCAATAGTGAGTCTATCGACAACCATTTGAAAGGTTGATACGTGACTTTAGCATGTAACTGCGATCGTAGCAGAAACCAGAATCTAAATGTCACCAACTTTGGTTTGTAAATGTAGCCTATTCCTTCAATACGTGCGAGCTTAAATTTATTTTATGACCACTCGTGTGCCAATTTTAAATACTGCTTCCTCAAATTTAAAGAAGCATGGCTCATTTTATTTGCCTGCATGGTCTTGTATTTAAGACTGAAAGTTGAGTGCGGAACACTAATCAAATCGTACATGAAAAATTGCTATTTTGATGTAACTCGGATTACAGACGTGACAGCATCCACATCGTCCTTCTGAATCTTAAACTTAGCCGTGTTCCATTGGCAAGTTTTTAATACACAAATATTTGAAAGCCTCCCTTTTGGATATTTGTCCAATGAAATTACTTAAATATTTGAGAATATATACAAGAAATCTAGCAATAAAATCGACCAACTGAAAACGGCATTAATATGCGATGTGTGAACTTATGGATGATTTAGATGAGCTATAAATGGGCCAACAAGGTCATCCCTTTGATGAACTTTTAAGGTGATAACCTAATCCCTATCTTCGTACTTCGTCTAAGCTGTCGACTTATAAAAAATAAAAACTATTACAGCTCTTCAAATAGTTCACATAAAGAGAAATATATAGCCAAGTTGATTTCTTCTTATTAGGTATGGACAGGTTGAAGAGAATTCAGTAGGAAGTGTTGGCTCTTATTTATTATTGAAGAAAACAAATTTGATAACGTAATGGAAGTCAATAATAGCCACGATTATTTCACACGAATATATATATGGGTAAAGAAGAGATTGAGGAAAAATGTTTGCATTATTTCTTTCAAGATTTCTTTTCTTTTATTTCAGAATCAATTTTATTTTAGGATTACGTAAGATCGTTTGTAGGTGTATGATGAGAATAATGTATTTTCAAAATAATAATCTTTTCAGCTTTTCCAGCATTCAATAAACAATTTATGATTAAAAATTTTTTAATAGCCTTTCTTGGTCAGCACAGAATCAGTTGAAAAAGTTGGGTAGTATTTATGATCAGAAACTAAACTGCCGTAACATCGGCCGGTAATGAGTCATCAACATAAACTAGGCCTGCGTCGTTCATTTTGATGTTTATGTTGACTGAAGCGGCGTCGCGAGATTTAGGAATATTTCTTCCGCGTCGCTGTCGGCAGTATTTAATTCACCCAGTGAAAGTTCAATCAGTGGAAGATCCTCTTTATTGTCGGGTGTTTTATCTGGTGATTGAGCTGCAGTTTCCACTGGAACGACGGTGGGAGTTGGAAATATTACACCCAGTGGAAGGTCCTCCTTATTGTCGGGTGTGTTATCTGGTGATTGAGCTGTAATCTCTATGGTATGAACGAAGGTGAGAAATGGTTTGCAATCTGAAGAGATGAGTTGACGCGTCGAAGTAAACGATTGGTCAAAGACGACTACATCGCAAACGAAGACGGCGTTCTTCCTTTGCTCGTCCTTCAATTCCAACTGAAGTTTGTAATTCATACCGGCTACAATCTGCTTTTCTGCCTTTACGATGTTGATTAAGGTTAGCGGAGGGGCAGCTTTGATACTTTTGCTTAGCGCGGTAGTGGCAAATTCGGCCATTTCCTTGACGTCAGCGTCTTCCACGTTAGCTGGTTTCAAATTTCCCGCGATCGGAAGTTCTGCATTTTCCTCCTGCGAAAGTTCTTCGACAAGATCGACAATGACGTCTTCTGGTTCAGCTGGTTTCGAATTACTCGCGATCGGAACTTCTGCGTTTTCTTTCTGTGAAAGCTCTTCCACCAAATCGACAACGACTGTTTGGCTTTCAACGTCCTCTTTATTGTTTGAGTTTGGTTCCAGAGAGATGGGGCCCCACGGAGTCTCCAATACTGGATTTCCTCTGAGGGCCTTTTCGATCTCTTTCCGTGTAGTAAAGAGAGTGTCCACAATGTAGATAACACCCAGGTTAGAGCCAAGTTGGATTGGCTTCAAAATTATGTTTCCACCGTTGACTTTGACTAATCAGAAAGAGGCACATTAGAACAAATACACCATCATGCACAAGAATGCGTTAGTTAAAAACTGCTATTAGTGTAGGCTGTAGGCTATTAATGTATAGAAGTTTAAGTGACTGACTCACCTGGCGATTTAGGCTCACCACTATATGACAAGTCGACGAATCTTCCTTTTAATGCCGTAGAAAGTGACACAGCTTCTTTCTTGGATGCTTCAAGCAAATTATCTGCTGTCCGCTTATAAAGAGAAAAATGATGAAGAAGCAAGTTTGTACGTAATTGGCTATCCACGAAGAAGGGATCAGTGACGTCTTGTGGCACCATTTTTACAAAAGCCATATTTGTCGGGGCAAAAAACGTATAACCTTTTCGAAGTGAATAAAAACTTGATTGTTGAGCGAAAACATTATCAGCGCTAGTCAAAGTATTATATTGAATTCATTTGAATGTATCGGAATTAATGGTTAATGAATGTCTTCATATATAACGAACCTTTTTCGCTGCTGGGCAGTTTTCGTATTAATTCTTCTTCGGACATTGTCAAGTACTTAAAGACTTGGCTTAACTCTTTCCGGCCAATCAATGCTTTTTTGACTTCGGCGACGACCTTTGAAGGTAAGGCTGATGAACACTGAAATTTGCTCAATTGTCGAGTTTTTGTCCACGGCTGGTCAAAGACAATGTCAAATAATAAATACAATAACAAACAACCACACAATAAAAAAATAACGAATACAATAATGTCTGGTACCTGGTCAAAGACGATCACTTCACAATTGTAAGTGAGGTCGATCGATGTATTATACACGTATATTTTGTTTCCTAATGGTATACTTGCCAGCTCTAGATTCATTTTGTAATTTTTACCGGCCACCATCTGAGTCCTTGCTGCAATGATCTTTACCAGTTTGAGGAGTCCATAGTTTGAGGTTCTTGATATGGTATCGGTAGCAAACTCGGCCATCTTTTTGACATCTTCGTCTTCCACGTTAGCCGATGCAAAACCACCGGCGGTCGCAAATACTTCAGATGATTCTGGGTTCTTAATAGGATCTATAACATTTTTACCACCACTTTTGTTGGCCATCCGCTGGTACAAGTCATAAAAGAGGTTTTTCAACGTCTCAGACTTTTGAGTTCCAGAAATTTGTCGTTCGAGTCCGGATTTCTTGTCAGTTATAACGGAAATAGTGGCGTGATTCATCTTCTGCTTTTGGGCGTTTTCCGTTTCGAAAAACTCGAGCAAGAGAGAGAACGGACGTTTGGAAATGATGGCCGAAGAGGTACCAACGTCGACGGACAAAGTCCCGATGATCAATAGCAGAAATGACGTACTCAAATAAAAAGCCATGGCTAATTCAGTTAAAAACTGGTGTGATATATAAACCAGTCCGCGCTGAATTTGGATAAACAAAAAATAACTGCAGGCTTTTATAGCGGCTTATTCGTAACTAATAACAACGAATTTGGCATAAGTTGATAATCTAATCGAAGTGGGTTATTGGGATCAAATAGAAAACAATTGGAACGTGTGATTGCATCGCTTTGATTAGGAAATGTAATGGAGATATCACGAGACATAAAATAACCTAATACCTCCCAGTCTGATTTGCAACTTAATTCCTTTATACGATGGAACTGAAAGGCAAGGTACGGGAAGACATCATTTTAAAGTTACTCTTACCCTTATCTTCTTTCCGACGCTTGCCGAATATTTACGCTTTTTCGTCGAATCTCGTATCTCCCCCCTCCCTGACAGAATCTGTTATGAATGCCCCCTGACTGTCGTTGAAATAAAATTAAAGTGTTATGTAGCGCGCCAATAGTTTGAACAGATCGTCTTACGATTTCTCAAATTATTGAATAGAGTATGACTCATTTTGAGCTAATTTTGATTCAGGGCGCTGGAGGTGAATTCCGTCGGCAATCCAGCCGCACTTGAACACTGTTGCTATGCAACTCTGCGTAACTCGTCTTTCTCTTTGTCTTTCTCTCTTCTAGCTGTAAAGAAAAAGAAAACATAATCATGCACGCAATTATTTGGTTAAAAAAACGAAGCATATGTTTGCCGCATATACCATACAAGCACCAAGAAATAATTCGTTTTTGTAAGAAACTGGTACGGGGTAAGTAAAACAAAGCTTTACGCATATTAGCCAAAGCCAAAAAACGCAAATTCGGAATGTAATAGCAGAAAAAGGAGGAGACGTCTTTGTTAGTGACGAGAAAAAAAAATAGTAAGACCAAAAAAGGTGAAGAAGAGAAATCGGGAGAAAGGGTGAACTAATCCAAATTACGGTAACTACGTATCACACTTGGGGTTGTTGTAAAAATAAAAACCCGGGCATCTGGAGTTGATGCCCCTCAAATGGCTTTTTAAAAAAACTTTAAAAGAGAGAGAAAAAGGGGGAAACCCCGCTCCTTGACGGAAAGAAAACGGCTGAAATCATTCTGCGGTAATGAGATGCATAGGATGAGAGGGAAGAGAGGAAAACTTAGCAGCTTTTATCGATCGTCAGCGGAATTACTTATTTATCCCTTCTTTATTTGCTAAAATCCTAACGTTAAATTATTTTCTGCAAGTCTTGTAAAGCATACTGTACCTATAATGGTAGCTCGATCCGATAATTTGATTCCAATATTAAGGCAAAACTCTAAATATACTCATTTTTTTAATAAGATTGACATTTGAGGTAGGCTTCAACTTACAATCAGCTGACGCTGAACGCTGGAAATAGTACCTAAATCCAAGCCATAGTCGACAATATTAATGTTTAAAATAAGAAGCGCGTACGTGTTTTCAATTGCGTTTGCTTCACGTTGACTCATTAGATTATTGAAATTATAATAAGCTTCACCAACCTGAGCCATATTTTGCGTGCGTGTCACATAACATAGTTGTTCAACTGTCGAGTATCACCTCTTAACAAGGATGAACATTGTGAAACGCCAATAACAAGCTCCCTGTCGTACGCAAAAATGGAATGAGTAAAATAAGCCATTGAAACACACGGAATGGTCTGGATTTTATTGCGAGTGAGATATGAGTAAACTTTTGGCCGACCTTTTACACTTTTCAAATGAGAGACTTGACAGAGCCTTATAGAACCGCGATATTCTCGCCCTCTTTCCATTCATTTATTGATTATTATTTTCGCATTGTGCGGAGCATTATATTCTGCTCAAAGCGCGACGTCGACCTTAATACAACCTTAAAGGACTCTATCAAAGATCTATGCAAAATGAAGAAAGATGTCAGCAATCAAAGTGGGAACAATGCTTTTTATTGATGGAGAGAAACAATAGTGTAATATGGTTCACAGGGGACGGAGAAACTTCACCAAGAACGAGTAAGGCAGAAGTGATGACAAAAGTGATGGGGAAGATTATTAATTTTTGACAACGGTCAGAGTGAGAGTTGGGGTGCAATGGGAAGAGCTGACTTGACGTGTCGACGTAAACGACTGGTCGAAAACGACCACATCGCAAACGATGGCGGCTCTCTCCTTTTCGTCCTTCAATTCCAGTTGAAGTTTGTAGTTAATGCCGCCTACAACCTGCTTCTCTGCCTTGACGATGTTGACTAAACTGAGCGGAGGTGAAGCGTTGATGCTCTTGCTTAACGTCGTGGTGGCGAATTCCGCCATTTCCTTGACGTCGGCGTCGTTGAGCTCCGCTTTACTGAATCCGCCCAACAGTGGGAGAGGTTCGCCAAGCGGAGTTTCACGAATACCTGCGGGCTCGTCTTTAGTGGCTGATTGAGCAATCACTGACGGATGATCGGGGGGCAACTCGAAGAAGCCTAATCCAGGGCGAGGATTTTTCCTAAGGACTTCGCTAACTTCATCGCCGCTCATAAAAACTCTTTCAACGATGTAGATGGTACCGAGATTGTTAGGCAACGAAAGGGAATCCTTTCCGATTTCCGCATTGTTGATCATAAGCGTTCCTGATCAAATACAATTCAAATCCCTTAATAATTAACTCATATTAGTTGGCCTTAAGGATAAATTACCATCAGAGCGGGACAAAGTGGCTTCTTTAGAGTCGGCCATAATTAATTTGTCCAGTTTAGTCAAATCGTTGGATGAAACCTGCTGGCGAGCGAAATGGCGAAGCAACACTGTATGCCGGAAATTGTCGTCGATGATGAGTGGATTAGGCGCATCTGCGGGTATTTGGCTTATGAACGCTATCCATTTCGGGGCGAAGAAAGTGTAGCTCAGTTGTTTTCCATCTAATGGAATAATAAAATAAATACAAGTATATCAATGAAATCAATGAATTAACCTACCTGAGCCAACGAGGGGTAGTTCTTTAACAATTTCAGCCCGGGATCTGTTCAGGTAATCGGCGACTGCATCCAAGTCTTCTTTTCCGTCGATGACCCGCAAAATTTCAGTGACTATGTCGGTAGTCGGTTTCGACGACACCAAACCCGCGGCCATCATCGCCAAAAATGTGTACAAAACGGCCATTTGCTTCATTTTCCAGTTGAAGGTACTGACCAGCAGTCGATAGCAGTAAACGACTGACGACTGAAAGTAGCCAAGAGAAAGCCATACCATCTTATATACGTCTGTCTTTTTGGGGAAATGCTTTCAAGAACACGATTGAACGCGCTTCGTATAAGGAGAAGGGCGTAAGAGAATAAGTGTCTGTGTGTCTGTGACAGCCACAAAGTTCGTTCACTTTTCTGTAACCAAACAGTAGAAAGCGAAGGACATTAAAAGAACACCTCGCCAGATGTCAAGCACCAGACTCGACAGCTTAATTGAATAGAAGACGAGTCAAGGTCAGTTTCCGCATCGGATGGCAAATGACTACACAGTTTCATCCACCAGTAGGTGCTTGAAAATGCGAGACGGGCTACGGGTATAAAGCAGAGTGCTTCTTTACATTATTATGTAATCATTTCACTTTTTTTTTACATAGTTGAAGAGCGAATAGTACATCCGGGAAGAAGATGCAGAAGCTCTCTGTGCGTTTTTTGTCGTCCTTAATACACTGTAACACTGGCATTCTCCGATGCTATCGCAGAGTGGACCACACAATGCCGTCTTTTTATGAATAATACCTTGGAAATTCTGGGAAGCAGTAGGAGCTATAAGGGGTTTACCGGCAAATCTTCATTGGAAAGGGAGGCGGATTGTCGACGGATGGCGACAGCTCGGACTTTGGAGCGAAATAATCGGCTTAGACGAAATCACGCTTCGACTCCCCTTATTAGCCGCGACCATTCGGATTCCAAAATTGTACAGCATGTCCTCCACCCGACTTGTCGAGATATATTTAGCACTTTGGGTAATTCTAAGCGCATCCTGGCGAATTTTAAATCAGTTCATCTTATTTAAATTCATTAAATTGATACCCGTATCACCGTAAGACGTAGTTAGTATCAGATAAAGATTTATGTTGACGTTAAACCTCTTTGAGAGTCTTAATTTAATTATTTACTGTTTCGTTCGAATGATTTACAGCGTTATTAGCAGCGTAGTACGAGCCAATGCGTGCTATCAACATGTGTTTCTCTTAATAGTCCGACAAGGGCGTCCTTGTTATTATAAAGAAGTAGGCTTAGGGTTTAGGAATTATTACGGGTGATATGGGTCTAAGCATAATGCGGGGCCTAATGCGACATGGCCCATTAGTCATTGCTTAGTGATACGAGAGAAAAAGCGAACACAAGAAGGGAATTAGTATCCCATCATATTAATGACTGGCCTAATAGGCCTCTATTTTCTTTCCCCTACGCAGCAGCCCGTCTGGCCCTCTTTTGTTCAAATTCGCTGCCGTCGTCGACTTTGTCCGTTTATACTCGGCCCTGCTGACATCACCAGTGATGCCTCGTCACGTAAACAGACGTCATTCCCCTGACCTGCGTAACTTTTG
The DNA here is from genome assembly GCA_022539655.2 of Ceriodaphnia dubia. Classification (NCBI taxonomy): domain Eukaryota; kingdom Metazoa; phylum Arthropoda; class Branchiopoda; order Diplostraca; family Daphniidae; genus Ceriodaphnia; species Ceriodaphnia dubia. Next base: position 907,525 of record JAKUCG020000186.1, read on the forward strand.
AGGACAAATAGGCCAGTGTTTATGCCGGGCCAATTTCCAGCTGGTAGTCGCCCAAATACCTGGATTGATCTGGATTCAACCGGTGATGGCCTGTTTAATGATGATTCCGTCATCAAAGATGGAGATTGGAGACTCTGAACGAGTTTCCCCGCTGACGTCCAGCAGCTAGTCGAAAGGAACTTGATTGACAACCTTTGAAATTTCACCCTCTCGATGGCAGGAAACGGCGAACGCTTTTTTTTACCCTTCTTTCGAAAAAAAAGGAACTTTCTATTGGCAACTCGATAGTGTTGCAACTAGTGTTTCCCTCTTGCCCTCGTTTACCAAGATTTATTAATGCCTCAGTCCGTAAGGTTTCGTTCCAACATTTAGTCGACGATGGCCCCCTTTCTTTCTCCCGTCAGCCAAATTCAATCACGGAACGTTGTCGCGTCGCGGATGATGGATTTCCCCGTCAGTCGAGTGAAACCAGAGTCTGAGTTTCCTTTTTTTTTGAGACTATAATATATTTTCATAATACAAGATGGGTGTGGAGGAATGAAGGGGTGTTTGGTGGTTGGGGAGGTAAAACAAAGAGACAAAATTATTTGTAAAAAAAAAAGGAGAGGGTACGGCCAAAGGCAAAAAAAAATAATACGCTGATTAGATTATACATACAATTATATATACGAAAGGGTACGGTATATATATATACTATACGCTTGGTTTGTAAATAAAGGCCTGTAAAGATATGTGTGATAATAATAGAATGTTGATGTATGTCTACTATTAGTAGTTCATATTAAAATAAAGCCAAAAGGGCGGCTAACACGGGCCGACCCCCGAAACGGACGGACGCGGTTGCTGCAACGCGCGGAATAGCACCCGGACTGAAATCATCGTTGTCACACACATTTTGTACATAAATTAGCGCGTCAATATTGGGAACGACGTCAATTTGTTTTGTTTTGTGGGTTATTCGCGAATGACGAGTTTGCCCGCCGTCGACTCGGTGTTGGCGGCCAGCTCGGCCAACAGATCGAGGACCACTGTGCTTTCTTCCACCACCGCCGCCGTCGTTTCCAAAGGTTTATTGGTTTCACCACTAAGTGAGGATGCAGCGCCATCTGGTCCGGTCAGACCGAACGACGGGATGCGGTCAGCATTCTTGGCTAGCACCTGACTGATTTGCTCGTGACTGGCAAAGAGCACTCGGTCGATAACAAACACCGTCCCCAAATTGTAGATGAAAATGTCTGACTCTTCGATAACGGCGTCGTTAATTTTCGTCACGTCTAAATGATTGAGCGAAGAAAAAAGAGTTAATTGGTTGTTTCATTTGAATTGATTACACCCAAGACGACTTACTTCCTTCGCGGCTGATTTTGGCCGTTCGGTTGCCGGCCATGGTGAGGACGGCGCCGTCGACGAGGTCGCGGTCGTGGTACAACCGACGGCGGACAAAGTGATTGAGGAAGACTTCGCGACGGAATTCGTCGTCAATAACAAACGGATCGGCCGTGTCTTGCGGCCACAAATTGAAAAAAGCGGAATCGCGCGGAACGAAGAAAGTGTAGGTGATCATCCGCCAGTCGTCGTGACTGGGCAAATCGTCGCGCAACTGCGGCTGACTCTGATTAATATAGTCCAGGATGAAATTGAACTGGGCCGGCTGGCGGGCGCTGAGTTCGCGGTAAGTGTGAGACAGGAATTGGGACGAGTACCAGGGCGAGCCGACGAGCGGCGCCGATTCGACGTCGCGATGTTTGGCGTTCAATTCACTGACGACCGTCGAATTGACAAAAAGGATATCGCCAACAAATTGGATGTTGCCCCGGGAAACGGGCGTGTCGCCGTCAAACACCTCGACACCATTCATCGTCATTTTACCTGTCGTTACCCGCGCAAAAAATATCATCAGGTTAGTTTCGTTACCGACGAACATCCGTCAAAGAATTGAGTAAAAGTTTTTTATACCGGCAGTTACGGAGAAGACGAGCGTCTTGCCACCGAGGGTCGTTAGAGTGTCTCCGTCTTTCATTTCCTTCTGCTTGTGTCGCCCACGCACGAAATGATTCAGCATGGTTTCCTTGACAAACGACTCGACGTCGAACGGATTGAAACCCCAGTCGATGGGGTACCACTGCGCGAACGAGTCATCCATCGGGATGAAAGCCGTGTACTCGTCGTCTGTTCGTTCAAAAAAAAAAAGAGAGAGAGAGAGATTGTCATCCTCCGCGTTATTCGGAACATCCCCGAGAAGGAGTAGAATCCAATTAAAGCCACTACGAACCGTCAACGAAGGAGCTGGAAATGTTGACTTGCTCCAAGTAGCGCAAAAAATCGGATGTGCCGCTGCGGAGGAAATTGAGAACTTCAACAAGCTCCTCGTAAAAAGGACGGGTGACATTGTTCTCGGCAGCTCCCAGTATCAGTTTCTGTCGGTTAACGAGGACTGCGCCAATGTGTTCCTGTTTCACCGGTTCCACCACATGGCTTCCGTCGCTACAACAAGCAATTACGCGTTGAAGATCCCAGGGGGGGATTGACACGTCGTCAGGGGTCGTTATATAAATATATATATACCTGTCGTGGTGATCGTGCGTACCCAATTCGATCATGGGGAAGTGATCGCCGCCGTCGGAGGACGTCACCATGGGGATGGCCGAGAACATTTGAGACTCGGACCCTTCGACGTCGCCATGGTATTCGTCCATAAAGAGGTAGTCCTCCAGGACGACAATAACGCCATTGGGAGGCACTTGAACTTCTTTGCCGACGACGCGGACGCCATTGACAACGGCCGCTCCGTCTGGGAATAAAAAGGATGATGTCATCGATTGAAATGTGTTTAGACTTTGAATTGTATCGTACCTTTTCTGTTTTTAAAGTGGAGCTGCCTGCCGCCCAAAGTGGTGAGACTGAGAGCTTTCTTGCTGTTGGTCTGCGCCCATGACGTCGCCGACGACAGGTCTGACGAAATGTTGACGGCTCGTCCCAGGACGATGTGGTTGAGCAGCAATTGGCGGACTCTGTCCTTATCGGCCGCGGTGGGCGACGGCCTCATGGGGGCGCTATTGCTGGGCGCCAGGATGGTGAACTCTTTGTCTGATGATCGGGTGGTCGAAAGAGAGACGAGAATAAATAGACGAGCAAAGAGGAAAAAGAGAGGGGTGGCGGATAGTGAGACGTAACGGGGTCAAAATAGAAGAGGAGTGAATTTCTATTTTTCTCCGAAATGGCCTCGCTTTCAAATTTTCAATGCCATCCGCGCAAATGTTTCGTCTGCTATTTGGCTACCGGCGTTTGACGATGACGGCCCAGCTCAACGAGTCAAGGTTAGTCTATTGCTTCATCATTTCGTGAATGAACCTTTGGACTTGTTGTTCCGTCCCATCAATCATGTCCCGTTTTTTTCTATTTTTTCGTTACGATTGAAAAAGAAAAAAAGACTTTTGTTTTACCTGACGTGAAGACGTCGTCGTCGAGGAAGACGAACCACAAAGAGAAGAATCCGTCGACGGAGAGCTGCTCGGTCAAATCGCCTGGAATGAAGGCCGTGTTGGGAAATTCGATGCCTTCCGCCGGGATCGGACGCCGGCTGTGACTGCTCCCGCCGCCGCCTAATTGGCCCGTCGCCACCGTCGTCGCCGCCGCATCGATTCCTGCCGTTTGTTTTTGTTGCTGTGACGTCGGCTGCTGATCGACAGGTAGGGCGTGTAGCGCGCCGATGAGTAGCAAGACGACGGCCGCCGTGCTGGACGAGAGACGACACCGCTTATCGTCCATCCTCTCTGTGTTCTTTGGTGACGTAATTATTACAAAACGGGCCGAGACGACGTCCGGCGACGTCCACTGAAAATCTTTTCCGTTCGGGGAGTCGCTGATTCACACGGGCCAAAGTCTTTTGTGATTGGCAAAACGACGACGTTTGCTGGAGAGAGAGTCGACGGTGAAAGAGAGAGGGGAGTGAGAGGCGAGAGATTGTTGTTGTTGTTGTTGTTGAGAGAGAAAGAAAGAAAAAGGACGAAGTGACGGGCAGTCTGACTGTGACTGCGTTGACCAGATCTGGCGCGATCCGCTTTTATACCAGTGGCCACGGCTCTCCGTCGCCTCCCAACCCTCCCATTCCTGTGGCACAGCCAAATCTCGGCAGCAGTCGTTCCCAGCCCTTGTTGCTCTCAGGTGTATAATCTAGCAAATCCTGTCCTATAGACTCTACGTCCTATACCTCGCGTTTCTCTCTCTCTCTCTCTTTCTCATGTATACCCACGTACGTACGAGTGTGGAGATATATATTTTGATCCGGTTGGTGGGCCGTTCTGCTGCTGCTGAGGTGGAATAAAAGGAGGCTGAGGACCTGGGAGGCAGGCCAGGAGGTCATCAACGGCAGGTGGAGGCGGAGACCCTGAACGTCTCCAAGGTAGTCGCTGCACACATGAGGGATCCACCAGCATCATCATCCATTCCACTACCAATATTTCAATTGAATATTGATATAGTAGCCTATCATACAGTATTTCTACTTAATGATGGATCGATTCGTACCAGTCGACGCAAACATTGCCGGTTTTTGCGGGTGACGGGTCGAATTGGCAACCGTCTCCATGAGCTCAATTCCAAGTGGCACGTAATTGACGATGATGAGGTGAACTTTCACGACGGGGATGTAATCGTCGGGATTCGCGGAATTTCGACGGCGCCGAAAGAGATTTTCGACTTTGCGCTGGCAGCAGCTTCATCGAGAACGGCGGCCCGCCGAAACCTTGTAATAGATTCTCAATGTCGTCTTCAACACGGGTGACACGGGCCGGAAAGAAGATTGTCGGGGATAAGGAAACCTGAAATACTATAATACTATACCCACAAAACGTTCCACTAGCCTTGCCGAACTCCATGCCAAAGAAAGTCCCGAGAAATAAAAACTTACAAAAAGAAGTAACGAGTTATGGGGAAAATCCATTCTGGTGCTCATCATCCTATACATCCGAGTATAATATGAATTTTTATCTATTCGATTTGGAGCCTTGACGGGCGCGCTGGTACCTGCACGCGCGCTCGGCGCCGTTGGATCCAATAACTTCTGGAGAGCTGCCGGAGGGGCTCTCTCTCTCTTATCTATTCCCGAATTTCGGATTCGGTGACAATCTAGTTTCGAATTGCATCAACTCTGCAGTAGCGGATGAGGAAAGTTTTGTCGACAGGAATTTGCCGGATTGACTGGATGAGAATTGGCTTGACGGAATTGACGGATTCGTGCGGCAGACCAAGTTGGGCGCACCGGGAGCCAACCACAGAGGAAAACGAACAGGTTGTTTTTATTTCTTTTTTTGTTTTTGTTTAGTTTTTTTGCCGCTTTTAATGACAAAAGTAGTTCTGGTTAAATCTATTCGCCTATCGACCAGATATGGCGATTCGGGTTCATTTCTGTTTTGTCGTCTTTTCACTTTCACTTTCACTTTCTCCCGACCGACGGAGCGAGGGGAACGTGAGACGTGAAGTCCCCTGTTTCGGTTTTCCGTTATTGTCCCTTTCCCCACGGGGCACGGCCAGCACTCTATATAGAGTCGTGGCCCAGTCTGCTGCTAGAGCCGTTTAGGCAGCGGTGATTCACACGACTGGTCGCCAGCAACCGGTCGACGGGCCAAACGAATGGGCCGCCCCGACTACTACCTAATTCAGTACTACGTAGTTATAGGTAGTAGCTGTCGTCCAGCTGGCTTAGTCATCCATCTCTTTCGATGCATCGGAAACCTGTCGCTCGCCTGTCCGCAACCGCATCGCAGTAGTATCGACCAATCCATCTCTTCTTCTTCTTTCTTCTTTTCAATGGAATGGAAATAGCTGCTGCGGCAGCCGCTGATGGAATCGATCTCGTCACGTGGCACGAAATGCGGGGCCGAGCTCATTGTCGTCGCGCTCCCTGACGTCATCGATCGGCCAACTAAGCGATTGCCTCGATGATCCCGTGGACGCCCGGTTCGATAATCATTTTCAACGATGACGGAGTCGCACTGCCTTTCTGAAAAAGGCGGTTCGGTTAAAATAGAAAAAGCCAAAGAAGTGAAAGAGTCGACGACAGGAATCGGAATCGGGAGAGAAAAGAGAGAGAGAAGGGGAACTAAGAAATCGGAAAAGTTGAGCGCCTCTCGCACACGGCCAACAGCAGCAGGTGATTTTCGTCTTTTCGTTCGAATGTGTGTCAAGGAAAACGACGACGACGACCGCCTCGTCGTATACGGCCGCATATATATATATTACCAGTCTGCACCGCACGTCGCCGCCCTTTTTGTCGTTTGACTGGCGGTGCGGCGACGCTATCACCTGACGGCCTCAAAAACATCTTGATAGAGACGGAGACTTAGTGTCGCTTAAATGTCGCTCGTTACCTACCAATAAGTCACCGGCGAATCATCATCTGCTGCGCCGTAGTATTTCACGCGCCAACCACTTGACGTCGACTCGATCCACCCGACTTATTATCGGATTGAGACGCTCAACCTGACGTCACAACGGATGCGATGGATATATCCACAAAGACGACGTAGTAGTAGTCAACAGGGCAATGATCACGCAGCTCATCTTCCAAGAGCGCAGGGAACTTTTTCCTCTTCTATATTGGGATGCAGACGTCATACGGATTTCCACGGAGGCTCAATCATATCTCCGATACGGAGAAGAAGAAGAAGAAGGAAACTTTTGGCACGCAAATGTCACAAAAGAAAAGTTTTGAGGAGCGCGTGACTGGTAAAGTTGCGATCGCGGCTCTCCGGTCACCTAGTTTTTGGCGTTAATCGATCGCCGAGTCGTTTTCTGACGAGTCCAACTATTGGCCGGCGTTGCCGCGCAGCAACTCGTCAATAATGTAGAATTTTGTTTTTCTCTTTTTCTTGCGTCGTGAAGGAAACGATTTGTTTGAGATTCCATCATCGTCTTCTTATTATTGGCCGATAATAAGAGGAGAGAGAGGAGGCCGTGTCCCAGCGAGTCGCTATTAAAAATGCAGAGGAGAAACGGCCTTGATGCGGTGCACCGACAACGGACGGACGCGGCGCAGAATGGACGTTCCAGAGTTTGAATAACGAGCCGATGCGCTTATTGGCGCGCAACAGAGCGCCGTAAATATATAGGCGCGCGAGCGGCGCAGAACGCGGAACTTTCAATTGAGAGAAACGCGAAGCATATCCTGCTCGAGCTCGACAACAATTGAAAGAAAAGTCGTCAATGGGCGATCGCGCATCGAACCAGGATCTCATATGGCGCCGATGCGCCCGCTCGTCATCATCGCGAACCGTCGATGATTTCGGCGACGAATGGGGAAACGATCGGCGGGCGCGTGACGATGGCGTGCGACAACTCCATTACTATCGTCGCGGCCTTTGATGTGCCATCGATGCTTTTGCGGACGGTGCGCGTTTTGGCTATTTATTTACGACCGTTCCATTGTTTTTGCCCGGCCGCAGCGTGAAAACTGCGTGAAAAGACGGCGGGGGGCGCGCCGCAGAGTCGGCCCGTCTTGAAACCGTCCCGTCGGCTCTGATGGGCCGTCTTACGTACGTATACGAGTCATCGCTGCGGAATGCACTGCGGAATGTTGTGGGCCGAGAGCAGAGCTCCGTTGACTCACCGATCCTTCATTCATCCGTCAAAACGGCTACCTTTTAATGTTGTACGGACGACGGTTGTTCCATATTCATTGACCGATTTGTGGTTTCTTCCCTTGTTGTTACTGATGACGTGCTGTTGTCGAGGGTGGTGTGGACGTCCCGTCGACGAGTGAGATGCATCGACGCTCCGTATACGGTCCTCTAACAACCCGGCCCAGCCCAGCTCAGCACACCGGCGGATGATCATTCTCTGGAAACAAAAGACTGACGACGACTGGGCTCGGATTAACCGGTCGAGCAATCATCAATTCATTTGCTGCCATCGCAGGACAAAGTGCAGTGTAGAGCCCCAGGTGACTATAATGGAAAAAGGGGCTGGTGTTCCAGCATCAGGTGCTCTTGTTTCGATAATCATCTTGGGCAGATGGAGCGACGTCACTTGGGGAATCAACCCCCCCAAAAAGAGGCAACTCCAGTCTCCTGTCATCTTTTGATACCACCACTACTACTAAGAGTACGTAGTAGCGCAAGTTCATGGCTCAGAAAGAAAAGAAGGGATTCGGGGGATGACGCCGCGACGGCGAGACGGACTTGACCCCCTTCTCTCTTTCTGGCTCTCTTTTGTTTTTTGGGGGGAGCTTTTCTTTCTCTTATCTCCGTGTCCATTATCGGATTTTTTGTGTGTCTCTCTCTCTCTTCAAGAGACAATAAGAGCTAATGATACAGTCGCTTGTCGATGATGAACGCACGACATCGTCATCGGGCGCGCGGATGATGGATTCGGCCGGGGCGCCTGTCGCCAGCGCGCGGCTTCATTTAGTGCAGCCGTTGATTGCGTCCATCACCTTATATAAAGGATATGGCGCGATGCGTAAAAAAAGGAGAAGAAGACGCCCAGCAGAGAGTTTGACTGCTGGCCATCACAGGCCGGCGGGCCAGCGGGGTTCACTTTTAAAAATAAACTCTTTTTTTGTGAGTCGACGCGGAGAGACGAGCCGAGTCCGAGGAGTTTTTCCGTGTGAGTGATTGAGTGAGTGATCGAGTCAGACAAGAGGAGAAAACGTTCCATCTTGTCCACTGACAAGACGCGCATTCCCCCGTGCGCCAAAACGGCGGCGCGGCCGGTAGCCAAGAGGCGCGTTGGGGCGTCGCGGCGCCAGTCGTCCTGCCACGTCATGTCGCTAAAACAAATGGACGGGAAAAACCACAACCCGCAACCCGATGAGAAAATCAATAGGACCCAACAGCGCTACCACCGGCTAAAGCCCCAGAAAAACAATCAACCAACAACTTCTGCCGTTAAAGTCCGTCTTTAATGATGTCCGACGTCAAAATTAACTAACGGATATATAGAAGCGGGAATTTTAGAGAGAGAAAAAAAAGTAGGATGAAGAGGGACATTAGCAGGTGCCTGGCACCATCAATAATAATGGCACGTGGCAGTCATCTTCATGTACAATAGATACGACGAGTTCTTCTTTAAAAATTCTAATCGCCAAGTTGTCGACTCGACAATGCAGAGCAAAAAAAGGTGGAAAAAGCACTCTCGGGATGGAGAAGAAGAGGACGTGAGTCAGGGAGCCGGCCGAGGGCTAAATCATGATTTATTGATAACGGGAGCGACGAGATTGGGAACTGTAGATTGCTGCTCTTTACTCTCACTCGGGCTCTTGTTCTATACTACCTGCTCCGATTGTTGCAAGACTTTTAAACGGCTCTTGACTCTGTCTGCCGTGTTCACTCTTTTGTGTCCGACCACATCGTCACCAGCACTTTCCACTCGGAAACCAGAAGACAATCGGCAGTACCCGAAGGGGAACCAAGTGAAAAAAACAAAACAAGAGAACGTCAATATACAGGCGATTCCGAGAATAGGAAGAAAATGGCCTAAAAGAAGAAGAAGAAGAAGAAGAAGAACACGAACATCGCATCATCGTATAACGCAAGAAGTAAGAAGTAACGTCGCGGGTAGAGGAACGAGATGCTCCACTAGGTGACTAGGGATTAGATTAGACCCGGCGACGCCACTGCCGCCGCCGCCGCCGAGAGTTTTTATCTTATCGTCTTCTTCTTCTTCTTTCTTCTTTCGTCTTTCTTATATATATATATATAAAAGGAGGAGAAATAAATGTAGAAATTTCTCCTCTTTTATCATGTATCTAGCTTTCTGCTTCAGCAACAACAAGCATCAACTACAACAACAACATTCCAGGACGCTGAGGCGCCAATCACGACCGACACGCGAGAGTCGCCGAGAGATGCAGCGACTCACCTGCTTCTTCTTTTTTCTTCTAGCTTCATCTCTTCGCGTCTTTCAAGCCTATACTTCATCCGTTCACCCGAGCCAAAAAAACAGCTCGGAATTTCCCCCATTCGCATTTCTCCTTTTTATTCCAACGTATTTTTTCCCATTCGAGTTGGTTGTTGCCTTCCGTGCGCAGATCGGATCCATCAATTGGTTATTCATCGAGTCTCAATTTCGGGCGCCCGTTGCTGTCTACGCTAATAAATATTCAGACTGCGGCCGCCGCCGCCACTTGGCACTTGTCAGTTGCGCGTTACAATGGCGCGACGTACCGTACGTACGTGTTTGTATAATTTGTATATGATTGGACGTAGGCTAGGCGCGTCCGTTGGACGATGAGAGATGGATACGGGACTAATCTGTTTCCCATCGGTCATCGTTGACTATCTCGGGCTGACCCAAAGGCGCCTTCCTTCTCCTTCCCCAAATCAAATCCAATTCGACAAAATCGCTCCTCCGTCTGGCCATATCAATCCGTCTCGTCGTTGTCGTCCTCCTTGTTTTCCATCGGACGAGACAATCCTGTCCGCTTTGATCGGCGCCAGTCGCGTTGAGCGGCCCAACTTATGCCACAAGTTCTCAGTTCGGAAGGTAAATAATACAAATTCAAACTCGCTCGACGTCAAACATGCTGACCCGACGAGATTTTTCAGAGATCTTCTCTCGGCGCAACTACTACTCGATGAATGCATCAACTCTCTCCGCCAGATTCCACCTCCTCCAACCTCCCCCCTTCCACCCTTCTTGCCCACCTTCTCGACCTCTCTGCGCGCGTCATTATAAATGGCATTATATAAGAAGAAACACGCCAGCAATCCGGCACTATAAACCCCATTAGATTCCATCAACTGCAGGACAACTCTCTCCTCTATAGTCCTTTAGTCCTCTCTTCTTTTTTTTTCAGGCTGATAATGATAATCCAGCAGCAGCAGCTTCTACTACAACTTCGAGTTTAGAGAGAAGCAGATAGACTTGACATGGCTGCTGCTGCTGCTGCCTCTGGTTTATCGACGCAGACTCTACGACCAGACACAATTTAACAACAACATGGGAGACCGACGATCCTTTGCCCCCCGAGAGGAGAAACGAAAATACTACACTCAAGTACATTGTACTCGGGGGCGCACCACGGGCGACAAATGGGGAAACGAGAAAGAGAGTTAACGAGATAATTGACTATAGGCGAGTTATATTTAAAAATAGCAACATGCGTGTATTTATTTATTGTGTCCCTTTAGCAGCGCGGGTTAATTTGTTTCATCTTTGATGGAGGTCGACCGTCCGTCAGTGAATGGAAAAGCGGGGAAAAGTTGAGATCTAGTTCATTATTACTGAGGTGCACCGTTATTGCCGGACGACGACGTCGGTATCGAGTGGATGGGCGCGGTCATTGGAGGCAGGAAGTGAGCTCGCAGTTGGTCGCTCAGCCGACCGACTTCTCCGTCCTCCTTCTCCAGCGATCGCACCAGCTGCAAAAACTGCGCGGCTCCTGCCAAAACGACGTCAGAAGAAGAAGAAGTCAGCATTGGATTGCGTCACAACAACAACGGCCAAAACTTGTTACTGCCTAGCCGTGTGTTGCACCATAAGCAACTCCAAAAAGGATAAAAGGCATCCATCATAGATAGTTTAGAAAGGACAGATTTAAAAGAATGGGCTCTGCCCTGAAAATCTATGCAGCAGCAGCAGCATGAAAGAATGAGGGATGCTGGAAAGAGAGCGCAAGCAGCATACTTGGGTATGTGCACTCCCAAACTGGGAGAGCTAACTTCTCTGATGCAGCCTCATTCAGTCATGCCATTGCATCAACCTTGACTCATCTCAGATTCAAAGTTCGTGCCCTGCTCTAGTTTACTTTTACGATGATCATCTCCAGATCTTGAAACAGTGGTAACAAGCAATGACAGAAACTGGAACTTACCGTCACCATCTCCGGGAAAGCCATAGTTCTGGATCACCTTCAAATAAGTCAAAGAGAATTGTAGATCAAAAGAAAGATGGCACGCAAGACTTTTCCATTAAGTTACTCACCTCAAGTTGAATCTGGGTGACTATGGGGAAAACCTCCCTCATGACTTTGACCATGTCAGTCCCAGCAACTTCTCTAGCCCGAGCCAACTTCTCAGCATTTCCTGGTTGGCTCAAGGCTGTCAAAATGTCATTGCAGGCCTCTGTATTGAATTTTTTTCTTTTTTAAAAATTTGATATAAAGTCCGCAAACAATCCAAGGATGAAATAGAGGAAGAAAAAGTCCATGCAGCTGACGACGATCGAACGTCAAAAGTTAAGTTGGACAAAATCGTACCTTTGGCCTTCTCGGCATCGAACCGCAAGACACTGTCGTTCATCCTTTGATCTCTTTTAAGATGGAAAATAGAAAGAAGAAAAACGAAAACAAATAGAGTGAAACACCGGCTCAAACTAATGTTTTCCTACTAGAGAAAACGTCACAAAATCCACGTAGTCCTGTCAAACGTCAACAGCAATGCCCATAGTCGTCTGCTCTCATCCGCTTTCGAATAATCGGATTCCCCTTCGGCTCGTCCTCTCCACGAAATTGTGTAGAGCGAACGACTTGAGATATTGTTTCCATCGACCCACTCAACTGGAGGCAAGTAAAATTCTAAGCTGATTGATTCATCTTTGATTCGTTTTTTGAAAAAATTCAACATACTTTCTGTAATGTCAAGTTCTTTTAGACTTTTCTCCATTTTTTAACAAGCAGTCCGCGAGTCAAGCAGGCCAAAATAGCAGGCTTCGTGTGATGTGACTTTTCGTGGGTGTTCTTAAAAATGGTCAAATGAAACAAATAGATAGTTTTTATTGTTTCTCATCGTTTCCGTTCTATTTTCGAGATAATCATGGAGGGTTTTCCAAAAATGAAAATTTTCAACACAAGTAAAAAAATCGTCCTCTCTTTCATCGAATATTTTGTGTAGAGCTAAAAAATGAACAATATTTTGCCGACTTGCCCATCATATTGTTTAGCCCGCCAATCGACCCACTCAACTGGACTCGGCAGAAATGTCGGCAAAATATTCTATTTATTTTTTAGCTCGGTAACCGTTGGCTGATGAAAGATTTTGATTTTCTATCTTATTTTATTTTTGAATCGTCTTTTCGAAAAAAAATTCAAATTTTCCAAAATGATTTTACAAAAACGATTATTCCGTAATGTCACAGTTCGGTTTTCTCCATTTTTTTTCACGAACAAAATGAAGACTAATCATAGTTTTTATTTTTTTTCATGTAAAAAGTCACATCAAAAAGACTGCTTGTTAAGAGACAAGCGGTTTTTTTTTCGATGAAAAAAGTTTGAGCGAGTTAGAGCTTAGATGCCGTAACCGTTAGATGGCACCTTAATAATTCAACAACAAAAACACAAACAAACCAGAGTAAGATAATGTAATAATAGTACAAAAACTCTTATTTTCCTTTTTTTCTTGTTCGGATCGTTTTTGATTGAATGTCAAATGCGAGCTGGCGATAGTGGCGAATCGGCCCAGCAGGTGTTGCAGCCGACACGCCAAGGTTTAGTTCGACTCTGAGGAAATGACATGCAAATGCCGCGCGGCGTCCTCCTCATCTGGGCGGAATAAAAGCCAATGGCTGCGTCGTCGATCGGAGGATTTACATCGGTGAAACGAGCGATAGCGATGGGTGTCTTTATGTGTCGCCAAGACGACGCTCGACAGATTAGACGAGTGAAAAAAAAAGAATATAGCTATGAGAAACGGGCCGACTTCTTTTGCGTGCGTGCTTGAAGGCGTTTTGGCATTGTCAACACGCGAATATATATATATATATACGTGGCCCCACGTCAACGATCCGGCCGATGATCAACGTCATCCTTGACCCGACCGAAACAGGATGCTGCCCGTCTCTCTCTCTCTAACGCCTCTTTTTTCCTTTTATTATTTTTATTTATCGCATTTTATTGTTCCTGGCTCTGTGTAGTAATGGTGGACACAGTGTGTGGTGTAATGGTGTATCTTGATCGTTTGATGGGCCACTTGAGAAACCGACGGATTACACCGATTCGGCGTCGCCTCTATCGGTCGTAAACCACCGCCGCCGCCGCCGCCGTCCTTCGCGTCGTAGACTCCTAGCTCTCTTCTAGCGAAAAACGTAGACGCAGATAGAAACACGATCGCCATCCGGGGAATCGCATTTATCCACACCAGGTCCTAACTCGTAATGATGCTGCTCCACAACTCTAACTACCGTAATGTTCGTTATTAATAACAACTCCACCGTCATCTAATTTATACTAGTAGGTCAACGACGACGCTAGTTGTCGGTTCCGGTTTTCCGGGAAAGCGGTCAACTACATACCACTCGCCATCCAGCTGGGGAACGCGCTGTGGAAATAAAGAATAAATAAAGTTAATTTCATCATTCGCTATTGAAGTCGGGTAAATATGATAAACTGGACGCGGTCTCTTTAGGGTTCGTTTAGCTTTTTCAGAGTTTTTTTTGACGCATTGCTCAAAAAAAAAATAGAAAAAGAGATCCTGCGTCAACGCAGAGAACGTTCATTGACATGCTGCGTCGCGGCCGTCAAGGACCAAAACAAACAAGTTGAGACGACAAGCGCGGTGGCGTCTGCTTCTGAAACAAGCCCCGATTGTTTGCCCGCTGATTCCGGGCGTTTTCGCCCGGCACCGACTTTGAAACTTATCCGGACACGTGTACGTGTGGGGGCGGACACGTGTACGGCCGATCAAATTTCGTCGTCATGGTAACAGATCAAAGGAGTGATGGAGACAATTTCACAAACTTTGGAGCTGCGCTGCATTATTGCCACCCTTCTTTCTTCTTGTGTAACAGCCCAGCAAGCAAGCAATCACTATGGCTCTCGACTTCTCTTCAAGGTAGATTAAACGTCAAGTGACGACACAACACACCATTTCCAGTTGTTTTCATCCGCCCAGGCGCTCTGCTGCCGTGTCTTTCGTCGCTGTTGGCGAAGCAATAGATTGAAGAGGAAATGGGAGAAAGAATCACCCGGCAGCGGCGGCTCAAAAGTCGACTCTGACTCTATTAGGAGCCAATCGACCCGGTTTATCTTTGTGGAGCAAACAGAAGCCTTTCAGGTCTCATGGCAGCGACATCAGCAGCCAGTTTTCGATCCTTTCTCTTCCTGGATACCGACGGCGGCCATCAGCTACCAACCGGGGACTATTAGCCCCCCTGTTTGCGCTCTGAACACCACTCGGCACTCGATGGAAAACTGATTCGTACTCATTGCACGACCATCAACTTCTTTTCACAGCGGGCCGAGTGCTCGCCTTGAACATGTGTACAATTCCGTCGCAAACCTCCGTTTTCCAAATGGGAGAGCCATTACCGTAGTAGTAACTGCTTTATTCACTTTGTGATTAATGAAAATATATAGACGACGACTCCATCGTCCTTTACCCGTCGGAATGAAAACCGATTCCCTGCTGGCCTTAGCGACTATGATCCCTGGAGCTCGGCGAGTTCTGAAAAGAGGACCGGTTTTCGGTGAATAGAAGGACAGAGCTCTTCTGATGAATCCTCCCAGCAGCAAATAGTTCATCAACATTCGAAAACGACTGAATTCAAAGACCGTCTGTCGCATTGGCAGAGAACACGTTTCATTCGATACCGGGCAGGAAAGAAAACGGAGCACGTGCATCGCTATTAGTACGCGTATATATAGTAGGAAGTCGCCATTATCATGGAGCTCGGTTCGTTCAATTAGTTGGCAGAAGCAGCAGCAGCCGACTTTGTCTCTTCTCTTGCTGTTAGTAGTACTGGCTGGCTGGCATTTCGCACGGCTGCACAGGAGACGAGCCAGTGCATGCGACAAGACCATCTCTCTCTCTACTCCTAGCTCTACTACTCCGACTACTTTCTTTCATGTCTCTCTCTCTCCATAATAGCCCATCCGTCTCTTACGTATCTAATAGGCTCCACTCTATTACGCCTCCTCCTTCTCTTCTCTAAATGTTTGGTCTAAGAGTGGTCTAGGCTATTCAGCCAGCTATAATTCTCCCTGCTGCTGGCCTTTATTAGCAAGGCGCACTATCACTAGACTTAGTAGTCCTAATGTCATAACGGCAGCTAGACTACTCGGAGAGAGCTAGTGTGGGGGCGGTCTATAGTGCTCCGTACGGGATTTCCCCTCATTTTCATCTCTCTCGATCTCGCTTCTTCTTCTCCTTCTTCCTAATAATCTCATCCACGAACGATATGTGACGAGTGCGGCGGCCCGTTCGGGCGTGAATATCGTCTCATCAAGCTACGACTAATAGAGAATCAACACATCAAGAGCAAAGGGACATCCCCGAAGCCATTACTTTTTCTCTTTTTTTACCAACATCAAAGTCTGCTGGACAGGACAGGACGTCAATAGCACTCGTATAACATCTTTTCCTTTTTAAAAAGAAATTCGCTGGTCCGTCTCTCCTATATATACGATTGAGCTATAAATAGATTCGATTCGAGTTGATCCAGTTCTTGGGTCCGTCGTGGATGAGCCATTGGAGCGATCAAAGAAATCGAACCGATCACGCGACTCCTGGACAACAACAATGTCCAGCACGACCCTGGCACATCCGTTCTATCCTCTTTTTCTTTATCCGGTTGGATTGCGCTTCGACTGCTACCATTCACCGGGCCTTTTTAGAGTACTGTATACTTACTTGCTACTGGATACTGCCATATCTTATTGATCAGCGGCGCCGCGTCGACGATTGACAACGCATCCATTCTTACGGTATATACTAGACACTATGATGGATTTAATGGATGAGAACGGCTTAGGTAGACGGTGAACTTATTTCACAGTGTCCTGGCGTCTTTTAAACCCGCGAACTATACGTCACTCTAGGTGAAATACGCAACGGCCATGACACAATGTCTCTATTCAATTTTGTATGCAGAAACTCGAAAAAAAAGCGATTGTAACTCTCGTAGGCGTATGGCGTCGCTATCCTATTGACGTCCTTTTTCTTTCTGATGATCAAGTTTGGCGTCCCGAACACAGCGCCAAGGACCCTTAGGAGGTAAACCGCTAAGGTTAAAAGGTTCGACTTTTTCTTGGCTAGATCAATTTCCCGTAGAGGACGTTATAACTATCTGTCTTTTACTTGGCAGATGTTGAAGGTCGATTCCGTTTCACCACACCTACACAATAGTTGATATTGCTTTTTTTTTCCCTAGTTATTGCGTAACTTATTTTTGGGCTTTGAGCTCCTTGTCTAAGAAGCCGTTAGCAACAGGCACCGAAGTGAGTATGAAACTTGCTCCTAGTATATTATTAACGATGCTGACGTCGTCCATATTGAATGACGACAAGAATAACTCTGCGAGCTGCTATATATCGTTTGATTACTCGAATCGAAGACGCCACGCCTCTCGTGATTACAGCTGATCTGCCGAACCGGATTTCCGCGAAACGCCAATTTGGCTCCTGCTGGCGCGCTACATGCATTAACAATCACCGCTGATGCCAGTATATATAGAGTACCACCGTTTGTATACAAGCGTATATTTTTGAAACGCAAGAGCAGATGAAAAAGGTCCATGCCATGCATATTGATATGGGAAAATAGGAGCGGATGGAGGCGGCCAAAAGCGCAGCGTAAATGGGCCATCAGTATCTCAAATTCAATCGTTCACCAATTTTATCTTGAAATGAGAGGGCATGAAAAATTTAAAAATAATAAAAAAGGAGAAAAACAACAACAACATCACAAGACGATAGCCGTTGTTTGTGGCGAAATGAAATTTTCTACCGGCCGTAGTAGACGGCAGGGAGTCAAGAGGAAAACGACGCTTATTTTAAAGGACGTGAAGGTCTTCGCAGCTCCGCGATTTGTTGCGGTGGTAATATTCGGCGCACGTCCAGACGGCTTTGCCCAGCATCCGACGCACTCGCAAACTGGTCGATCGACGGTTGGTCGACGAAGAAGAAGAAGCTGTCGTCGACGCCGTTGTCCGATATCCGGTCGTCGTGACGGCCGTCGTGATGCAACAGGATCCCTCTCCTTGGGCCAAAGATCCGTCTCCATCGTCGGCCGTTTGGTAATTGACCCGGTGTTGATGACGTCGTCGCCCGCTCCTCTTGCGAAAGAGACTCCTGCTGCTGTTGGACGTCGAAGGAGCGCCAAACATCTGCTCCGTCATTTGGATTTTCAAGCGGATCTGCTTCAGAATGCCGACGAGCAGCTCATCGACGTTGTGCTGCATCCCGCTAGAAGTTTCGATGTACTTGCAATCGAACGACGTCGCTAGCGATTTCCCCGCTATGACGGAAAAGACGAAAATTAGAATCGTAGTTGGGGAGAAACATCATATTTCTTCGTAGTAGTATGCCGACTGCCGTTGATTGCCCGGCGTCTGCCGCTGACAGTTTGGCGACGACGTCGTCGACGACGTTTTCTATACAAGTAGTAACGCGGCAGCGTTGCCTAGCTAAGCGGATGGCAGTGATTCGATTCGACTCTGCCGGGGCTCTGCCAATGATGAGCGACTTGATCCTTTCGGAGCAGCCGAAACCCAATGCATTTCAAGCCGTCGACTGATAAGAAACAGACGCCCTAGCTCCTCCACACAAGGAGGAAAACCTTGATGACCTACGCCGCAGACGTCCGGCGTCGCTGCTACCGGTACGCAGCGAGTGGTATACTTGGGTGCGTGCGGCACGCGCCCAAGAGCTTGTTGACGATCGTCCTCTTTCTCCAAACGCATTTCTCGAGGGAATGTGCAGTGATGAATGCGTCGATTGCCTCTCGGAAAGAAAAGAGTAGGCGACGACTCGAACAAAAGACGTCGTCGTCCTCCAACACGAGCTCAAGTCGTTGGGGCTGGCAGCGGCACGTTTTCCCGCGCGCCCGTTTTCCACTCGACTCGGTCCCCGTCGAGCCGCTCACGGATTGAATCAAGACGCGGACGCGTCGGACGGAGCGTCGGTGGAATCATAACGAATACGATTATCAACGTCTTAGCCCTGTCTGTCTCTCTCTGTCTGGGCCCGTTCCCCTACGTGATGGATGGCCGCCAATTACGTCATCGCTCCGTCACAATCAGAGGATGTGTTCTAGTCGTTTTCGCTCCGGCCGTTTCCTGAATTAAAAGCCGGTTGTGGTCTAAAGTAAAACTAGGACGCTTAGCTCTTTTTTATTTTACTTTCATGTCCTTGGTGTTACGGAGGACGAGCTGAACGGCCCCAGCTGCTGTCCGTCTTTATGACTGTCTCTACTCTCTGTTCATTACTGTCGATCGACGGCGGTCCAACGCGGGGGGGGGGTTTTACTACGTCCGTCTAGCTGGCCACTTTTAGTCGTCGGTCGCGAAACGAGATCAAGGGAAAGTACTAGAGCGCTCCTATTAAAATAAAAAGGGTGGACAACGGGAGCGCTACCTTGGCCGGCTAGGCCGTTTGCTTAATAACTCTCGTCAATGCGTTGTGTCTGTGGTCATTAGACGGCGACGCGATATATTTCTAGATATCGTGCCGTGTCTCTCACTTTTTCGCCCCGCTGGCTGCGTGCCTGGTCCGCTTTTCACCGTCTCTTTTTCTTCCTAGCCATTTATCGATCGGACCGGCTGCTGTCGCCCAAACAACAGCAGCGACCGTCTCTCTCTCTGGCTCTTCCGTATTCCATCTCCTATGCAGTTTCTTTCTTCTTCCTTCCCAGTTAAGGACGACTATAGAGCTCCTCCTTTTCCTTATCTCCTTTTCTCCTCTGATCTAATAACTTTCACTAGCGTCCTCCTCCTACTACCCCCTTTGTCTATCGCTCTGGAATCTCTCCCTTCAGTCTCCTTCTTCCGCTTATTCACCAGCATCGTCTCATATATTCGTTTCATCTCCTTCATCAGCATTCTTGATATTCTCTTCTACACCCTTTTTCGGCGAACGCGCGCGCCTTGACCCAGTGCCGCGCGTCTTCGGTAGACAACCGGCTCTTGATTAAAAACACAACGACAAGTGGCGACGACGAGTGCGCGCATCCGATTGTCGTCACTCAGAGAGGCAGAAAACATTCTCGACACCTCGAGAACTCGGCTCCTTTTTCTACTCATTGGATCCGATAACAATTCGGGTGACATTTGGAGATCCTCGTCCCCAAAGACTCCACGACTAATTCCGCATTTCGTCATGGAGAACTACTGGAACGGACTTGAAACGAGGCCGTCTTCTGCCCTTGGTTGAAATCAATCTCATCTCATATCGATCGGATCCTTTAACGGAGCCAAACAAGCTTTTTCCCCGTGTAGCGGCTGGCGGATCTGCGTCCAGTTCACGATTATCCGACGCCAATCAATAAGAGATTTCGCTGCGGCCTAGACCCTAGACGTCTATTTACCGCTTTTGTCTTGACCCAGCCTTGCATTCCAAATTCAAGACGAAACGCGGGTTTACCTTGAGGGGAGATGATTCGCGAACGGACGAGGTCGATTTTGTTGGCGACGAGGATGACGACGGGCGGCGGAGGTGGTAGCTGAAGTTGAGGCGGCGTCGGTGTCGTTGCGGGCGACGACTGCGTCTCTCCGCCTCCTCGTCTCAGCGGCGTCGAAGCGCTAGTCAGCGAATGGCGCCACAGAAAGTGAAGGACTTCTTCGACCTGTCGCAAACTTTCGGCGTCGACGACGCTAGAGCCACAAAAAAAAGAAAAACGAACGTCAACACCCCAACGTCTCCAATCAGATCAGATCATCACGTTATATACCTGTAGACGATGACGTAGGCGTGCGGGTTGTAAGTCGACATGCAATTTTCCACCTGTCAAGTTAATGTGTAATTATTGACACGGCGTTATTCATTCACGATGTATCTCTCTCTCTCTCTCTCTACGGAGATCATAAGTGCAACGTTAATGAATCACGTTTGATTGATCTATAGCTGGCGCCGCCGTCCGCCCCGACGATTGATTAGACGAACGGAATATATACGGTACCTTTAATCAAACACGTTCTATTCTGTTAGGGAGAAAGAATCTTTTCATCTATTTGCCGCTATTTCAGAGTGTTCTCTGTAAAAGACGACGACGGTTACTTCCTCTGCTTTTCTCAGAAGAAGAAGAAGGAGACGGCTCTGTCTCTCTCTTTTGAGATGCTGATGCCCGTTTCTCATTTCCTTAATTCCAGCAGCTGCTTCCTGCGACTCTCTCTCTCTTCCTTGTTTAATCATCATCATTCTTGATTCCCAATAATTCCATCCCCGCCTTCTAGCGATGCCCCGGAGCGTATCAGTAATAACTTGCCACTAGTCCATCTCGAGTTCAATCGTCTTCTGCTGTGCTGGGCTGGGGCTCTGCCTGGTTTCGCGCTTCGTTGCCATTATGCAAACGAGCCGAGCACCCCGTTGTGTGTATCGATCTCAAGTTGATCGTCACGTCTCACTTGACCGAAAAACTTTTATATTAGACGAACGCACTTCGGTGGACGCCGCCGTTGGACATCTGGAAGAAACGTCCGCAACTTTTCTTTCTCTCTCTCTTCGGTCCCCTTTCTTTTTTTTTCATCATCGGCTACTTTCAATTTCTCCAGTTGCGAGCGTTCCCTTTCTTGTCGAAACTATGAGAATAGAGACGGAGGTCTTTTATACAATATATAGAGACCGTATTATTCTTTTTCCTCCTTCTTTCTCTTTTATTTGTCGTCTATCAAAGACTGCACTGGTCGCAGGTCGTCCGGGAGACGCAGAGACTCTCCATCCCCAATCATCAGAGTCTTAGACTCTGAATGAAATCGTCAACCATGAAATAAGGCTTTTCTGTTGGCTGCCTCTATGGTTGCTAATAGAATGGAACAGTTTTGACAGATCTAAAGGCCCCGGAGTTGATCATCGCTAGTAGCATAAGGTATGCCGATGTTTATATTTCGCTTGGTTTCTTCGTCGGCAGCGACGAACGGAGCTAGGAACTTGTCCTCGGAGCTAGGCCTAGTAATCGTCGATGATTTCTTTTGTCTTGACTCTGGAAACGTGTTCCTACGTGATGCGCCCCATTATCAGTTGCTGAGAGAGGGCCAGAATGGAGAGCACCAAGCACGCCCCGAATAAAAGGGGGAAATAAGAGATTTCTTCCGATTTTTTGCCGTCGTCGTCCTCTACGGTCGTTGGCGAGGAAATGGAAGGGAAAAAGTTTGTCTTTTTTCTCCAACGATTGCGTGAGAAAGAGGGGAAAAGTCGTTGTGATTTGGCGTGCGGGAGACGCCGAAAAAGTTTCCTTTGGGCTGACAACATTAGACGCAGCAGCTGCGACATCAGGCAACAAACAACTTTGATCTTTTATAGGCGGCCTCTCGCCCATCTTTTCCGCCAGGCATCAAGTCGTTTGCATATCTGAATCTCTTCTTTCTATTGTTTTTTTTTTCCTACCGCCTCAAATCACCGGCACGTACACCCACCCAGCAGAGAGAGAGATGAGGAAACAAAGCCCCGCCGTTGACACAGTCGCAAATGCTTACCGATATTTCACCATGGGGATGATCGATAAAGATCAGCTGAGATTCCTCGCCGTCGAGCAGGACCGAGACGGAGCGATCGCACGAATCTTCATCTATCAAATGAAAGGCGTCAGAGTATGTAGAATTAGAGATTAGCAGCAAGAGGGAGAACCTAGAGAGGCTTCGTAGGTGTTGAGGTACTCGGATGTCATAAACTGGGCCGTCAGTGCCGTCTTTCCCACGCCGGATGCCCCCAGCATCAGAACACGGAACGGTTCTGGCCCGTTGGCCGTCGACGATGAAGAGCCAGAAGCGGCGCCCAGTAAATAACTGACTTGCTCCAAACCAGCCGACGGCCCGGCCATTCCCAGTAGAGAAGCCCGTCTCGACGACGACGACGACTGGTGATCGGAATACGAGTAGTATTGCGCCTGCTGCTGTTGTTGTTGTTGCTGCTGGTGATGGTGCTGGTGGTGCGGATGCGATGGAGGCGGCGATCCGGCCACATTCTCCGTACTGCGTGCGAAATAGCGTCATCAGTTAATGAACGGACATTCGGCCGCGTATTACAAGTGTATCGGCAACAACTCTTTAGGCTATTGGGGTTTGATTGGACGCCGTTGCGGTGTTTGATTAGTTCACGGGCGAATTGCTGCTCGCCATTTCATCGAGCACACACAAATTAGACGGCGGGACTCATCAAATAACCCGAAAAAAGCCCAGCAGGCACTATATAGGCCGTCGTCTAAGGAAGTGAAAGAATGGCTGCTATAGGCTAGAGGGCGTGAATCAACAAAAAGAAAAGGAACTCGCGCAAAAGAAAACAAAAGCTATTGAGGAAATCACTCGAAAGAGAAGAGACCACACAAAAGCGAGAGAAACGGCTGGAAAATTCTCGGTGGACAAAGTGGACGGACGCTAGAATGCAGTTTATTGTTTGTCCGTCCAAAGAGACGGACTTATTAGTGGACATCTTTTCTAGTTTCATCCCCATGCGCCGTCGAGAAGCCTCTAATGGCCTGTCTGCGTAACGCGTCTTTGTTGCCGATTGGAAAAAAAGATGGGCGCAGACATCAACAAGACTCTCGGATTTAGCCGGGCAGCCGGTCCGCCTATAGACGCGAAATAGTCTAGTATAGTTTCTAAAAGAAAATTCCATCACCTTAGTGACTATCGATTGTTTGGTTTGTCCGTGCTTGTCTTGCCCTCTGGGTATTTACGGCAGTCCGTCTTCTTGTTTAGACGTCGCTTATTATGATGAAGCCTCGACAGCTGCTCTCAGCCTGCTGCTGCCCGTCTCTGCAACTTTGGCTTGCCTTTCCAACTGGATTTTTCGACACAAAGCCAAACAGTGTTGACAACTCTGGTTGTTGTCTGCTGATGGCAGCATCGAATCAGAGAGAAGATGCGCCACGGCGCGCTGGACTCAAGGAGCAAATATGGGCGACGGACGGACGGAGAGATGCGGTTTGGTTCAAGGTGGCGTCGCCGTCATTATAGACGCCTTTGAAGTTGCTGTTGGAGGGCGTCATCATCATTCCGAATCGGTAGAAGAGGGGGAGCCTGGAGAGCCGAATGCAGTGGACCGTGTGTTATTATCAGGAGCCAAGAGTTTTGTTTCTGACGCGTCTAGCTCCTACCGGGAAAAAAAGGACGTCATCCCAGAAAGGCGCGTAACCTTATATCTTTACATCCGACCAGCTCCTCCTCGTCCACAATAAGATCTTGTCATGCAGGAGGCGTAGGAGCAGCCAAAATGCCATGTAAACTAGCTGCTGCTCCTTACTGGAAATGGATAGAGGGGTACGTTCTGCTCCCAGAGGGCTCCTGCCTGGCTGACCCGGACTAATACGTCCAAGGATCAACGAGGAATGGCTATGGCAACCGGAGCGCATAACACCGCCGTGTCTGCCGCTCGTCCTCTCCGTCTGTTTGTTGTGGCTCTCGTGTTTATCGACAACAAGACAAGTCTGGCCCGACAAGCGCGCTAAGCTTTTCCTCGTAGTATACTACCTGCGCGCGTCCAGCAGGACACAAGTTGTTGTTCTTGCGGCAATTGCCGGCCCGTTCTTTTTCCTATATTTAGTCTCCTATGGAACGATCCCCGTCGTGTTCTGTCCGCGTTCCTCATTTAGTTCCGTTAACGGCACATATAGGCTACGGACCCGACGTCGTCCATAATTCAAGAGCGGCGCGTGTCAATGTCGCTCAGGTCGCGTGAGACTCGATCGACTTTGTCCGTCACATCTTTGACTTGCGGACCGTGGACCGGCGATTCTGTTTTTCCTTTCTCTAAGCATTTGACACCAAGTGCGTAGGTACGTGGGTGGTAAGTTTATGTTTATTGATATGAAAAGAAAATTTGCCGCTATTTCTGTCTGGCGTAGGCGTGAACCTAACGACCCGCAACATGCAGTTGAAAAAGGCGCCAACGCGCTCGGCAATAAAAACCGCTGCGCACAGAAGTCGACTCGTGTGCTGTTTACCTCCGTGCTGGCGCTATTAAAAAAAAAGACTCGGCACCAAATAAATCTTGGGAGCGCACGGCATCGAGCCATTGTTCATAACCAGCGGACCGGGTAAAATGCGCAAAGGATTCTGAAATAGTCAAATGGAGAGAAAAAAGCGACCTGATGCTCGACGTGCTGGAATGTTGGCTGACGCTGCCTTGTTGCTGTTGTTGTTGGTGTCGCAAACGCCGGAAGGAATCGCCACGATTCACCACCTTGTTGCCTTTGCCGTGGACGATGAAATGTCTCAATAAATAATAATCGGTCTCGTCTTCGTCTCCGAATTGCATTTGGCCGTTGTTGGTGCTGTCCCCACCGGCCGATGCGGCCGCGGCGGCGGCTGCTGCTGCCCGATTGCTCGGTAAACTGGTCCCGCGAGGACGGCTCGGTTGTGGCATCTGCTGGACGCCACTAATATTGTTCGTTGATGTCTTTTTCTGACTGCCGCCGTGACAGTTGTTGTTGTTGTTGCTGCTGCTGCTCTTCCTGGCCCGACCGCCATCGCCGGCCACCGGAGCGCGCACCGACTGGGATCGCGAATGCTGCTGCCGATGTGGGCGCAACTGGGACGGCGAAGGTGCCGATGAGAGAGGCGGCGACACGGTTAACCGATCCCTTCCACTGCTGTTGGTGACGGACGCGTCGCCCCATCTGCCGCCGCCGCCACTGCTCCCGCCCGATGGCGATTTACTGCCGCCGCTGGGATGGCGATGCCGGTGCTGATGGCTGCTGGATACTGTGGTAGAAGAGCAAGTCCACGTTGGGGCCATCAACAACAATTCTAAACGTTCCAACTGTTCGGCACTGCGACTGTTTTTGTTATTGGATGTTGCCCCGCTACCTGGTACGTTGAGCCAGTGGACGCTTTGTTGTTGTTGTTGTTGTTGTTGTTGCTGAAACGTCGATGGTTGTTGTTCGTGGAGTGGGATACGACGACGACCCGCTGGAGCTCTCGTCGACGAAGACCTGGATCGACCACCGATTCCAGTGAGGGCCGTCGGGGTAGTAGTCAATTCCGGCCCTGAAAGCGGAACGATGGCGGCGGAAGAATGCCTCCGACTGAGACGTTGAGCTCTGGCACTGGCCGATTTGGACGACATGGCCGACGACGACGTCTTGTTGTTTTCAGACGTCTCGTCGTGTCTCGTCTTCTGAGGCGATTGCTGTTCCTGTTGTTTCTCTTGTTGCTGGACTCGCTGCTGCTCTGTGCTGTCAATCGACACTTGCCGGACGAAATCCACCGTCACGTCCGGAAGGGGATGATGTTGAGCAGCGGCAAGAGCAGCAGTTCGTTGCTGCTGCTTCATTGGCTGGCGTCTATTAGCGATCACTTCAGACATGACGGGATGGCGTCTCACTTATTGTTCGTTTCCACCATTACACTCGATTTGTTCTCGCATCCGGACGAGTTGCTGGTGTTCAAAGGAACGAGGCGGATCTACTGGACTGGATCGCGACAGAGCGCATTCGTTTCGCGACCTAACGATGCCAACAACAGAGGAAATCTAGACTGCGCGTGCCGTTATATAGCGAGTCGACACAGACGGCGCGTGTTGCGTGCGTGGATGACGGACGTATGCGCATGACCATTCCGATCCGATCCGTTCCCCCGGTCCTATAAACCGCTGTGTTTTGTTAAATACAAACAAAGCAACTGCTTGGTTACCACTAGTTATTTATTCTTGTATTTCTTGATGAGAATACTCATTTATTCATGAAAATAAAAATATTTGATAATCTAACTGCCTTGTCAATTTATTTATATACCGTAATTGTAAGTCTTATTGATTGTATCATGATGAAATAATGGAAATAAAGGAAATACATACATTCTAAACTTACGAAAAATTTTTGACAATTGTTTCCAAAGTATCCCATCCGCATCTAATCGAATTCCTTTTGATTTGACGCTAGTAATTATTTTCTGCGTGTTGTATTGTCAGAACGAGTTGCGAGAAGGACTAAAATGTGTTTAGGGAGACTGCGAGTGAACACGTCGCTAGTCTTGAGATGGCAACGTCGCTTGCAGCCGGTTTTTCAGTCAGTCTTTTGCTTGATAAATTCACGCAAAGAAGAAGTTCGTCTGTATTAAGTCCTTCGGACATCACTGTAAGTTATTTTTTAAATACATTTATCCATCCACATCCGAGACATCGTTAAAATTTTACACGATCTCTTTGCCGTCAAATTCGAGTCGTCACTCATTTTCTCCGTTTATTGCTTTACTTTTGCAGAAGGAGTTCCATTTCAGCTCAAACAACCATGTCTGACATAATGGAAGGGTAAGGCTTAGCGTCAGTTAAACAGCTTTTATTTGAATATTCTGTTCCTTTCTCTATAGTTGATAATTTTTCCTTGAGTATTTCAAATTCCTTACTGACTTGTTGCTAGTCTATTCTGACAATTCATGTTTTCTCTTTGCAGAGGTGATGTCGCTGCACCAACTGCTGGTGGCCCACTCGACATCAACACTGCTACCCAGGAAGTGCTGAAGAATGCCATGATTCATGATGGTTTGGCCCGTGGTCTGCATGAGGCTGCCAAAGCTTTGGACAAGTAATGCTATTCATTGATAGTCATGTATGTATGGATTGCTGTAACAAATCTTGGATTTTTCAGACGCCAAGCTTTGCTGTGTGTTTTGGCAGACAACTGCAGTGAGCCCATGTACAAGAAACTTGTATCCGCTCTCTGCCAGGAACACAACATCCCATTGATGAAGGTGGACAACAACAAGAAGCTTGGTGAATGGGCTGGTCTCTGCAAGATTGACAAGGAGGGAAAGGCTCGTAAGGTCGTCGGCTGCTCTTGCGTCGTCGTCAAGGATTGGGGTCTTGAGACTGAGGCTACCGCTGTCGTTCTCGACTACCTGAAGAAGCAGTAATTTCAACAGACTGACTTCAGTTGACTGTATTGGGTGTATTTATGTTGCTCATGTATCATGTTTGCTGAATACATCTTTTTGCAGTCACCTCATTCCAGTTCTATTTATTGGGTTTTGAATTTTTCTTCCAGTTGGTGATTACAGTAATGTCCCATCTGTTGAATTGCTTGGATTTTATCTCATTTATATTAAAGCGCAGGTGTGTACCCATAGTGGGAGCCATGTGCTCGGTAACCTAACGCTTGTCCTTTTTGGCTTTTTGCAATTTCTGACATCTACGAACCTGGTGAGAAAACCATGAAGTCGGTAATAAGCTCTCTCGCGCCATCTAGTATCGTACTCTAAAGGCATGTGCTCAGTCATCCCTTTTTGGCGTTTCCCTTCTGTTCGTGAAACAAACAGTGAAGTGAAAGAGTTGCGTGTACTCGATGAGTCTTCTCAACATTCCTTCTACTTTTTGTTAATTTTGTGAATAGAACGAACAAGTCTGTTCTCTGATGTCCTGCTCCTCTCATGTTCGATAGCTGTACAGCAGCTCTGTGCGTTCAGGCGTCGGGAAAACCCCACTCTCAGACATGTCTATGAAGTGCCCAGAAGAGGTATTACATATGTTATTACATTATAAAATAGGTCAAGTGTCTTATTTTAAATCTTATTTAGCAGTTGGGCGCCGTCACAATGAAAATGGACGGAGTCAAGTCAGTTAATCCTTTAGTTGAAAGGTCTCCATCACCTGCTTGCTTAGCATACACGTCTGAAAAGCACCCTAGGGCTTGCCTTGCAGAAATTAATCTACTTAGAAGTCACAGAGAACTCTGTGATGTTGTGCTGAATGTAGGCATCAGGAAAATTTTTGCTCACAGGTAAACCAGTTTAAACAGTGTGTTCCTTGCAAGAGACGATCTTACGTTTTGTTTTCATTTACAGAGTCATATTGTCAGCATGTAGCCCTTACTTCAGAGCAATGTTTACTGGTGAGCTAGCAGAATCCAGACAAACTGAAGTGACAATTCGGGATATTGATGAACAGGCTATGGAATTGCTGATAGACTTTTGCTACACTTCCTACATTCTCGTGGAAGAAACAAATGTGCAGACATTACTCCCTGCCGCGTGTTTGTTGCAACTACAAGAAATTCAGGATGTGTGTTGTGAGTTTCTGAAGCGGCAGCTTGACCCCTCAAACTGCCTTGGCATTAGGGCTTTTGCAGATACACACTCTTGCAGAGAATTGTTGAGGATTGCTGATAAATTTACTCAACATAATTTCCAAGAAGTATGTCATTTAATTGTGCCACTAGATCAAATGATACTGAATGCGTCCTGTGTTTTCTAGGTGACAGAAAGCGAAGAATTCTTGTTGCTACCCGTCAATCAGCTCATCGATATAATCTCTAGCGACGAACTCAATGTTAGATCCGAAGAGCAAGTTTTTAACGCTGTGCTCGCCTGGGTCAAATACAACGTAGCTGAACGGAGAGGTCATTTGCCTCAGGTATACGTGGTTTTAAAGTGTTATCCTACCCTCCTTCATTAACACCAAGCATATTCTCATGTAGGTTTTGCAACACGTTCGATTGCCTCTCCTTAGTCCTAAATTCCTAGTGGGAACCGTCGGTTCGGATCTGCTTATTAAGAGTGATGAAGCATGTCGGGACTTGGTGGACGAAGCCAAGAATTACCTGTTACTGCCTCAAGAGCGTCCTTTAATGCAGGGGCCCAGAACAAGACCACGGAAACCTGTTCGCAGAGGAGAAGTCCTATTTGCAGGTAATTACAATAGATTTGCACACCTCATCCGAGACTTAAGCAATTAATTACGAATGAACTTTTCAGTTGGCGGTTGGTGTAGTGGGGATGCTATCGCCTCGGTAGAACGATACGATCCGCAAACAGGCGAGTGGAAGCTTGTTGCGCCAATGTCAAAGCGACGATGCGGCGTGGGAGTAGCCGTACTTAGCGACCTGCTCTATGCTGTCGGTGGCCATGACGGCCAGTCCTATCTGAATTCAATTGAGCGTTATGATCCTCAGACTAACTTGTGGTCATCGGAGGTCGCGCCAACCTCTACTTGTCGAACTAGTGTGGGTGTGGCTGTTCTTGATGGCTATTTGTACGCAGTCGGAGGTCAGGACGGTGTCAGTTGTCTGAACTATGTCGAACGATACGACCCCAAAGAGAACAAATGGAGCAAAGTGGCTTCGATGAACACTCGCCGATTAGGTGTTGCTGTAGCTGTATTAGGTGGCTACCTCTATGCCGTTGGTGGTTCTGACGGCCAAATGCCGTTGAATACCGGTATGTTGTTTATCATTTCCCACAGAATATGCGACAATTTTTGACTTGCTCTATTTATTTCAGTGGAACGATACGATCCTCGCCAGAACAAATGGACGTTAGTCGCCCCCATGTCAACGAGGAGAAAGCATTTGGGTTGTGCTGTATACAATAACTGGATTTATGCCGTGGGTGGGCGTGACGACGCGACAGAACTCTCGTCCGCTGAACGCTATAACCCAAATACCAACACCTGGAGTCCGATAGTTGCCATGAGCTCAAGAAGGAGTGGAGTAAGTTTCCTCGTTTATTCGTTCGTCGAAATTCAACAGAGTTGTGATGTATGACAATGAATTGTAGGTTGGACTCGCTGTCGTGAATGGGCAACTGTATGCTGTCGGCGGATTTGATGGCTCGACATACTTGAAGACAATAGAAGTGTACGATCCAGAACAGAATCAGTGGCGTTTGTGCGGTACCATGAACTACCGACGGCTCGGAGGTGGCGTAGGCGTTGTCAAAATGCCTCAGCACGAGACTCATTTGTGGTGAGACCACAAGTTGCAAATTTTGTGGAATTCACACTTCATCATGTCATAGATTAACTGATTTTTATTGCGTTTTTTCTTTTGATCGTATTGAAATTGTAAACTGAATCGCCTTGCGAAGTTGCATGGAAACGGTACACTTTTCTTGTTTGTTTGTTTTCCTCTTTCTTTTTCGTTGAAGATTCTCATCAGACCTTTTTCCGGTTAGCTCTTGTGCTGGACGCGGTGTCACGCATGTCTTACCAAAAAAGAATACACGTTTCTTGTAACCATTTGTTAGAGCAAATCTGATATTTGATTTAGGCGACGGGTACCGGGTCGCGATCAAGAAATTATGGGTCGGTAAAAGGCTTAAAATTTATTAAAAAATTTATTGGGGAAATGCAAGGACATATTTCATTAATAATTTGCGTTCATAGCCGGTATCTCGTGGGATGTCCAAAACGGGAAACTGCCAAATGATTCTGCTCTTACTATAGTATGACTCCGGCGCCACTGTCGAAGATAGGTAACCGATTGTAATTCGTAAATCTCGCAACTCCCAACAGTATATTTTTATACAGTATATTTTTCTGGCACGATAACGAGATTTTTCTAAGTATTAATAAATAGAACAATTGCGTTTTCTATTTTGATGATTTTAAAATATGTGGCTCAGTGACACAGATGAGCCATAAAAAAATTTCACAAAATATCTAACGGCTCAAAAAGTAAAAAAAAAACGAATCTATCATTAACAAAATTAAAGAAGTCGAAAGTAATTGGAAAAAGAGCCGATTTCTTAAAAATTTGAAATTCTTCAGAAACAACATTATATTTGTAATTTTTCACGCAGATTCTCGTGCTGCACTCGTACTTCCCCTGTCTACTACCGTTTCCTCTGTATTTGATTAAGAAGGTAAAATTTCCCAGTTTAACAAGAAATCTTCAAAACTCGATGACGTAAGAATGAAGAATTTTATCAGAAAATGATCCTTATAATGTCCTCTATGTACTGTAAAAATAACAATCGGATCTATCGCTCGTACAACAAAATAGAGGGAAAAAATAGATAGGCTATCAAATTTCTTGCTTTTTTACCCCTTAGAAGCCAACTCTTGTAAAAATGATGGCGATTTTCGTAATCTACGGGACATTTACCACCAAAATCTTGTATTTTTGGGAAAGTTTCAAAAATGGACGAAAATCGCAAAAATAGGAAGTCTATAGTATGGAAAAAAGTGCGATTTTCGTCATAAACTGAAATGCTTCAGAAACAACACTATAAGTGTAGTTTTTCATGCAGATTCTCGTACTGCACTCGTATTTCCCCTGTCTACTACCGTTTCCTCTGTATTTGATTAAGAAGGTAAAATTTCCCAGTTTAACAAGAAATCTTCAAAACTGGATGACGTAAGAATGAAGAATTTTATCAGAAAATGATCCTTATAATGTCCTCTATGTACTGTAAAAATAACAATCGGATCTATCGCTCGTACAACAAAATAGAGGAAAAAAATAGATAGGCTATCAAATTTCTTGCTTTTTTACCCCTTAGAAGCCAACTCTTGTAAAAATGAGGGCGATTTTCGTAATCTACGGGACATTTACCACCAAAATCTTGTATTTTTGGGAAAGTTTCAAAAATGGACGAAAATCGCAAAAATAGGAAGTCTATAGTATGGAAAAAAGTGCGATTTTCGTCATAAACTGAAATGCTTCAGAAACAACACTATAAGTGTAGTTTTTCATGCAGATTCTCGTGCTACACTCGTATTTCCCCTGTCTACTACCGTTTCCTCTGTATTTGATTCAGAAGGTAAAATTTCCCAGTTTAACAAGAAATCTTCAAAACTCGATGACGTAAGAATGAAGAATTTTATCAGAAAATGATCCTTATTATGTCCTCTATGTACTGTAAAAATCCCAATAGGATCTATCGCTCGTATAACAAGATAGAGGAAAAAAATAGATAGGCTATCAAATTTCTCGTTTTTTCACCCATTAGAAGCCAACTCTTGTTAAAATGATGGCGATTTTCGTAATCTACGGGACATTTACCACCAAAATCTTGTATTTTTGGGAAAGTTTCAAAAATGGACGAAAATCGCAAAAATAGGAAGTCTATAGTATGGAAAAAAGTGCGATTTTCGTCATAAACTGAAATGCTTCAGAAACAACACTATAAGTGTAGTTTTTCATGCAGATTCTCGTGCTGCACTCGTATTTCCCCTGTCTTCTACCGTTTCCTCTGTATTTGATTAAGAAGGTCAAATTTCCCAGTTTAACAAGAAATCTTCAAAACTCGATGACGTAAGAATGAAGAATTTTATCAGAAAATGATCCTTATAATGTCCTCTATGTACTGTAAAAATAACAATCGGATCTATCGCTCGTACAACAAAATAGAGGGAAAAAATAGATAGGCTATCAAATTTCTTGCTTTTCCACCCCTTAGAAGCCAACTCTTGTAAAAATGATGGCGATTTTCGTAATCTACGGGACATTTACCACCAAAATCTTGTATTTTTGGGAAAGTTTCAAAAATGGACAAAAATCGCAAAAATAGGAAGTCTATAGTATGGAAAAAAGTGCGATTTTCGTCATAAACTGAAATGCTTCAGAAACAACACTATAAGTGTAGTTTTTCATGCAGATTCTCGTGCTGCACTCGTATTTCCGCTGTCTACTACCGTTTCCTCTGTATTTGATTAAGAAGGTCAAATTTACAACTAAAACGAGAAAGCTTCAAAACCCGATGACGTAAGAATGAAGAACTTTATCAGAAAATGATCCTTATAATGTCCTCTATGTACTGTAAAAATAACAGTCGGATCTAGCGCTCGTAGAACAAACTACAGAAAAAAAAAAATAGGCTATCAATTTTCATGTTTTTTCACCCCTTAGAAGCCAACTCTTGTTAAAATGATGGCGATTTTCGTAATCTACGGGACATTTACCACCAAAATCTTGTATTTTTGGGAAAGTTTCAAAAATGGACAAAAATCGCAAAAATAGGAAGTCTATAGTATGGAAAAAAGTGCGATTTTCGTCATAAACTGAAATGCTTCAGAAACAACACTATAAGTGTAGTTTTTCATGCAGATTCTCGTGCTGCACTCGTATTTCCGCTGTCTACTACCGTTTCCTCTGTATTTGATTAAGAAGGTCAAATTTACAACTAAAACGAGAAAGCTTCAAAACCCGATGACGTAAGAATGAAGAACTTTATCAGAAAATGATCCTTATAATGTCCTCTATGTACTGTAAAAATAACAGTCGGATCTAGCGCTCGTAGAACAAACTACAGGAAAAAAATAAATAGGCTATCAATTTTCATGATTTTTCACCCCTTAGAAGCCAACTCTTGTTAAAATGATGGCGATTTTCGTAATCTACGGGACATTTACCACCAAAATCTTGTATTTTTGGGAAAGTTTCAAAAATGGACAAAAATCGCAAAAATAGGAAGTCTATAGTATGGAAAAAAGTGCGATTTTCGTCATAAACTGAAATGCTTCAGAAACAACACTAGAAGTGTAGTTTTTCATGCAGATTCTCGTGCTGCACTCGTATTTCCGCTGTCTACTACCGTTTCCTCTGTATTTGATTAAGAAGGTAAAATTTACTACTTAAACGAGAAAGCTTCAAAACACGATCACGTAAGAATGAAAAACTTTATCAGAAAATGATCCTTATAATGTCCTCTATGTACTGTAAAAATAACAATCCGATCTATCGCTCGTAGAACAAAATAGAGGAAAAAACTTGATAGGCTATCAAATTTCTCGTTTTCTTACCCCTTAGAAGCCAACTCTTGTTAAAATGATGAAGATTTTCGTAATCTACGGGACATTTACCACCAAAATCTTGTATTTTTGGGAAAGTTTCAAAAATGGACAAAAATCGCAAAAATAGGAAGTCTATAGTATGGAAAAAAGTGCGATTTTCGTCATAAACTGAAATGCTTCAGAAACAACACTATAAGTGTAGTTTTTCATGCAGATTCTCGTGCTGCACTCGTATTTCCGCTGTCTACTACCGTTTCCTCTGTATTTGATTAAGAAGGTCAAATTTACAACTAAAACGAGAAAGCTTCAAAACCCGATGACGTAAGAATGAAGAACTTTATCAGAAAATGATCCTTATAATGTCCTCTATGTACTGTAAAAATAACAGTCGGATCTAGCGCTCGTAGAACAAACTACAGAAAAAACTTGAATAGGCTATCAATTTTCATGTTTTTTCACCCCTTAGAAGCCAACTCTTGTTAAAATGATGGCGATTTTCGTAATCTACGGGACATTTACCACCAAAATCTTGTATTTTTGGGAAAGTTTCAAAAATGGACAAAAATCGCAAAAATAGGAAGTCTATAGTATGGAAAAAAGTGCGATTTTCGTCATAAACTGAAATGCTTCAGAAACAACACTAGAAGTGTAGTTTTTCATGCAGATTCTCGTGCTGCACTCGTATTTCCGCTGTCTACTACCGTTTCCTCTGTATTTGATTAAGAAGGTCAAATTTACAACTAAAACGAGAAAGCTTCAAAACCCGATGACGTAAGAATGAAAAACTTTATCAGAAAATGATCCTTATAATGTCCTCTATGTACTGTAAAAATAACAATCCGATCTATCGCTCGTAGAACAAAATAGAGGAAAAAACTTGATAGGCTATCAAATTTCTCGTTTTCTTACCCCTTAGAAGCCAACTCTTGTTAAAATGATGAAGATTTTCGTAATCTACGGTTCATTTACCACCAAAATAGTGTACTTTTGGGAAAGTTTCAAAAATGGACAAAAATCGCAAAAATAGGAAGTCTATAGTATGGAAAAAAAGTGCGATTTTCGTCATAAACTGAAATGCTTCAGAAACAACACTATAAGTGTAGTTTTTCATGCAGATTCTCGTGCTGCACTCGTATTTCCGCTGTCTACTACCGTTTCCTCTGTATTTGATTAAGAAGGTCAAATTTACAACTAAAACGAGAAAGCTTCAAAACCCGATGACGTAAGAATGAAGAACTTTATCAGAAAATGATCCTTATAATGTCCTCTATGTACTGTAAAAATAACAGTCGGATCTAGCGCTCGTAGAACAAACTACAGAAAAAAAATAAATAGGCTATCAATTTTCATGTTTTTTCACCCCTTAGAAGCCAACTCTTGTTAAAATGATGGCGATTTTCGTAATCTACGGGACATTTACCACCAAAATCTTGTATTTTTGGGAAAGTTTCAAAAATGGACAAAAATCGCAAAAATAGGAAGTCTATAGTATGGAAAAAAGTGCGATTTTCGTCATAAACTGAAATGCTTCAGAAACAACACTAGAAGTGTAGTTTTTCATGCAGATTCTCGTGCTGCACTCGTATTTCCGCTGTCTACTACCGTTTCCTCTGTATTTGATTAAGAAGGTCAAATTTACAACTA
Source organism: Ceriodaphnia dubia (assembly GCA_022539655.2). Classification (NCBI taxonomy): domain Eukaryota; kingdom Metazoa; phylum Arthropoda; class Branchiopoda; order Diplostraca; family Daphniidae; genus Ceriodaphnia; species Ceriodaphnia dubia. The sequence continues at coordinate 943,475 of JAKUCG020000186.1, forward strand.
AAACGAGAAAGCTTCAAAACCCGATGACGTAAGAATGAAGAACTTTATCAGAAAATGATCCTTATAATGTCCTCTATGTACTGTAAAAATAACAGTCGGATCTAGCGCTCGTAGAACAAACTACAGAAAAAAAATAAATAGGCTATCAATTTTCATGTTTTTTCACCCCTTAGAAGCCAACTCTTGTTAAAATGATGGCGATTTTCGTAATCTACGGGACATTTACCACCAAAATCTTGTATTTTTGGGAAAGTTTCAAAAATGGACAAAAATCGCAAAAATAGGAAGTCTATAGTATGGAAAAAAGTGCGATTTTCGTCATAAACTGAAATGCTTCAGAAACAACACTACAAGTGTAGTTTTTCATGAAGATTCTCGTGCTGCACTCGTATTTCCGCTGTCTACGTCTGTTTCCTCTGTATTTGATTAAGAAGGTAAAATTTACTACTTAAACGAGAAAGCTTCAAAACACGATCACGTAAGAATGAAAAACTTTATCAGAAAATGATCCTTATAATGTCCTCTATGTACTGTAAAAATAACAGTCGGATCTAGCGCTCGTAGAACAAACTACAGGAAAAAAATAAATAGGCTATCAATTTTCATGTTTTTTCACCCCTTAGAAGCCAACTCTTGTTAAAATGATGGCGATTTTCGTAATCTACGGGACATTTACCACCAAAATCTTGTATTTTTGGGAAAGTTTCAAAAATGGACGAAAATCGCAAAAATAGGAAGTCTATTTTCATGCAGATTCTCGTGCTGCACTCGTATTTCCCCTGTCTACTACCGTTTCCTCTGTATTTGATTAAGAAGGTAAAATTTCCCAGTTTAACAAGAAATCTTAGTATGGAAAAAAGTGCGATTTTCGTCATAAACTGAAATGCTTCAGAAACAACACTAGAAGTGTAGTTTTTCATGCAGATTCTCGTGCTGCACTCGTATTTCCGCTGTCTACTACCGTTTCCTCTGTATTTGATTAAGAAGGTCAAATTTACAACTAAAACGAGAAAGCTTCAAAACCCGATGACGTAAGAATGAAGAACTTTATCAGAAAATGATCCTTATAATGTCCTCTATGTACTGTAAAAATAACAGTCGGATCTAGCGCTCGTAGAACAAACTACAGGAAAAAAATAAATAGGCTATCAATTTTCATGATTTTTCACCCCTTAGAAGCCAACTCTTGTTAAAATGATGGCGATTTTCGTAATCTACGGGACATTTACCACCAAAATCTTGTATTTTTGGGAAAGTTTCAAAAATGGACAAAAATCGCAAAAATAGGAAGTCTATAGTATGGAAAAAAGTGCGATTTTCGTCATAAACTGAAATGCTTCAGAAACAACACTAGAAGTGTAGTTTTTCATGCAGATTCTCGTGCTGCACTCGTATTTCCCCTGTCTACTACCGTTTCCTCTGTATTTGATTAAGAAGGTAAAATTTCCCAGTTTAACAAGAAATCTTCAAAACTCGATGACGTAAGAATGAAGAATTTTATCAGAAAATGATCCTTATAATGTCCTCTATGTACTCTGAATGTACAAAATACATTTTTTAGTGTGCACGCAGTGTATTTTTATTAAAATATTATACTCGGATCTATCACTCGTAGAACAATATAGAGGGAAAAAAATAGAAAGGCTATCAAATTTTAGAGAGCTTCCAACTGGATTATCTGACGAACGCTGCTAGAAGGTCGTACAAAGTCTCAAAATGATCCTTTTTACTTCCTCTTCAATGATATTGTAACAAACCTTGGTGGTATTTCCGAATAAAAAAGTTGCGGCCATAAGACGTACTACTGTATTTTCCTAAAACTGATTGAGAGTTCCTCGGCGCCGAAGGTGAGAAACTTACCTCGAAACTTACCGTCCGCCACTGTACATCTAGAATTTCATTTGTCGGGAAAAAAAGTATTATAAAACATTAATTTTAAAAGCTGACTAGTAGACGACTTTGGCACTCCATTGTTTACGCAAATTTGTACATTATCGCATTTTCATGTTACTTTTTAATTAAGAAAAAATTCTCTCTATCGTAAATTTCAGCATATAAAAAAGTTAGAATAAATTCAGTTATGAATAAAAAATCTTGTTTAACAATTAACTGTAGCTTAGTTTTCTCAAAGTCATGTACCTAAAAAAGGACAATTGCAGAATTCCTATTGGTCCATTTCAGGGCGGGATTTATGAACGTAAAAAATACCATCGCCCCAAAATTTTGAAAACCCTTTGGGTAATTTTAAGTTTGATCTTACTAGGTCTCCCTACACCTAAATTATCGTTTATAACGATATTTCCATTTAAATGTCGGAGAAATCCACTTGCGAGTGCCATCTAGGTTGAGATAAGGAGAGATTAATTGTATAAACTGTGCGCGCCATCTGGTCTGGTGAATATTTACAAACGAAACTGAGATAGCCGACTTAACATGGGGAGTCGCAAAACGAGCGACTGTCGCAAAATAGACCGTAGAATCCTACGGTAGTCTTTAATAGTATTTCACCGGAAACGGTCGTTATTATTGCAGAGAAATGGGAGACACAATATTTAATTTAATAATTCACAAAACAAACATTATACGAACATAATATGGACAAATTGTCTATGGCCATTAAATAATTAGAAATACTTATTTCATTAACATGAAAACAAAAACTTAATTTCAAAAGGGTCCAACACAGACAGACAACACAGTCCTCCTACGCCGTCTCCTTTCTCCAAATGCTTTGTATATCTTAGATTGTTCTCCATCGCATTTGGTGCTATTGCTGTTTCACAAATCGCACAATTCATCAATGTCTGTTGTGTAAGGGTTAGTTGGTCAAGTGTGTAAGAAATGAGACAGAATTGCAACTGAAGAATCAAAATGTATAGCGCGCAAGAAAAATATGCGATCGCGGAGAAAAGAAAAGCTGTGCTAATATAAAAAAGAAAATAGTAGTAAATAAAAGTAAGTATAGCTTCTCTATATGTGAGGCTTACCAAAACAACATTGGTCTCAGTTGTAGCATATTGCTTACCTAAAAAGCACATTTGGTTTTCAAAATACAACTTCCATACCGTATATGATATGTGTTTTTGGTGCCTTATCAATCACTTTGCAATCTTCTCTACTTAGGCAAAGCCAAAGAGCTGTGGTGAAGTAGCACTTTTGCTTGTTGAATATTAGATAGGGTCCATAAAGCTTAAATTGTTTTCTTTTTCTTGTCTTATTCCTAACGAGTTTCAGGAAGTAGAGTCAACATTAAAAACAATTATATTATTTGAGTCTATAGATTCGAAGAAAAATAGATCGTTTTCTATTTTTAAGTCAATTTGATCTTCTTTAATATAACTACGCAACAGGGAACTGATTGGTGTTCTTGTTCGTCCGTCATTCTCGCCATCTGATAATCCATTTCCCGGGGCAAATGTTGTTGCGGACAGAAAACGAGATGCATAGCAAATGGCCTGTTGTACTTAGATGACGTTTGTTTCACAAAGAGAAGTACAGGTTCGGTACGGTATTACATTTGATATCTGTATATATATACGCGGTAAAGACATGAATACTGAAAGGAGAATCACGGTAGAAAATCCATCTGAGGTAATGCCCTTTCCTTTGGCAGGATTGATTCTTAGTTTTGTTTTTCTCGACAAGAGGCTCGACATTCTTAATGGAACCGCGCGTACGTGGAAACGTGGACACGCCAGTGACCAGGAGCTATGTCCTAATCAATAATCCTCGGCGTGTGTGTGTGTTGCTTACTTCTCCATCGAACCTGCAAAAAGAAGGGAGACAAGGAAAGGACTTGCTGCTGCTGCATCGCTTCGGGGTAGTCTGCCTTGAGCATTGCATTGCATATACGAACACATCATCAATACCTTGCATCTCTACTTACGAGTTACCCTCTTATGAAAAGTTAATATCAAACTCGTCGAATAATACGAAGGTAAAGTTAAATATTTTTACTCGACAGCAGTATAACTTCTGTAAGGAGTAGTCTTTATTCAAAAATAGCGAATCATCAAATTTAGATGTGAAACCGCGTTGATGCGCTCTGTGCATATTCCACCCTTTCTCTATCGATGAAGCCGCCTCCTTCCCTCGGTAAAAATAGGGATCTTCTAATTACAACCGTCATACACTATTCTCGCGGGGATATCGTGAACAGAGATTCGTGATGCAAGTAGCACGCCATAAATCAATTTATACTTGCCTACTTCCAAGCCAAGATGAGAGCGGATTGGTATTCACGGATTGCCGATAGCGAATGCTGCTCGCATCCGTCTTGTATAAGGAGGTGCAATGCTGTGCAGCAGTCGTGAGCGAACCAGAAGCCCCTGACTACTGATCATTCTCCACTGCTATGTTTTTATATTCTTTTCTTTTTTAGGTCAATTCAGAGAAAGGTTGAACGATAAATATCATCAAACATTTTTGCTCACGGCTTACATCATTTCTGACCATCATCCAGACAGTAGGCGAATTTCCATTGAAGAAAAAAAAACAACTACTACTACTGCTTCTGTTCACTGAGGCTATATACAAGATTACAAAAAAAACGGGTTCTCGTGATCAGGGAAGACTAGGAACTTCTAGGTAAATGATTTTTTCCCTTCTTCTTCTTCTTCTCGGAGGGCTCTATTCATCAAGTGGTCCATTGACAATAAAACGCGGCGTAAGAAGACTTTTCCCTCTTCCTTTTCTTGCCTGTCTGCGCACGACGGAAGTAACGGTATAAAAAGCCTTTCTTTTTCTGTGTCTCACCCATTCAACCTGTTGCTCGCTCTAAGATCCACCCTAATTTCTATTCATCGTCGACGCCGTTTTTATTCAATAGTGCGGGGGTCTGTTTTAATTTTTAAGAAAACAACATTTTCGAGCGTGCGTGATAAAATTGAGACAAACGAGGACGGAAGAAACGCATCGATTTCTAACACAATGAAAGCCGGGTGCTTAGAAACTTATCGGGATAATGCATTTCTTATTCTCTTTCCAGGTATATGGACGGCTAGAGAAGGAGGTCCTTGGTTCTCTGTTTGTTAAAGCTGGCGCGACAAATTTCACGGTACAAAATCTACAGCGCGGACAGCACTTGAAAAGAGAATCGGTGGGTCAGCGTGAAGGGACTGTCGAGGATAACAAAACTCGTTGAATTAGTAATCGATACACTACATTCAGCGCGATGACAGAAAGAGAGTGGTAGTCGGCGCTTACGAATCGATCGGGGCCAGTCACATGAAGCGCCGGATGACAGGTAATAATGAGAGATCGGTAGCGTGAGCGCGCTCGTGTAACGCGTCGTCAGCAATAAATACCCTTCAATGCCAACGACTGTATCGCACAGCAGCAACCGGGCAAAGTGTACGGATTAACGCCCGGTGCACTGGTAAGACGACAATTTTTCGTGAACTTCTCGCAAACTATTGACAAGTTCAAACTAAACTAAACAAAAGAAACGATTTAAAGCACGTACCGGTAGTTGACCTTTGGAAGAAATCCCCAAATAAGAAAGACAGGCTACATTTAACGTCGTTCAGATAATCCTTATTAAGTTTTCCGCCCTGGGAAGCCGCTCCCCCCTCTCAAGAGACCTATCCACGGGTTCCCTGCATCATCTAGCTATATTTTTTCCCCCTTACTTTTCATCATAAAGTTATTTGGTGCAGTGAAGGGTGGAGAACCCCATCATCAGGGTACGGTGCACTGGTGATGGAACTCAGCCGTACGGCCAAGCGAAAAGGAAGCCGATATATAGGCTATTAGGGCGGATAGGAAAAAATAACAAACTTGGGTGAATAGTGGCGCGCTCCGATAAATGTCGAGGAGCAACTCACATTTGCCCCAGCCGCCCATCGAAACAGCGCGGGCGAATCGAAAAATTTGTTGATGGTATCTTGTCTATATCTGCTGCCGGGTGCGTAGAAGAGAGAGACGAACAACAGGAAAAAGAAAGCCCAACGGTGGTAGAGTCGGAACGACCCAAGCACCTGACGTACCCCCCATAGAAGTAGAGGAGGAAAAGGCGATAAGAAAATGGTAAGCTTTCGATCCTATCTGTGGTGCTGCCTTAACGCTTCCCGTGAGACTCCGGGAACAAAGTGCGCGCACACAATACTCGGGCATTTAACGTTCCTTCACCTTTTCTCTCTTTTTCTCTCTCTCGCAAACGGCACTCTACATTAGCGCCGCGGAGAGGAGTTGAAGGGATCTATCCGGCCCCCCTCCAACTCCATTAAGAGTTCAGAGAAAGAGAAGGGGCTCAACAACCAAACGTGTGATAGGAAAACGATTCAATTGTCTCCTCTGGAGAGAGAGAGAGTGTAGATATACGGACCCCACTCCTCGTCCAAGGACGAGATATAGTCTAGGGTGTGTCCTGGAAGAAGGTGTAAGAAGGAGGATTCTAGCTGAGCTGATGCTAGTATAGATTTGTAGCTACGCGTTTCCAAAAGATAATACCAAATACGTGCGACTATGTTGATCCCAGTGGCTTTTGTACCTGATTTCTTGATCTTCTTTTCAGTCCATTTCTATTCTTTAACAAATTCTGACAGTCTCGGTTATTGCGACCGCACCTTTCCGCTCCGGATAAAGTCGGAACGGCAGCAGCGTGTACGGAAGCGCACACACACACACACACACACAAAATGAAAAACACCCATGGAGAGTTTGTTTTTCCAAACGGAAGAAAAGGAGAAAAAAGGAAGTCTGAACAAATTCCATCACCGTATCCTTTCCTTGTGGTCTTTCTCTCCCTTTTCTTTCTCTATTTTTATACGATGATTTAGAAAAGGGAAACGAGCTTTTCCGGCTCCTCGTCGTCCGCGCGGCCGAGGTTTAATTGGCACCCATCATTTCCGGTGATTGGGTCGGACGTGAGAGCGTACAATACAAACCGTCAGGGACGACGACGACGAAAGGGGAAGGAAGGAAGGATTTTCCCTTTTTTTATGTTGTGGGGGCTTGACATACAAAAAAGAAATATAAAGAAAAGAATGTCTTTCCTTTTTTTTTCCAAATATATATTTATGAAAACGTGTAGGCTTATGGAAAAACCGTGGAGGGGGTCCGCACAGGCTTCCATAGCCCACCTCTTGGAAAGGTAAGGGAGTACAAGAGAAAAGAAAGAAGAAGAAAAAAAGAGAGAGAGAGGATAGGAAAGGTGATTGTGTGTTAGTGGTAGGTAGGTAGTAGAGCGCGGTCATCTTAAAGCTGGGTGGAGTTGGTTTTCCGCGAACGGAGCCCTATATTGACTGTCAAACGAGCGACTAACCAAGAAAACGCCCATCGCTATAGACATGGAGACATGGAGAAGAAGAAGAAGAAGAAGAAGGTAAAAGACGGACGACGGACACGCACGCCTCTACATAAAAATCAAAGCTACACCAATTCCGGACACATAGAAAAACATGCCATCGGGGAAGAATGGGAGACGCGCACAGTGTCCAGCAGTACAAGGGCCCCTGTATACTCAATGACTTGGGAGAAAACGTGATTGCTACATTTTCTCGCCCACTACTATTAGCTAGTTTCCAGGTGTGTTTTGATATTTCCTACGCAGCCGGAAATCTCAATGTTGTTTTTTTTCTGTTTTGTTTTTCCGTTTGGAAAATCTAATTTTTGTGTTGGGGAAGAAAAAAACGGAAGGAAAAGTAAATAGAAGCACGAGCTGTCAGCGCGTCATTCCAATTTGGAGGGTATGGCCATGATTTGGATTTGCTGCTGCTTCTGCTGTTGTTTGTTGTTGTTAGCCGTGTGAGGTGTTATCGTACGCGTGCGAGTGGCGTGTTGGCAAAAACACGTTAGATGACGGGCCGATTGCCAAACTAGGCAATCGACGCGCATCCACTTCTGAAAAGAGAGAGGAGCCTTCGTCCGGCCTGGCCGGCGCCCGACTTCTTCCTCATCAGCATTTTGGCGTGAGCCGACATCAGGGCGCGCTCACGTCAGGCGTCACGGCGTCATGGCGTCACGAAGAAGAAGAAGTCCCAGCGGTAACAAAACAAAAATAGTCGGAGGAGGCAACAGCACATACAGGAGAGAGGAAGACGAACATATACAGAAAAAAAAAGAGATCCGAAGGAATCCGGAATGAGATAAGCGTTGTTTATGTTGGTCGCCGCCACTAGCGCGCCACGGCGACGGCAACAGCATCCAACAAACTGAGCGCTAGTCTCAAGTCTGCCGTCCTCTTGGCTTTTGCGCGTATGGCATATAACGTAATACGAACTTGACCTTCAACTGACCCTCCGCCGCAATATGTATCTATTTTACGACGCGTGTGCTCACGCGCGTCCCAGCGGGAGTCGTCTCTCTTTCTCCGTCTCATTCCTTCTCCCGTGTTTTCTTTTTTTCTATCTCATTTTCTTTTTAGATGTTAGTTATTTATTTTTCAAATCAATATTCACTACGGAACTTATATAATGCAGTAAAAAAAACGCGTCTTGGCTCGTTTTGAATAGCTGTTAAGATGGCCGGCCACTGAAAGAGATGAGGGAATTTGTGGATTTAATACTTGTTGAATGGCGATGTTGTTGTGATATCACTACACTAGGAAGATAGGCAGAGAGAGAGAGAGACTCGGCGTTCCAGCTATCAAGGACGTATCGACTATGATAGCTGTCGACAGATTCTCTTCCGTTCGTCTGATGCCTTCCTTATATCCCCACTGATTATGTATAGGCCTATGGAGGAGTCTATAAAATAGGACGCGCGTAGAATGCGGCAGCGGAAAATATGGCCGGAAAAGAGAAAAAAAAAAACCTTGACGAGGCGGAATCTTTGCTGTATATACACAGTATACTACTACTACTACGACGACTACGTAGTGTATTTGTTATTTCAAACAAGAAGGAAGAACGCGATAAGAGAGATACACGGAATGCGGACAAGTTCGTTGACAACCGTTCTGCGTGTATATCTACGCGCTATTTTGCCGTGTTTTCCTTGGATTTCCTTTTTTTCTTTCCCTTTTTTTTTTTGTTTTAGCCCACTTATTTGCGTTCCGTCATATGCACGGAGGTCTGTCCTAAACACTAATACGGGCGCCATTATTCACAGCCCTGGATTTTCCATCATCATTAAATGCAGGCTCTGCACAGATGAGGAGCAGATTCCTAAGCGACCAACCGAGTCGCTTGTTGATGTTTGACTGTGTGGAGCGCCAGTTCCGCAAGTTTCGCATTCGCCGTTTAGACATCAACAATGATTTATATACGGTAATCTACACTGACTTGTATACACAGTCAGATGTGCTCTCTCTCTCTCTCTCTCTCTCTCAGTCACTTCTTCTCCATCTCTGGAATGTTATACAGACGCACGCGCCGTCCGAGCTGAGCTCGGTCGGGTCCCGACTCGACGTCGCCCGTGCTCTCATCATCCATTCTCTCATGCGCGCCCCCATGTGCGCTCGCTCGCTCCCGCACGCATCGATCAAAACGATAGCCCCAGCGAAACACATACAAGAAGGAAACAAAACAACAAAAAAAAAAACTGAAAAAGGAAGAAACGCATCAGACAAAAAAATCCCCCCAAAACACAACGAAAAACGCAAAGGGAAATAATAAAAGAAGAAGACAGGAGAGAAAAAAAAAGGGAAAACTTACCAAAAAAATAAATAAACAAACGGAACAGAAATAACAAATGGAGGAATAAAACATACTCGACAGCCGAGAGAGAGAAATCGTACGTGTGTGCTGAGTGTGTGTGTCTCTCCTTCTCTATGTGCTGTGCTGTGTGCTCTGTGTGTTTTATTAACTTTTCCCATGAGTTTTCGGCCTTCTGTCCGGTCTCCGGCTCACATCTTCTGTCTAATGCTGCCCCTTTTTTGTCCTGTACGTATCTTCTTTGGTTTGTTTTCCTTTGCTTTTTTGTTTCTTCTTCGCCTTTTTGTTGTTTCTTCTCCCCTTTTATTTGCTTGGGGTTCGATTCCTGCACGTCTATCTTGTCTTGTTCGTACGGACGTCATCGCGGGCGGAATGATTACATTTGGAGGCATCGCTACAACAAGCGCGAGGTAAATAGAAGAGAGGGGGGCAGAGGGGAGATGATGATCAAAATGCTGGGTTATCTTATAACGTTATTGCGGAGGAGGCCGAATAGGTACCGCGGTCTCTCTTTCTCTCTGCGTCTCGCCCCTCATCATTCACGGACCCTTTATCTCGAAAGATGGACCTTCATTTGTCTGACTAGTAAAAATGTCGGGAAAAAAAACGTTAAAGATTTCTTTTTTTTTCTTTAAAGAAGGGAGAAAAAAAATCCTATATTTAAGAAGAAGAAACGTTGAGAAAGAGAGTGTAATAGTAGACACTAAGCCGATTAGATTCGTGGGTTTTTGTGTCTAAGAAGAACCATTTCTTCATTGTACATTCCCTTGGAAGAAAAAACAGGAAAGGGGGGGGGGGGGAGAGGATCAGAAGGTATACACCTCAGGTCTCTCTAACGGCCAGCCAGCAGCAGCCAGCAGCAAACAACAACAAACCGAGAAGTCGGACCGTTCGGGGTAAGAGGAAGAAAAGAAGGAGAGCGAAGAGACATCAAGAAAAGAGATTGTGTATATAAAAAATAAAAGGGCAGCAGCTAGCTAGCAGCTAGCTAGCATAGCGGAGGGAGGGAGGATGGAAAAGAAAAGAAGGGATTTACGGTGGTGAATGGATTCCAACCCGGCCGTCGTGACGTGACTGGAAAACTTTGTCTCTGATTTTTGGCATAAGTCAAGAATAAGACTAGACTCTGGCTACTCTGACATCCGCTTCTCCTTTTTTAAATTACTTCAAATTCTTTTTTTTCCTTTTTTTTTCGAAATGTAGAACCACACCGTGCCGGCCTGTGACTGCTGTTCTTTATATTCATCATTCCTTCAAATGCACCTATTTTTTTTTTCTTCTCTTTTTTTCCTTTCTCTTATTTTATTTCTCAAATGTATTTATTCTCTCTTTTTTTTACGACACACTGGCTGAGCGGGATTATGTATGCGTAACAAATCGCTGCTTACCCTATTCTCCTGGTTTCTCTCTTTTCATATATTAAGTAGAGAAATACAGTACGTAGAAGATTCAATCTCCTCGGTTATGGTTTGAAGCGAAGAAGAAGAGAAAAAGTTTTTCTTTCTATTTTTTCATCCTCCTCTTTCATTGATTCTTGTCTCTACCCGCGGTAAGCAGTGCGTGAATCGTCACAGCGCGTCGCCTGAAACCGAACGCTACCTGTGTAACCAAGCCGTATAATGTTCAGCTGAATTATGCAGCATGTAGTAGGCTACCAGCACGTACGACGCCCGAAATCGAATGTTGAAAAATGAGACGGGACTCGAAGATGACGTTGGTGCAAGATGTGCATGCGAGATAGTTATTTTCCATCGCGCACGGTCGCTTTGGAGAACGGTTCAGGGGAATAAGAAAAAAAGAAAGAAAAGAAGAAAAAAGAGTCGAGTCTTAAGTGGATCACTTGGCAATCGTCTTGTATCATAAATAATAATACATCCGCAGTGGGGTTTTGCCTTTGCCTATAGACGTTTCTATATCCAACTTGCAATCGCTAGCCAAATGCCGTCTTTCTTCTCGCATGGCAGAGTCCCACTTCCCAATTGGAATTACCGTCGACTGAAGAGGTTATAGAGTCCGCGGTGAGGCGGCAATGAAAGATGTGCTCCGCATCCAATCCAATCTATAGCTCGTAGGTTTCGCATATGTTTGGTATTCATCTTATTAGCTCCCCTGACGACGATCGGCTCTGACGACGCCAAAGGAGGACGAGCGCCAGAAAGAGTGTAAGACGGTCGAGCTGGACGCGACGAAGCGAAACAGTTGGTGGATCATAACAATATCTACTGTATCTCCGGACGACGAAAATGCCGACAATTTCCAATAGAGAGGAGGACGAATGAAGAGAACGGGAGCAACATTGCTGGAACATCAAAGTGTTACGTAATTTCCCAATCAACATGCAACCGTCGTCGCTATTCCACCCGCGATGCGTGCGCGACGCTATGCCGAATAAATCGCGCACGCACACATCCACCGCAGCCGTTTTGACTTCCCTTTTATTTTACTCCGCTTCTCGCGGAGCGCCGCGCAAGGTTTTTATTTTATTTTTTTGGCCCTTCGCCCGTTTTAGTTGGTGTTGCTGCGTAGTATACTATCCCTCCCCAAGTAAGGACTGCCACTATATACTACCACTGGCAACCACTAGCCGCTCTGGCAGGTTTTGAAGGACCAGAAGGCCGCCTCGACTCGCCAGTCATCGTGGAGAACTCTCGGATGACAGAGCGCCCCTCCGCCAGCTCTAGCGTCTAGCGACCTCATCCCGCGCACAAGCGCACGCAAGTGACTTCGTTAACTTACCTCACAAACTCGTTTCGCACCGCCACCATCTCTTAACTCGCTCCAGTCGCTCGCTCGATAATTATCACCGGAAAGCGATTTGCAGGGCAGAGACAGAGAGCAAGCGCTTGATACTTGATTTCTCGCGTTCCCCAATCGTCGTTCGCTCCCGGTTCGCTCCCGTTTTCAATCGAACGGGATCCGCAACCGCTGGAATATCGAAAACACAAGAAGAAGAAGAAGAAAGAGGAGGAAATCAACAAATCGGAAAAAAGAGAAAAGAGAAAAGAAAGAGACTTGTCATCGAGTGTATCGCGTGCACCATGCTGAGCTGACGAAGTGGCTGCCGCTGACGTCCCATCACCATCAACGTCGTCATCAGGCGCTCTGTGTCTGCGCGCAACACTTTGAGTCTCGCTGGAACGGTGACGGTGAATTCAATCGGTAAGTCTCGTCGCTCGCTCGGCGAGGTCCGTCTACTTTACTCCTCTTCGTATATAGCTCTCGTAGCTCTTCCTTCCGTATACGCAATCATTCCCCTCCGGGTGTCAATCGATCGGCCGGCCAAAGAGACTCGCCCCATTTCTACATCTAATGCCATTTCTAACTTAGTTATGCGCCTTTTGTCTTTTCCTTTTTTTTCTTTGCCTCCCTCCCCGTTCTTCTGCCTTCCTTTTCTTCTTGACTTTTGGCGCCGCGACTTTTCCTGCCTTTCAGGAGTCCGGGGGAGGTTCTCATCGTGTGTCATAGGATCTCATATGTACACACGCGCTAGTAGGTGTGTTGTGTGTTATTCACGAGACGACACGAGTCTCCCCAAAAACTTTCTTTTGTTTGCACTTTTTTTCCGCCCTTCCAATAGTCGCGTAGTTCTCTCTCTATTCCTAGCCCCCCGATGGAAACTTTGATTTGAAACTTGTTTTAATGCATTTCAAAGAATCCGAGGAGACGGGGGCTTTTGTACGCGAGTAGATCAACCTGCCAGACTACCCAGTCGTAGGGTTCGAAAGAGGATCAGAGAAAGAGAGAGAGAGATAGAGCGACTGCTGGGGGTTGATTGAAAGTGTAGGTGCAGGTTGATTGGTTCCTCCATACTTGAGTGATGTCGAATCTCTCCGTGTAAAAAAGTCAGCCGGGGAATGAGATGGAAATGCAGGCGATGGGCTCGATGCTATTACGCGGCAAAAGGAGCGCAGCAGCACTGGCAAACCCGGTCTCTTTTATACACGACCGTATAACCAATTATCTCGAGTGAACTGAATAAGAGACATTCGGAGGGGAAACGTCGAAAAACCAGAAACCCCCAGCGAAAAAAAAGAGCAGCAGGGAAATAAATATAAATTACCGAAGGGTGTTGGTCAACAGCAGGTGCCTTTGAACGACCATAAGGGATTGAGTGTAGGGGGGAGAAAAAAAGAGAAGAAAAGAAACCTTGGCCAGTCAGCATTTTTCGCTGTTAGCGGTCATTGTTGTTCCGTCTATTACTCTACGGCGACGTTTTTCGTCGAACCGGATGTTTCGGAGATATAACCAGCGTTGAAAGGAGAGGGAGAGAGAGGAAAAAAAGGAAAAAAGGTTTCCGTGCTGCTCGCTTCTCTCTCCTGTTATTCTTTCCTAATGGCCAAGACCCGTTCGCTTCATTCAGCACCTCGTCCGTGAAAAATTGTCACATTGGACTCTGATGGCGCGCCGTGTTACGTTGCATATTACTAGACGCACACAACACCGCAACGCTTTTTCTTTCCTTCTTCTTCTCTCTTCTTCCCCCCTCCGCTTCTTTTATGTTTGATTTCATCCGTTTCTTCTACCTTCCCCCTTCTCCACCGGGTCTTTCATCCATCGTCCCTTCTCCACATCCACCCCCGCAGGACCTCCTCCTCCCCCCTCTGTACACCTTCACGCGCGTGCACGCCGGACGTAACTGACCAGCCGCGACCAGCCGCTCCCGGTGACTAGCGGCTATACGAGGGGGGGAGTAGTAGAAACCATTAAAAATATGAGAAAGAAGGAAAAAAAAAACTAAGGTGGAATGGAGAAAAGAAGTCAGTTCGGGCATATATAACCAGCGTCCGAAACAGGAAACACCTGCTGGAAAAAACTTGTCCGCGTTAGCCGGCCATACTTCCGGCCGATAGTTTCACATATTTACAAGTAAGCGCAGCCCGTAATAAGAGAGAGGGGGGAGGAAGACAAACGTATTGAAGCGGGGAAAACGAGTGGAAAAAGGAAAAAAAAAGTAGAAGAAGAGAAAAGGTGCGTGAAAGGGTGGAGATGGCCATTGTGGCCCGGTTGGACATACGCAGTAAAAATGCATCCAGCAGAAGTAGTCGAGAGGAAATCAAGGAATAGGAGGGAGAGGAAAGAGGAAAGAGGATGTGGAATCCGTCGAGCACGAGTGCGCACACTCGGACCCCTTCGCTCCGGTTCACACAGACAGACGCACACCACGCGCCAGCACTCGCCTGAAAGGGAACCAACTATGTCATTATTTCTTTTGCTTCGTCTCTCTCCACTAGCACCAGCACACAGAGGTATTATAGGTACAAGCGTACGCATATACAAAGGGGAAAAAGGGAAATTCATATTCGGCGAGTCGCGACAGACAACAAGAGGACATGTTCTCTCTTTATTCCTTTTCTATTCCGCGTTTTCGACGTCAGCGAGAAAGTCCTCGGTCTACAGTTGGCCACGGAAATTAAAGCGGGTCGGCTTTTTGATTGAATCTTCAAATCTGCAAAAGCTGCTGGCTGGCTCCTTTCCATTACGGAAACTTTTTGCGAGGGGGCGGATATTAGAAGAGGCCCTTGAGCCGACAATATTAAAGAGAATCGTGGGGACGACGGAGCCTTCTCCTCTTTCCCCCGACCAATCAGTGGTTTCGTCGATTCACCAACCTTGGCTCCGATGTCTGTATTTATGCACGACGTGGTAATGAAGACGGTGAATCTCGGATATTAGGAGACGGTAGCCAAATGGAAACTCATTGCGAACGAACCGAGACGATTCTTTTTCCCGATTCCCCCGCACATCGTGGGTTGGCGGCCCTGTATTATTCAAGGCAAAACGATGGCGTAGATTTAAAGAAAAGGAGGAAAAAAAGAATGAAATGGAAATCGTTGGGAAATGTACGTAATAAGAGAAAAAGATCGAGGGTGGAAGAAATCGTGTATAACGGGAGGGACAAAAAAAAGAAGAGCACGAACGTGCGTCTACTAGGGCTGCTGCTGCTGGGAACAAGCGAGGCAGTAAGAATCAAAGAATGCATTCAGTGAGATGTGTACGCGACTGCGAGATTGGGACAGAGAGAGAGAAGGAAAAAAGAAAAGAAAGAAACAGAGAAAGCCATGGGAAATAAAGGAGAAGGAGAAGGACGTGAAGAAGAATAAAAGCACGCCCGGGTCTCTCACTCGCTCTCCCTGCCGACATCTACATTATCAGTGTGTGGCTATAAAAGAGATGAAGGGAGACGAAGTGGGTAGAGAATGGGAGGGAACACGCGGTCTACACCGTATATATCTTCAGGTAATATCGATAGATTCCTCTTGCCCTTTTTCTTTCTTTCTTTTTTCCTTTTTTCCTCCTTCAGCCTTTTGTTGGTCTTCCTCACTCCGTCCCGACTTGATGATGATGAGATGTTTGTTGGATAACTCCCAAAGTGGAAAGGGCAGCAAGGGCGAAAGATGGGAAGAACCCAAAGAAGAGTGCTGGGGTTGCAGCAGCAGGAACAGCAACAGAGAGAAAGAAGATGGTAGATAAACATCCCTGTTTTACGTATTCAGGTTCAGAGTTGGTAGTGTGACGTACGTCTAATATTCTTAAAGAAAAATAAAGAAAAAAAAGGACAAGACTGTTTTTTGGCTATCGTTCTCTTTATTCTTCCCGCTATTTCTTTTTTTGCCTCTTTCTTGTCTTTTCCCGTTCGGCTCGGTTCGGCTATTGATTTGATTATTCAACAGTCCCTTCTTAGATATTTATACATTTATTTGGGTTAGCTTCGTCAGTGCAGTAGGACTCGGCCAAAGTCGATGGCGGAGGGAGGCAGACTAGAGACGCGCAACACTCGCGTTGGGCAGTAGCAAAGTACCTTTTGAATATTGAAAGAGATAAGAAACGCTGGTGTGACCCAGTCTTTTCTTTTCTATCGGCCCCGAAGAATCAAAGAATCCCCTCCAACACCAAAGAGAAAAGAGAAAAAGAGAGAAAGAAAAGAACCCACTTCCGTAATCTTCTTCTCCCGACGCACCAGCACCGCCACACCGTCGTTCATCGTCTTTTATTCAAGAGAAAAGAAAAAAAACACGTACGGTGCCATAGGAGACGGGGCAAAGTCGTTTACACATTACTTCGCAAAGGTCGGACTGGATGACGTCATCCTTCCCTAAATGGACAAGGCCGCTTGGTACCTGACCAAAAGCAGCGCTGCAGCGCGATCACGAGCGCGACCCCCGACTTGACGACATTTGGGGTCCTGACTATACCACCCGTTGGTTTTTCGTTTCGTTTCTTCTTCTTCTTCCTAAAATGAATAGGATAGCGATAAATAACACGGCATGACCATCGATAGAGTTGACGTTCCAGTCGAAGTAAGAACTAAGAATATTGCCGGTGCGACGGGTCCGATCATCATTCAAGATGTCGATGATTGGGCGCGCTCGGTTCTCTCTTCTCTCTCTTCGTCTCTCTTATTCTATTGCGCCACAGCGCACAGTCTATTATGAGCGTGGAATATATCCTCGTGAAAGAGAGAAAAAGCCATCAAAAACGATAATCATTATCGAAATGAAAGTTTCGGGGCGATAGATACGAGAGCCCAGTTTCGTCGGTCGACGCGCACGGCATCATCGCCGATAGAGCCGGGCTCTGGCTCGAAATGACGCGTGTCCAACACGGTTTCCAACGCCTTTGGCCTTGATGGACCAAAAACGGTGGATGCGGACGACGGGACCTCCGTCCTCTGCCGAGCTCAAAGGAAAAACAACAACCAAGAATAAAACTGCACGCCATTGCCTCGAGTATGAAAAAAACCGAATCGACTTTGGTATTTCGGTTCCAGCGGGTAGAAATATAAAAACAAAAGAATCGAAGGAATTGGAACGTGTTGCTGGTCGAGCGAACTTATGCAAATTGTTATTAGACCTGTAGCTATAAATTCCGTGTCTCTCGGCGCTTGTTGCTACACCAGCGAGACGGACTGTGGCGGAGCGCAAGAATATCGAGACTATAGCACCAGAAGCGATCGACCGAGGTGGGCGTTGCCAACTTGCCATCTTCCCCGAAAAATCGTATTCCCTACAGATAATAATGAATCATGAGCTCCCCCCCCCCTCCGACGATGGATAGGCTACTACTACCTACAAAGTACTTTGTTTTCTTGTTCTGTTTGTTCGAGTCCTTGTCTATTTTTTCGGAATAGATTTTTTTTTGTTTCCCATGAACAACGTTCGTTTTTTCCCCCGCATACCTCGGCCCTCTAAGTGGGCTAATGCCTACTCCGACTACTCTCGGAGTCGATTTTTTAATTTATGCACATACCTTGTCCCAGGTTCAACGAGGTGGGAGGAGGAACTGCGCGTGAGAGAGGGGCCGAGAGATTGTTGTGATTTGTTTTTCTTTCCAATCTCTTTTTCCTTTCTACTTTATTTTTCGCTGCATCACGACTGATGACGCGGAGGAGGCAGCTCCTCACTCTCTCTCCTTCTCCTCTTACCTCGATTGCGCGTCATGGATAGACGTCTGAGAAATGCTTTCCATCATAGACGTAGACGGCTGTAACAAATCGCCGGGTTAGCGTCTGATGGCCGGCCGCAGCCGCCGCCGCTGTTTCACACACCCACACACAAATGATGAGATACACACGCATTCAGCTGTCGGTTGCACTGCAGACGGTTCATTATAGCTTCTTCTTTGTTTCTCTCTCTTGTCCGTGACGGAACAACAGGCAAACCAGAAGCAGCAACAGCAGCGAGAAGCCCCAAGAACCAGGAGAGATCATCTAACCAAAAGACTCCGACGACGATATGGCGCCGTTTTCTAATTGCCAAAGGTGCGCTGCAGTATGGCTGCTAATGGCGTCCTTCGTCTGGCTTCACCTGCTGGACACGGCCGACTCGAGATACTTGGACGATGGCGTCGGCGCCGCCGACGACGGTCTGACAGTGAAGATGCGGCACGGCATTCAGCATCATCTTCATCATCGTCAACTTAATCGCCTTGATGGGCGCCAAGAGGATGAGCCGCTGCGTCTCGAAGAAGAAGAAGAGGAAGAAAGCGGCCGTCGTCGGCGATCCGAGTGGTCTTGCCCCCAGGTGAGCCATCCGTCTCGCTCGCCCGGCATTTCGTGCCAATGCGATTTGCCGCACACGCTCCGCTGCTCGGCTGCTGGACAGGTGACTGGGCCCACCGCCGCCGCCTCCGCAATCGAGTCCGAGCGTCAAGTGGCCGCCATCGTTGCCGCTCTCAGAGCTCTGCCGCTGGAGCAGTCCGTCTCTCTCCTGGATTTGTCCATTCAGAATTTCAGCCGGCTCAGTCCGTTCCTCTTTGAAGGGGTCACGCTCCACGGGCTGGTCATCTCGACGGGCGAGATTCAAGAAGTGTCGGCCCAGGCTTTCGCCGGTCTGGCCGCCTCCCTCACCGCCCTCGGATTGCCCAACAATCGATTGGCCAGTGTTCCATCGGAAGCGCTCCGCTCACTTGTTCATCTCGAACGGCTCGACCTGTCCAACAACAGGATTCAATCGATTTCCGGCCAGCCTTTTGCCGGACTCGACAGACTCCGCTTCCTCGATCTGAGCGGAAACGCCCTGGAAACGATCGCGCCCCAAGTCTTTGCCGCTCCGTCTCCTCTACGGAGTTTGCAGCTGCGATCGAACCTCTTGGAAGCGTCGCAACTCAACGCGCCCGCCCTGGCCGGTCTCAAGAAGCTCCAAGAGATAGATCTGGGCTATAACCGGCTGCGAGGGCGGCTTACGAGCGCTTTTCTCCAAGGATTGGAAGGCCTCATCACTTTGGAGTTGACGGGCAACAACTTGACGCTGTTGAAGCGCGGCATGCTCTCCGGCCTGAAAAAACTGCGCACTCTCAGACTGGCCCGCAATCAGGTAAACATTGACATTTGCCCGCATTTTCCGCCATTACGCTTCGATGAAGGGGCTTTCCCCTTTGTCTGGCGGTTGGTCGACCGATGCCATACATAATTCCACCGCATTATCGGCTAACCCTTTTAAATATATTTGATTTTATCTTTTCCGCTCCGCGCTCAATCTAGATCGATGTGATTGAAGATCAATCTTTCGTTTCGCTGGCGTCGCTGACTACGCTGGACCTGAGCCATAACGGCGTCGTGGCCATTTCCGGACAGTCGCTCTCCCATCTTAACGAGTATATAAACAATTTGTCATCATATTTCGTCTTATATTTATATTTATATACTTTTTGTTTTGTTTATTATTCGCGAGTCGAGACATCATTTCCGTTTCAAAGTGTTATTGATATCCGTAAAGATGTGATAGAGCGTAGATTTCGACGATTTTCCAAGGAAAACATCGTTTCATGGGAGTGTCAGTCACAACCAATAACATTTGATTTATTTATTTGCATCTATTTGAAGTTTGACGCAGTTGGACTTAAGCCACAACTACTTGCGCGCCGTGACGTCGGAACTGGTCGGCGGATTGTCCAGTCTCGAGTCACTGGACTTGACTGATAACGACATCTCTCTAGTCGAACCCGGAGCTCTGACCAACCTGCCAAAGCTCATCCATCTGTCACTGACGGGTAAGCAACGAGGCAATATACAACTTATAAGCACTGGACTAGACCTTTTCTCCGTCCTTTTTTCCTTTCGTCCTTTCATCTTTGATACTTTATCCTCTTTCCTAAACTTTTGGCATCCTAACGGCTAGGTATATATATATATATATATATGAGGGGTACATCGGCGTTCGTTATTATTGTTGTCGTTTCATTTGGCTGACGTCAAACGTCAATCATAAACGTCCCAATAGAGAGGACTATAGCTGTGTTTCTAGTCTCCGTCGTAGTAGTATAGTCTAAGGCTTTCAACTGTGATGATTTGTCTCTACGCTATAGTCTACAGCCTTTTCCCCTCGGCTCGTCAGGTTCTTCGGACCGGAAGGTATGAGAAGATGGGGAAAGGATAGGCAGCAGCAGCCAGCCAGCAATAGGCTGCATATCTTTTGCCTACAATATGGCGCGCCTCTCTCACCGGCATCAGGCCTCCTCCATAATGCAAAAGAGCAGATGTGTCAAAACACATTCCTCCGCATACTAGACGTTTAAGCGTATGCACAACCGCCGCGTTAGAAATCCCAGCAACGGCTGGTACTGGAGGCCAATTCGAATACTGAAAGCTTCTTTCACCACCATCGACTAGGCGATGCTCCTGCTGCTTGAAAAAAATAGAAAAAAATAAAATAGAAAAGGAGAAAAAGAGGGGAGAAAACCAGGGGCTTTGCTCCTTCCATCATTGCTCCGGCTTCCTATCTGGTCTCTTGTGAACACGGATCGCGGGGTTGCCCTTTTTCTGTCTCACTCCAGGTTCTGCCTCCGATTTCTCACTGACTGAGCCGCCCGTTTTTCCCTTTGAAGTCGCGGGGCAAAACGAAAAAAAAAAACGTCTTCTTCTTCTTCTTCCTCTTCTCCATCTCGACTGCCTGTCAGCCGGCTTTATTGTGCTGAACGATTTCATAAAAGACGAGAGGAGAGAGGCACCCGAGTGCGCGCTTCAAAGAACCGGAAAAAGGTGTACCCCACCCCCGCTGCTGATGCCCTTTCAATTCCGCATCCTCTTCTCCGTCTTTTCCCCGCCGACAGCTTCTGTTTCATTCAATCATTCTCGACATTTATTTTATTTATCCTTCTCTCTCCTTTCCCTCGCCTCTCTCTCTCTCTTTTGACTATTATTATGATGTCTTTTACCGATTGAATAAAGAGAACCAATCCGGGCGCGTCGGATCAACATGTCCAGGACACACACAGACGTGCCAAAGCTTCTTTGAGAATGAAGAAAGTGAAAATGTGTAGACAAATGTAGGGAATTGGACAGTAAAGAGGAGAGATATGTGTACGTTGAGGGTGGTGGTTTTGAAGCCTTAAAGGTGATGGGGAAATCCTACGAAAATTTCCTTTCATTCAGGGTCGCCCGTCAACAAACGGAACTAGCGCTCGCGCCGGTGTAAACAAGTCGATCATCCGGCCACGGGCTCTTCTTTTTCTTTCCTCCCCGGTTTTTTTTTTTTTTTCAAAGGGTAGAAAAGGAAAGCTCCCCAAACTGAAATTGTCGCACACAAACACATCAACTTATACAAACTTGTGCGCCGCGGCGGAAATGCACTGTCGTAAACTTTGTTGGAGGTTCTTTTTTTCTTTCTGGCTGGGAGAACCTAAATCGCCAATGTTTCGTTTTCTATTCAGGAAACGGTTTAGGGTGTCGAGGCGCTTATACATACAAGCCAAACAGGTCGTATTTCTTTTGCCTAGTCCCCTTTTTTCTTCAGTGGGAGGGAGAGCGAAAGAGCTCGGTCATCATCAAGGTAGTTCGACCTAGTCGGGAAGGAGAAAAGTTGGAATCCCTTGACCATTCACCGCACGCACGATGTGCGGGCCTCTACGACTTCCTCCCACACACATGATTTCCTCATCGCCGCCAACACAGTTTCTGGCTCCATACAAAAGCGACGGCTCTTTTCATCCTATGTACGTACGGAGTCTAAGCTGCGACGAGCCGATGGGTTTCGGTCGCAAAGTTCCTTTTTTCGGGGTGTCAACATTAGGCCACACGCACATCACAAATAAGACAAACTTTGAGAGACCCTTTTTTCTCGCTCCGTTAAAGACGTCTGGCAGCCGATGCCTTCTGGGCTTTCTAGCTCGGTTATTCGCTCCGTTTGTTTGTGTCTATGTTCTGCCTTTAAATCAGCCATCCATTAAAGGGACAGCGTTCAGAATGTAAGCGGCAGCCAGATCTAATAAATCAAACGACATCGGATGCATGAAAAGGAGATTCGTGCTCGTGTGCTTTGCTTGAGCTTGCGTGAGCGCGGACAATACATAAACACAGAAAGAAAAAGACGAAGAGGAGAGGCGGAAAAAGAAGAAGAAGAAGAAAACAAACGGAGCCGCAGAGGGATATATATATATTTCTGAAAGAGGCCAGAGAGCCGCGGACTTATGATACCGCTTACAGACTTCTCCTATTTCCGCCGACGGACGTGCGCCGAATTGCCGCACAAGGCAAATAAATAAAATAAAGGAAAACATCGAGAGACACTGCTGATACAGTTAGATATTATTCAGCGAATCTACGACGAACCTGGACGTCAAAGAAGTTGAAAAAATTTGGAAGAAGCAGAGAGTATACCAAGATGGTGCACAGGACCTATCTCTCCATATTTTAACGGCTTGCCAAGTGTCAAATTGAGAGTGGAAAGTAGGATAGTTAAAAATTTTGAAAAAACGCGAAGAGAGACGTAGTATAAGAGAATCTGTGAGAGGAGACGGACCAACTTGGCCACTCTGGCAAAAGAAAAAGGACAACAGTCGGAGATTGTGGAACATAAAAAAGTGAAGAAGAAGAAGAAAATGAATAATAGATGGGAATACATAAAGAAAAGATGTGAAAAATGAAAGATCAGGAGTTGGGAAATACGAGAAAGGTCTCACCAAGGACACAAAGACGCAAAAGGCGTTGGTTTTATGTGGACATTTTCATCCACCGCGAACAGATGAGCCGCGGCCAATAAGAGAGAGAAAAAAAGGAAATCATAAATTCAAATAAAGAAAAGAAACAGGTATCTTTCTTTTTCGTCGTTTCCTTCTTGCGTCCGAAGCCGGTTGAAACGCAGAGAGTTTGAGAGAAAATAAGAACGAGTAGGCGGATGCTCCGGCCGTCTTAATGACTTTAATCCGACAGGAACGATTTGTGATGTGTCTTGTGATTCATCCCAAGTCCTCCCCCTATTTCGTCTTCAATGAATACATTCAAAAAAATTCTCCAGAGAAACGTGCTTTCCATGGCGCGTTCCCTGAATACTCAACAGTGTCTATCCTTCCTTCTGCTCATCGTCAGAGCCGGAGCGCGCAAGGGCTTCGCTACGGTCTGCTAACAGTATATAGGTTTTAAAATCCCCTCGGAAACGTCGTTCCTTCTTTAATGCTCCGTCTTGCTTTTATTTAAACTCTCTTTTTCGTCGAACTTCTAAAAAATAGGCGACATGTTTCACAAAGTTTCGCCCCGGAAAACGCGTTTCTTTGTTTTCTTTTTAATGGCTCTCTAGAGATTTCCAGCAGCTGATTGAAAAGAAATCGGCTGGGATTGAGGAAACTTAAAAGAAAAGAGGATCGCGTTATTTAAGAACGAACAAGGAAAAAATTCCAAAATGTTTTTTTTTTTTTTAACATTTAGTTTTTGTTTACTTCTTCTTTCTCTTTTCCTTTCGCCCCCCTCAGCCCTAGCTCGTAACATCGAAGGTCTAACCTCTCCCCCCCTATTGGAACCGCGATCGTTGCGGCGTGATAGCACATCAGCTCCTCCCCACAGCATACATAGCCACACGCTCTTTTCATTCCCCGAGCCTCGATGGATTCCCGACGTGTCCCGTCACGCGATCGACCCTGGCTGGCTCTTGCCGTCTTCCTTGCACGATGAGGATGTTTATGGCACTTATTCCAGCTTTATACGGCCCTTCAACACGCACCGGCCATTATGCTAATGAGCGAATAATGAGCTTTGAGTGAGGGCGCGTTCTGCCAACGTAGGAAGCAGACAAAAAACTGGAAATTCTTGTTAATCAGCTTTTCTGACTTCACTTACACAGCTTTGCTTTCGATTTTGTTTTTCATCAACATTTTCGTTTATTTTTATTTTCTTTCTCTTTCGTGCATTATACAGATAACCCGCTGAATTGCGACTGTCATATCGTCGACTTGGCCCGCTGGTTGCGCAACACTACTGGCAACCGGCCAGTGGACGACGAGAACCGGAGATCGGCCGTTTGCGCCACTCCGCCTTCCCTTGAAAACGGACTCTTATTTGAAACTGAAGAGTCGGCGTTGACGTGCGAGAGCTCGTCCAGCGCCGGACGAGCTGGTTCCGCGCCGCTGCCGCCTTCTAGCGACGTCCACGAAGGAGACGAAGACAACAACTTCTTGTCCTCTCAGCCGACGGAAGATTTCATCCGACTGTCTTCAGCTCAGGTGCAATTCAACTCGGCCGAGCTGGAAGGCTCTTCACTCCTTCACACCGTCTGGACGGTTGATTCGGCCACTCTGCCTTACACCTGCGACGCCATCCTCGTTTACGAACTCAACGAGGAGCACGAAGCCCTCCTTGATTCTTATCCGGTCCGTTGCCACTCGGAGGAGCGTCCCAACAAGCAGCTGAGTCTCACCGTCAAATTAAGCGACAACATGAAGACGGACGGCCAATATCGGCTCTGTCTCGTCCTGTTCGAAGGAGGTCACGACGATGAAGCATCACTCCTGCCCGGCTGTTCGCACTCAATGACCTGGCAGACGCTGAAACAATCGTCAGAGCACGAAGAAGTTGACGAGGTCGTTCGTGACGGCGGCTACGGGCTGGACGCCCGAGTCCCGGCGGGCTCGCCGGTGGTAACGACAACATCGACGCAGATCACGGCCTTTTACGCCAACGTCAGCGCACCTCAATCCGTTTCGGTCTTCATGAGGATTCCGGACGCGCCGCCCGCCTGCCAATTTACCGTCGCCGTTTTCGAGAAACACCGTCTGCTGGCCCTAAAACGACTCAATTGCTCGACGACTTCGTTTACCTTTGGCCAGTTGATCGAGCATCGGGACGATCGATTCGTGTCAGCCGCCCACCACCAGGCCAGCAACGTCGACTACCCGATTGAGGAATACCAAGTCTGCGCTACTTTCGCCCAGCAGGGACAGTTCCTCCCGCCGCCGGACGGGGAACGCCAAGTGGACGGCGACATTATCCTGACGGCCAGCAGCGGCGTCCGAAGTGCGTCAATTTTATCCAACGCCGGCGGCGGGTCGCCCAGCAACGCTACGGTCGTTCAGTACGAACACTGCGTCGTTGCCAAAGTGCCCAACCGGATCTGGGCCGTTGAGAACACGTTGGTCGTCATCGCCGTCACGGTGGTTTTCGTCCTGATCGCGGCCGCGCTCCTGTTACTCACCTACCTGCTGGCCAGACGGGTCTTCTTCCGGCGTTCCAAGTTGCTGTGGTGCAGCTCATCCTCCGATCCGTTGAGCTCGTCCGTGCCCAAGGCGACCAGTCGCCACATTCTGTACGTGCCGGAGAGTGACTACTTCACTGACTCGGCCTGCAGCAGTAGCGGCACGGATAGCCGTGAGGAAACCTCCACCAACGTCTAAAAAGAAATTCAATCTGAAGAAAATTACAAAATTGTTTTGAAAAAAATCTAAAGAAAAATCACGTCAAAAGCTTTAAACCCCCTCTCTCTCTATCTCTCTAAATATATTTCTTCTCTCTTTATCTCATCATCCCCCTCGAGCGGTCATGTCCGTTTTCAATTCAGTGCCAAAGTTGAGCTTGACCCGCGCATTTCTGTTGTTGTTTGTTTGCAAAAAGAAAAGAAAAGAAAAATTGTACCATATAACCCTGTACAGATCGTTTTCTAAACATTTTCAAAATATTGTGCGTGATCAGATCGATCGTCGTTGTTGCATCGCGTCCTTTGTTTTTGGTTATCGTTCCCCCCGCGCTCTCACGAACATTTATATGTTCCTCCTTCCCTGTTCATTTTGTTCTTTATCTCTCCCCCCACCTTAATTTCTATAAACTTTCGTTCGTTTGTTTCTTGGAGATTTTTTGTTCCGTGAATACTGTCGTAGGAGAAATTTGAACGACTTGGACGCCAGTTTCCTGCTTTCCCGCTCCTCCTCCCACCTCCAGAAGAGAGACACACACAGAAAAATAATAAAGAAAAAAATAAGAAAGACTCTGTATACCTTTTTGCTCCTCTCGTCCTGTCGTCTTATTGTTAATACAAACCATGTTGTGCATATGCGGCCACTCTTGTACAGTACAGCTCTCATTCAATAAAGACCCCCAAAACAAAAGATCCAGTTTCATATCTTGGGTAACGAATTCTATATGCAGCACTAGATCTCCCGCTTCTTCGCTAATCCTCCCAGTCACCGTTATAAACTTGCGTTGCTGCCGGCAACTTGAGAGATGTAGAACAAACATCACAATTCAGAGTTCCCGTGAATTCCTTCTTGTTGTCGGATATTCGGAGAACTTCTGTTTTCTGGAGCGCTCGCTTTTCTCCGGTGGAAAAAGCCTTTTTCTTTTTTATCTGGGAATTAAAAACGAGTCGCTTTTCAACCTACATAATATACGCAGATTCATTGAAAAAGTTTCAAAGCTTAGCTCACGTTTTTATAACTGTGCATTAGGCATTCCAGGCCGTATTTATTCTTAATGCTTTCCATTTCCTGAGCCAGCAGACAAGGACCGAAAACTCTCGCCCTTTTCAATAGATGCCATGAATATACATCGGACCGCGACTGATTTTCATAGAGTTTCCCATTTAGACTTGCAAGACCTTCGATTTCGGAATGGATAGGTAGGGAATTGAAAAATGAAAAAATCATGGAACATGTTTCAGCTGTCGACAGATTGTAAAATAAGCTTATAACAGTGCATGGTATGGAGAGACAAAGTTCAAGGATAAACACTCGAGTTCTCGTCGGTACGGAACTGCGAACCCTTAGCTGTGGAATAAAAACATTTGTAAGAGGGAGAAAGAGGAGAAAAAAGAAAACACAAATCCGGATCAATGGGGGCCGCTAGCTACAAGAGCCGAAGGTAACGTTACCACTCGGACATCAAGCACGTAGCTCTCAATTACAGTTCCAGTGGAGAAGAAATACATACGATGACGAGAGACTATTAAGCAGGAGCTAGGGAAAAGATAGCGACGAAGCCAGAATAAATGTCTCGGATTTTGGGGAGAGAAAGACAACCAACAAAGTTGACACAAGTTCCACGACGCGCTACTGCTTACTCAAACAGTTGAGACCAGTTACACAGAGAACGAACGAAACGAACAAGAGAAGTAAAGGAAGCGAGGAGGACAACACTCCAAGTCAGCGCATTTCAGCAGGAATAGCGCAGCATTTCCTTCCCAGTGTTGCTATCAGCATATGTAAGAAGAGCAGCGTCCCATTGCGTTGCAGTCCAGCAACTCAAGGCTCCGTCCGTCTGTCCTGTCGGCTAACTTTTTCTCAACGTTTCTCGCGATTACGTTGACGAGGCGTCTCGTCTACTGATTGGTTGGCTCATCGTTTTTTATTGTTATTGTTTACTGTTGTTAATTTAATTCAGCTCTTAACTGCTGAATAATGTTTTAAAAACTAGCGGCCTACACGTTCATGCCGGCTATAAATCATGCCTTCGACGGTTCGTCTCGTCCAGTCGTTTCCAGTTGGATATGATAATGGGTAACTTGTATTGATTAACATCGCATGCAGCCAAGACTTCTGGTTCCTGACTGCGTCCATGCGACGTGCGGCTTTTTATATTTCTTGGAAGGAGATAACAAAAAAGAAAACAAAGTAAAACAACATATATAGAGAGGGAATATATCTTTCATTTCCCCATGGAGCTGTATCATAGTTCGTTTCCTAGACCACACGATACTAACGACTTTGAGCCGTCGCCACTATCCGACTGTCCCAGTCAACCAGATCTCGTTTGATCCGGTGCAGTGACCATTGACGCTCCGCTCAAATTCCTACATAGCGATAGGCCATCCATCATTCATAAGAAAACCGTGAAATAAAAAAAAGAACTCTACTATTATACGTACAGGAAGTGGAAAGAGAGTACGACTAACGACTTCAACAAATCATTTTTCTCGAGAATTCAAGTCCTTTCGAGGATTTTCTGTCGAAAAGAAATGGAAATCTGCATGGTGAACTCATTACGGACTCAACCGTTTTCGTGGCTGTTGTTGCATCTTATATTATGTTGTTACCGTCTTGTTTTTATAGAAAGAAGCGAATACTTTGAAGACTGCACCTTTTCAAAGTGAAAAAAAGAAAGATGAGGGGCTCACTTCTGTTTTTGTTTTGATAGCTGGCACTGGAAAAAGTTCTGATTGTCAATGTTCATCTTTTATGTCCCGGGCGGTTGAGCTTCAGAAACGGAACTCCGCCAACCGGAAAGAAGTCCAGACACTTTTCTCTCTGATGCCTGTCTTTCCCCGTCGTCTTCCATAAGAATGAAACCAGGAGATGAACAATTGCTGACCATTAGGCACTGCCAGCCGCGGAGAGGATTGTTCTTTTATCATAAACAGGGGATATACATTATACGCGTGGACTTTCCCACGTTCATTCCGTGACTAAGCTAATCAAAAGCAACAAACGGAAAAGAAACAAAAAAAGAAAAAAAATTAGAAATGAACATTCCATAAAGCCTATAGTCTCTGGCCGGTATATACACCACTTCGCCCTATAAGAATAAAGAGAACATGGCGATAAAAAGTTGATGGCCCCTCATCAACGCGATTATATTTCAAGTTATATATAGCCTTGATGCGTCAGTTACTTATTTAACCATCGATCCGATGAATATGGTGCCTTTCGCCTTATTTAGACATTTCAGTGCTGTGGCGCTGTGCATCAAATACTAACTGTGTTTTATATTTACTGTACCAACAATGATGGCGATATCTGATACGAGTCTCATTCCAAATGGTAGAGTAGTCCGTAACTACGAGATGGGGCTATGCTCACGGCAGAAAACAAGTTATATCAGGTTGAAATGGAGTAGAAAAGTGGAAAGGCGATGACCGAATTCAAAAATTCATGAGGGATGTGTGTTGAAGTCTTATTAGGGCAAGCAGACAAGCGAGACCGCGCCGGCGTCGTAAACGGAGACTCTGCATCTCATTAGCCAAGATAAGATCCTCATTCCAACCGAAGGATTCACGACACGAGCGGGGCGAAATGGGAAGAGGTCGTTCTACATATAAGAACGCATTTGAACAACTTTTTCTTTGTCTGCAAAGTTTACCGACCTGTTCCAGCCCCGTCTTTCAAGTCGGTCTTCAATTGGTCTTGACTATTGCTGGGTCCTTGGCGCTCGACATCATCATGAAAATCGTTGGTGACGTGAAAATGGATTTTCTTTCCTTCTTTCCCCCTTTTTGCTTATTCGTCTCGCTACTGCTGTTTGAAGATCAAATAAGCTGCCGTCACCACTCCTCCGCATACTACACCGCTACGAGAGCAAGTTAAATACGACGTCTGTTCCGTAACTATTTCTATGCAATCAAAAGAGTGTCTAGCAGTTGTCGAGCACTCAAATAAACGAGAGGTTTTTTTAAGTCGTCATTCTGAGCTTTTCTACCTATTATCCCTTCGCAATATGACTAAACTCTCTAACAAAAAAAAAGTGAGTAGTATGCTCAGCAAGTAAAAGGACTATCCTGGCTGCCAAGTTTACCTAACGTAAACATTAGTGTTTGTGTGTGTGTATTTGAGATAATTGTAACCGAAGGAGCACTATTATGATGTCCGGAAAACTAATCTTACGGCACTCACAGTAATCATACAAGTTTCAGCAGGGGCTTCCGTTTGGAAAATCAATAGTGATTCGGGTTAATTGAAATTAAATTGGCGCAATGAGTAACCAGCCGTGCGCCCCCAAAAGAGCTAACTGGCAATCGCCATAAATTGTTGCTTCTCCATAACTTTTTCGTATGAGATAATATATACCGCTTGTTGTCTTATTTCACGTACCGAATTCAGTTCCTTTTCTCCTTTTGCGTTTCTTTTTATTTTGTAAACACATTTAGAGAACTCTTTCATGGCTGTGTCATCGATTCTTATGTTAATTTGCCACCATTTGTGCTTTGAGTGTTCACCGACGAACAAGACAAGGGATTTTCCTTCTTGTCGGCAGTTAGGTAAGATGAGGCATCATCCAAAAGGTTTGTTTTGTGTTCATTTTAAGCAAATCTTTTTTTTTTAGATTCTACCGTATAGTAGACGACATCTAGTAACGGCTACAGACACCGTGTGAAGAGGATATGAGGAAGGAGAACGGTTGAACGAGGCCGGACCAAATCTTCAGTAGATCGTAATATCTTTTTTCCTATTGAGGGGGTGGGGGTGATTGACGATTAAATGGTTATACACTTGAGCACTTCATGAGCTCCACTGATGTTTTAGTCTAGTTACAACTAGTCAACAGGCAAAGTCGAGACAATATCCCAATGTCACGAGAAGAAATCTCAAAATCCAGCAAAACGTTTCCAGGCGCTTGACAAGGAACAATCTCTATCTAAATATTTTTATTCACACTTCAGCTACACTGTTGGTCTACCTTACATTCAACCAATCAGGTGTCGTCATTTTAGAATTAAGTGAAAGTTAGGCGCACGTGGAATTGGGCTTAACTGTTCTACTAGGTGCAAAGGTTGGGGCCTTCGGCATTTAATAAGTATTGCAGGCGCATAAAAACAACAGGACTTAAGTGGGTCAAGAAATGTATAGAAGCTTAATATAATTTTCAATTTTTATTTAGGGATAGATAGGATAGTTAAATGTAAAAAACTTTTTGGTAGATTCTTGCACATTACTTTTTACTTGTAAAATAACATGGTATTTGATAAAATATAACTTTCATTTTCATTATCAGTAAAAGATGTGGTAGTTTCAACCATGTGTTGTTATTTCTGGATAGCAAAATATTACTCAGTATTGCTATTAATCCTCGAGTTTCTTTTGACAGACGAGTTTTTAAGTTTCAATTGAAATTAAGTCTATTCCATTGCAAAGTCTGTTGAAATTTGCGAATATCTTCATATTCGCAAAATTGGCACCAGTGGGCTTCACTTTGGCATCCAATCATTTTGCTCCGCTTATTTGCCCAATCGGACGCGATTAAACGATTCCCCTGTGTATGCGGTGTGTAGGCTCTCGGATGCACGAAGGTCGGAACCCCCCCCGGCCCACCCTATTACTAGGGTTGGGGCCTGAGGCATATACTATGCCTCAGGGATTAATTTATACTAGCTGTCATGGTCTCATGGAGAGTAGTTGAACAATACTTTTTTAAAGAGTTAAGCTCTCGGGGATCAACCGGATCTGTTTACGCTAAGACCTTAATTCACGTGAATCGAGATGACAATAAAGTAAACAGCGACGTTCAAACGAAAACTCAGCGAGTAGCCAAAAATTCGATAAAGACATTGTTCATGTATATTTCAGTCTTTAGTACAGAAACATTTGATTGAATGCCGTTCTTTGTGTGAATGAAGTAAAGATTGTGTGTGTGACATAAATAACTATAATTCCGACTTTCGTCATTATAGTCAACCCGAGTGGATAATTGTTTTAGAAAGGGTCTGATTGTTTACTCAATCACGTTCAAGTAGAGCGTTGAGTTTTTAATGCGTGGCGAACAAAGCTCCAATAAGCGTTCATCCACCGCTTTCATCGTGATACGCTGCGTGGGTTGTGTTTGCCAACAATGTAACATAAGTTGATATGCGTCTGGGGGTGTGGCTGGGGGGCACTTAAAAAAAACACACAAAAATGGATATTGAAATACCAAATTATTAGCTTTAAAATAAACTTAAAGACTTTAAAATAATGAATTTAAAAAATAAAATAAATAAATACTAGTAGACTAGTATAAATTATGCCGCAAAAACACACTTACTGACAATACTTGTCCACCGGTAACCTGTTGAATCACCTGTTGATATCAGATTAATTATGTGTTTAATACATGGCTCACTGCGATGTTCTGCAGAGTTTATCTAATGCGACATATTACCTCTTGGTTGCTGTGGCCGTACCAGGGCTGTTTACCAAAAGAGAAGATTTCCCAGAGCACCACGCCAAAAGACCAAACATCGGACTCGCTCGTGAACTTGCGATACATGATACTCTCGGGGGGCATCCATCGTATTGGAAGTAGTGTGTGGCCACCAACCTTGGAAATATTGATTGTTTATTGTCATTTTCCCCATAAGGTTTCTCTTTTTTTTTCTCCCTGAAAGTTACCCTATAGTAGTCGGAACTGTAAATGTCCCTCGACATGCCGAAATCACCTATTTTCACGACGAGGTTCTTGCCTACTAAACAGTTGCGGGTGGCCAAATCTCTGTGCACATAATGCTGTTAAGGAAAACACAAATAATTGTGACGTCACGTAAATGATATCGAGTGACCATGCAGTCTGCCGCGCTTGCGTAGGCTTATTACCATGGACGCAAGATATTCCATGCCGGACGAAATATCTTTAGCCATTTGAAGCAGGCTTAGAAGGCTGAGCTTCTGTGGTGGATCCATGACGTTGTTGTCTGTGGGGTGAGCCGTAACGCATATACAAGTTGGGTCGTGACGAGCTTCCAAGAGATGGGCATCGGGTCCCCTTACTCTGTCGTGAGGAATATTAGGATTATATGTTGTCATAATCATAAGCTAAGATAAATGTTGGGTTATGCGCTGGTTTTCTTCGAGAAGAAGACATTAAAACAAGATAAATATTTTGATACCTCAGAAATTGGTTTAAATCTCCGTTTTCCATGAACTCGAATACCATCTTCCAGGGTTTTTCGTCGACGCATGCTCCGTGAAACTGGACAATGTTTTTATGAGTCAGTGATGCAAGCAAGACGGCTTCTCTATCGAAGTCATTGATGGACTCGTCTCCACTGAACTTGAGAACTTTTACCTATCACCCGGGAACAAGAAGTGATATGAAAATTATGTATTATTGAACATTCCTATTTTTTCCATTGTAAAAATCTTTCAGAACACTCTCAGGTTCACATACACAATGGTATTTATTGTGTACGTAACATTATAAAATATAACCACGGATTTTTCATTTCCACCCTTGATTGCGTTTCCTTGAGTGTTTGAGTCATTGCGTTTTTGTTACTAGGGTAAAATCCGTCTAGATCACGGTGCTGCAATATCATAGGCTATACTTACAGCAACAAGAAAGTTTTCAGCTTCCGGGTCGGACGAAACATAGGACGCCAAGTGAACTTTGCCGAAAACACCTTCGCCTAACTCTTTCACCGGATGTAAACAAGTAGATGGAATAACTTTGTATTCTGGTCTTCTGTTCAGAAGAAGCAGCGGCATGGAAACTTTGTTGTCCTCCTTGGAATCGCTGTTTGCCGAAGATCGATTCGCTTCGTAATGTGGATTTTCAGTCATCGTTGCGTGCAGAGGAATTGTTTCTCTACGGAAAACATTTAGCGTATTCTCTTGTTCTTGTACGTAGGGAGACCTTACAATACCATAAATATTTTAGGTTTAAAGGGATAAAAATTGCAAGGGCGAATTTGATCATGCTCATACCTCGAAAAAAAGTTTAGTAGACAAAGTGCTTTACTATGTCGATCAAGTTCAGTTTCTGGACTTTTCTGGCAAATGCGTAGTTTTACCCAGATCGTCAATAGCGCAATTAAGACCAGTCCTACTACCAATCCAGCGGTCGCCATGGCAATACTAGCCTGTAAGGATGCCTCAATCATTGTACGATTGTCGATGACGTCACTCAGTACTACGTACTACGGTCCAAAAGAGTAGGTCCTTATAGAGTAAAAACGATCTCGTTCATTTACCGTAGAGTGTAGATGTTCAACGGCTTCCTCCGTTGTGTTCGCAGAAGCTGGCGAACTCTTGGATTCGTTTATAGGTAGGGAAGAATCGGAGGACGGCGGTAAAGGTAAATATAGCGGAGGCAGAAGTGCAGGTAATCCCTGAATGCCTGGATTGAATTTGGAAAACTCTACTGCGGAGGTCTGTTCTTGATGGAATCGCACCAACAGTGTTTTGTTGTCCGAGCCGTGCACGTTGGAGACGACCAAAGAGTAAATACCTTCCCGATCGAAACTCGTAGTCTCAAATTGCAAACAACCTGAGAAACATACAATACATTAAGACGGTACGTATAATGCGAAAGGCTCTCGAGAATAAAGCTCTCGGTCGGAAACTCTCAAATTTTAGTCACCTTTCAACGGGCTATCGGACACGTCTGTAATATCGTTTGAGTACAGGAGCTTTTCTCCGTTGAAGAACCACGTTTTGTTTGGTGTCGGGTACCCTTTGATCTCGTAATAGATACACCAGTGAAATTGTTGGCGATGTTCAAACGTTACAATTTTTGGAGCCGCTTAAATAAAAAAAATAAAAACGTGTTTTTATATAATATTTGTAAGCTTGTGACAGCTGCCTAAGGCGTCCCGATTTTCAATGTCGCATCGGATCAGAAGAAACAAAGTATGTAATCGCTTGCTTACAATTGACGACGAGAAAGAGATCATGGGAAATCTTTCCAACAGCGTTCTCCGCCGTGCAGGTGACAGTCCCAGTGTCATCTCCTTGAACTTGTTCTATATTCAGTATCTGTTGTGACCCTGAACCCTCGCGATGCACCTTTGAGATAAGATGCCCAGTGTGCCATTCAACCTGCAATAAGAAAGAAGGCGTTTCTATGAAAAGCAAGAGAAGAGCCATGTGCCGATTTTATGTTGGATCCGTATTCAGCTCTTATCGATATAAATATATAGAATTGTTTTGTCCTTACTTTTGGTTGAGGTTTTCCTATTGCCCTGCATTCAACAGAAAGGGATCCATTTTCATCTAGATGAATTTCTCTTGCTGTATTAGTATAGATTTCTGGTAGATCTATATAAAAAGAGTGGCCTTCAAAGATGCGTTCCATTCCACGAATCGAACGAAAGGAACAAACTGTATCCACGTACTTTCCATGGCAAAGGTAATTACAACGATCGCATCGATGCCTTTAACGGATCGAGGGCACACGTGTAGCAATGCGCTATTTATGCGCACGATATGTTTAGCAAAATTTATGAATAATATATGAACGCCGCAGAATTTATACATCATGCACGAAACTCAAAAGAGAGAAAATCTTGAAACTAAGCTTCCTTTTTTACACGCGCAACAGTTTAAAATACATTTAAATTCTGACTTTACGTAACATCTGGCAAAATCACCATTTACCAATGATGCACGAATTTAGAAATATATAAAAGACATACCGCATTCATCAAACTTGTGACCTAGTAGAGAATGATTGAATCCCCTGGAATCGCGGCAGGTAAGCCTTTGAAAAGAATTTTGAGAAGACGATACAATTCGGGGCCATCGGGGTCCAAAAGGAGATTTGGGATCATCGAAATTTCGAATTGTTTCCTGAAACCATTTATTTTCGCACTCGCACAGCAGTGGATTTCTATCCAGGTTTCTGCAATATATATGACTCATTTGTTTGACATAATGATTGCTTTTTGTATTTTTACAGGTTACTTACATTTCTGGGTTTTTTAATGAAATAAAAAGGGTCCACGGAACTACTGTCAGCTGGTTGTTATGCAAATCTCTGTTAAACGAAAAAATACATCGATCTTTTCAATAATAGACCGTTTTTTCGAGTGCGCGCCCTCATTACAGTATTCGGTAGGTTAGTCACTTACATTTTGTGCAAGTAGTGATTTTGTTCAAATGCGTCTGGACTGATGAAACGAAGCCCACTGTCGGTAATCGCCCTAAAAATGAGAACGGTTTTAAAATTCTGGTTATGGAGCCATAAAGTTAAGATTTAGTGTTCAGGCAACAAAAGGAAGCTCTGTTACACTCACAGTTGCTTCAGTTGACTATAATGGCGCAAGGACGACTTATCGAGGAATGTTAGGTTAACTTGATACCGAATAAATCTGCAAAATGTTACAAACGTTTGTTGAGCATTACAAAAGTAATGAATTAAAGA
The DNA here is from genome assembly GCA_022539655.2 of Ceriodaphnia dubia. Lineage (NCBI taxonomy): Eukaryota > Metazoa > Arthropoda > Branchiopoda > Diplostraca > Daphniidae > Ceriodaphnia > Ceriodaphnia dubia. Next base: position 979,589 of record JAKUCG020000186.1, read on the forward strand.
GTTCGAGTGACAAATCTAAAATGCATCGAACATGATCAACAGTCAATACAACCATTCAACTATATTCAATGTACGTATACCGGAAGTAAACGCTTATTGAACCCAATACAGGTCGTTCTTCAAAGAAAAACCAATTGGGAAAGTTTTACAAGAACGCTCTTATAGGAAAACAATAAACTAGTCCTCACTTACATCGAGGAAACATTAGACGAGTTAAGTCCTTGAGATTCGTCGCTACCGAAACTTGATAACCCACCACTTTTGTCGCAAAGAATAGATGTATCTATGCACCAGCATAATTTACAAATAACACTGCCCACAACTCTGCCAATGAAAACCCCTGACAAAACTATTGCCAACATAAGCATTGAAAATAACATCTTCATCTTGTAATCTCGTATAGAGCCAGTTGTTATTTCTAGTTCTAGCGTCGCCCACTACTCCTGCCCTAATGGAAGCGAATGATTGATCGACTGGTTTTATATGTACCAACAGCACGTGTCGTGCAGTAGTATCGGTATGAGTGGAGAATGTGTCTTGAGCTTCAGAGCGCAAGAACATATGGTTGAATAGAACAACTCTACCTGACACGACCGGAAGCTCCGAATCGTCTATCAAAGCGGGGATCAAAGATGACTCCGATGCTTCGATGATAGAAATAGAAAAATTCTTTGTGCGTGTACTATAGCTTAACATAACATTAATAAGTCCTCTGTATAGTGGAATTTAAGGGATCTAAGGTAGGCAACCTTTTGAACAGCTAGATAAATGCTCGAAAAAAGACCCCTTCATTCAATTGCAGATGTTTTTATAATTCTCGAAAACGGAATTGCAACTGCCCAATTAAACCCATGGAAATTAAGGCACTCAGTGTACACATTAGCAAACTTGGCCACATGTCTAGTTATATATATGTATAGTATATAGTTGATCCAAAAAATCTCGATCGAACATCCCTTTCCCCTGTGTACACAAATAAGTTGGTCTCTTAAAGTGGAAGGGTTAAATTTTCTGGTCAAGGAAATGAATTAAACAATTAAACTGTCGATAAGCGGTCTACATCTAATACAGCGCTTTTCTATTTTGTGTGATGACTTACGAATCACCGTCAGGTGTTGAGGTGCAGTAGCATTTTGGGTTAACAGGTGGCACTACCCTACTGTAAAGTGCCACAATCGGATAAAAATAAATAGCAAACTCTTAAAAATTCTAAAACGAATCAAAAATGCTAAAACAAATTCACGCAAAAAGATTAAAATAGTTAAAGTGGATATAAGTATATATGAATTAAGCAGCCGTTATTCGGACAATTGCACTTGCTCCGTTATGCTTTCCAAAAGGTTACCATAGAGATTGATCTTCTTTTTAAGGGGCAATAACGGGCAATAACTAGAAGTAGGCTTTTTGACTTGCTCTATACATCAGTATTTATGAGGGAAATTTCCATCTCCTAGAAACTAAATATATTGTACAGGAGATGCTGATCCAAAAGTCGAAATTTTACTAGGATATGATTCTTGTAGAGCTCAAAAAGTTGATTTTCCTTATGGCCAAAGTCACCAAACATTACATGATTTAGCGGGAGAAAAAAACTGTTTTTCTCTCATCGGCTGATATGTTTTCGTGTTCTTATGGAGCCCTTATGAAGCTCTTTCTCTTGTGGAGAAATAACAAAGCGGCCCTCGTGTGGTAGAAAATTTTTTTTCCCTTTCTTTTGACTACCAGAAAAAGCGAGAGAAAAAAATAACAAATTTTCTTAGATCAATTGTATGGGTCTTTTTTTTTAAAGGACCCTGAAATTAATAATTTGTTTTCAAAACTTGAATTTCTTATTTCCGCGTGAACCTCTGCATTTTCCCTCGTTATATACCCCTCGAGCTCGAAAGCATCATCATATAGATAGATCATATATGTACATACCCAACAAATCGGCGCATGCGGAAGTAATCTAAATTCTTGCATTGCAGGACTCAATTTAATTTAGGTTTTCTTGAAATTTTCGTTGCTTAATTCAGATGCCAACTCGTCAAGAATAAGATCAATGATTTAATATCAGTGCGTACTGCTCCCGTACTGGAAGTAATTGAACGGTACCAATTGAATCCCTATCAATGGAGCTCAAACATACGGTCGTTCATGCCACCGCGTGCCTTTTAGACATATTTTGGATGTATTCACTCCCCTTGTATACATTTTAGAAAAATACGATATATTCTATTTAGAGGTATCGAAGTAACATGTTTAAGTCCTAGTTTTCTAAGGAAACAGTTTCGAATCGAGTTTTATATAGCCTACATGTTGTCAGAGATTTTTTATATTCAATTGTAAGCCAAGAACCACATAAAGTCCAATTAAATGTGTGTATAATTACTTACAATATATTTATTTCTGTGGCGCAAACGCCTACGCATTATCTTATCTTACCGGGCTTTGGTTATACGCTTTCAGATTTGCATATTTATGGTTAGGGCTGCAGTTTTACCGTAAATCAAGTTGCGTCCAATACATAAAGATCACCATGACGAGTCGATGATTAAATATTAAGATACTAGTTTGTTTGTAGTATTTTTACCGGACTTTATAATTGCTTCACTTACACTTTAGAAAGTCGATTTGATTAATTTTAAAAAGTACTGTTGTACTTTTTCATCAGTGTAAACTGGATCAAACCAGTCATAAGGCGTTAACTCGACTCTTTAATAAAAAAAAATATTCGTGGAATAGATTATTCTTACTTTTCATCGATCTTGTCGAAATTTTCGAATGGTAGAAGGCAAAGTAACAAAAAATTGTGTGCGTTACGAGTTAACGAGGTATTTGACGGTGTGTACCTTACTATACTTTGGGCACAATTAACAACTGGTATACCTTACCTAAATAATACCTATCTTACCCTGTACACAATCATGAACCTGAACCTGATGAGGCAACTAATTACATGGAAAAATATTACAGTACCCGTTTTCATGTCGCCCAGCCCATGTGGGAATATGACTCCTTTCCTTACCTAACCAGATGCTAAAACTTTCCTAAAAACAAAAAAATGTACATTTGCTATATAGCTTGCTATCTGGATCGATCAAGGCTAACGCGCACGTCACCGTAGCAAAGCGTAGGCCAACCGTTTTGCTTTGGATGTGCAACCTATATGTTTATTTTACAGCCTGAAATTGTTGAAAATCACGTAGGCCAATAGAGTTGCCTAGATACATTTACTTCAGTAAGGACAGGTGAAAGCTACTGATAAATAGATGTTCCGGATACGCGGTAGCCTATAAGCGTATATGAATCCGCTGTTTTATTATTTGTTGGCTTCGTATAACCACCATCATCCACCCTAATTGTCAAATAACTATAGGCAGTAACGAAAGATCGATTTCATTGACCATATATAAGCTAGACGTAAGAAGACCTATATACAATACGCATGGACGCTCCTTAACCAGGTGAAGATTTCAGATCCATAGCTACGATGGTTATAGCTCAAATCCATAGCTACACGTTGTTATATAGCTTTAAATTGTTTGGTATGACTATATTTATACTAAGGGGTTAGGTTGTACTATCAGTCGGGACCTAGATAAGGGTTGTTTTATAATTCATCAATGGTCGGGAACAGAATCGGAGATAAAGTATGGTTATAACTGAAACAAAGCTTAACAAGTTTTGAAAGTATGAAGGATACGCATTATCCGCAAATGCTATATAAATGATGGTTGCGACAATAGCGTCATGCGGACATAGTTACCTCACTTCAAATACTTACCCCTTGCAAAACATTTTCCGCCAACCTCAACACGCCTACCCCAGTGTATTTATGCAATAGGCGGTACAACTACCCTAATACTCAATTAATTTTTTTTAATTACCCCGCTTACCCACCACATTAGGTAGGCTATGTCAAATCCATTAAGATCAGATAACGTGGGATAGCCGGGTAGTATGTCCATTGTCCCTATGCCCAGTAAACAAACAATCAGACAAGTAAATACTTACATAATTTGAATGTTATTTTTTCGATAGCCAGGAGTCGAAATGTGAGGAACCCCTTCAAGTGTATCTTCTGATTCACATTCAAACTTGTTCACTTTGCAATGACATACACCGCATATAGAGATAATACCTTTTTCTAAAGGTACCCCTTTGATATGGTCGTTAATATGAAAGGATTTAACTGAAACCGTTAGCATGCTCAGAACAAACGCAAGTTTAAGAAAAGGAATCGCCATTATTTTGAAAGGTGTCTTGAGTTTCTTTTAAATTAAAATGGTGTTAAAATGAATTATTGCCATACATTCTCGCCAATGATGATGGGCGAAAAACAGTTTGGATATTTTTTTACAGCCAACATACAAAGTTGTATCAATCTCGTAATAGATTTGATTTTTCAAATTAAAGGTCTAGAATGACTTTGCTTTTACTTTTCTTTGTCTTTGCAATTACTTGGAAAATTCTTTAAAATATCTATTACGTATAAGAATAACAAATAAGTCGAACGTAGCCGACATATAAGTAAAGCGAGGAAGAGTGACGAAGCACGAGTGCACCATCCAATTCGAAGAGACCAAGACCAACTGAATGTATAGAGAAGAGAAGAGCCTGTTATCAAATTCCGCATGGCCACCCTGTTCATTCCGTCTATGCGTGCGCACTGTAGCTTCTCTCTATAGGGCGAAGGGATACGCGATGAACTATTCTTTCTCATGGCGTTCGACGTGCCTTCCAATTTACTAAATTTTTAAATACACCTTACTTCTAAGAATACACAGAAGACTGGTACCGTAGTACGTACTTTAAGAACTGAGTAAGGGTCAATTTGTTAAGTCAACTTTCTCATAGAATAGACCGAAGATCAACAGTAAAGACATAAAGATTGAAAAAGAAACGTAGCAGGACTACGACTGATGATCCAGTCTATTCTTGAAAAAAGGACAAGAAAAGCGCGTTTGTTACAGCTATATAACGTAGCCCGGTGTATTCTAGCGTTTCTAGGGGATTTCGGGATAGTTGATATGTCTTCAATAGACCTTGATTCTATGCTGTAGTCAACTATCTTAAAGCTTTCTTCTTAAAACCAATAGAAACTTGATTATAATTGTTTTTAAATAGGCTACAGGAAAGTCTTGAAGCGAAAACTGTGCACGACACAATCTGTGGCACAACTAAAATAAACAGAGTTAACAATGTACGCTTTTCTCCTTTCGAGTAATTATGTTCCTATATATGGTTTAGCAATGCCGTAAAAGAATTTCTTCTCTGAACTTCTGTTATAAAACATGAACAATACTAAACAGTTTCTCTGAAAACAAATCGATCAAAGTGTTAATATTAAGCTTGTAAAAAAAGAAAAAAAGAACGCAGTAGAAAATGTTTAGCTTGATTTGGTCACGGAATTAATCACGGTAATTTGGTTTCAACAGGATTTTTGGATAGAGATAGGGTCCAGAGATAGGGATCATACAAGATAGCATTCTAAAATTTTATGTTTAGACAATCGCGCAGCTGCGCAAGGCTTTGTGTTGTAACTTGTAAGTAAACCATAACAGAAGCTACTATGAAATGCTTATTTTGATGAAGTAGGGTAAGGTTGGTATTGAAGATAAAACAGCACTCTGTTCTCCAGTTTGTTTGTTCAGAAAGGTTTACCCATCAGCGCTATAAGCTCCCTTGATACAGTCATTTGTGTTTAAAAGTCTTGCCACCCCCTCTTTTGAGTATATAGGAAAACAGTCTAAATGAAATTGCATTGTTTGGGGAATTGTATAAGAAACTTACCATTTATAGGCTACTTAAATACGGAAACAGAATTATCGACCATTCCGTGCTTCCTAACGGAAAATAGCAACTTTACTACGAGATGATGAGTCGTATTTCGTTACCTTTGTCATAGACCATAGACAATTTTTGCCGAGAGGGCATCTTAAAGATCTCAGAGATGTCTTAAAGATCAAAAGTTGTTACTTAATAAAGGAAGAAGCGCGCAGAAATAGTGTTTCTAAATGTACTTTACTAATAACTATTTACAGACTTTCGCTTGTAGTAGCTAGCTCGTTAACATTATTTATTTATAAAAATTACAGATTAAGCAATCTTCCCTCTCTTGATCTTAATCTTTTAAGAAGAGATGCATTAGCTATTTTGTCGTTTTCGTACGAACAGATTGTATACAATTTTTTTATTATTAAACTATTTGCCGTAGTATTGTAGCCTTCGTCGAAAAAGGTGCATTAGACAGAAGAAGAGAGAATACCGTACAGTATGAGATATAAAAACGTACATAGGTTTGTATAAAATCTTATTGGATAATGAATAGGAAGGGCGTAGTGATCGATCGAATTCGTTATGAAACACGGTCGTAATGTTGTAGTAAAAGTGGCTTTCGGGGATGTTGATGTATGCCTTTCAATGAGAAGGTTTGGGTTATTGTCATAATATATTGCTTTGCTCACCATTCAATAGAGCATTCAATGATTGGATTGTTGGCTTCCATATGAGACGCAGAAAACTAATAATCAGCAGTTTATTACTGATCAACAAACCTTGTTAGCTTTTCTGAATTAAAAGGGATTAGGCTACCGTACCGGTATTGTGATGACGTATTTTAGGATTAACCATTTTTTTCTTGGACAACAAAAAACTCCGTTCATGTTCAGAAGTTTATGTTTTGCTCTACATACAGAAGAACGGCAACTTAGTAACCTACATTAGTAAGTACAAAAAACCTTTGAAATCATCGAAACTCTACCTCGAAATGTGCGCTAAACACTACGCACGAAATTTTTTATTTTTTTTTTAACTAGTTAAAAAGCTTCCTTCGATACATCTCTGATGGACACTCAAATTGGACATTTGCAGGGCATACGGCCGCATACGGTTTTGGCGTTTTGCACAAGATGCGAGGCAAAAGCTAACGTCTGTAGCGTGGGCACTGCCCACACAAAATTGCCCAGTGCACTCGCTCCCACTTATTCTCTACTGCATGAGAACCGCTGAGAGAGAGAGTTCAGTTACTAACATGATATTGTCGGATATTACTTATTGATAAACGAGGAAAATAATATTTTCCTCGTTTATAATAAGTCCTCGGTGATAAGTAAGTAAAAGATGGAAATATTTTCAAAATATATATCTTTTAATGAAAATAACGCAGAGTTTGAAAAAAAGAAAATATTTTCAAAATATTTCCATCTTTTACTTACTACCATTTTTTACTTAAGTAAAAGATGGAAATATTTTCAAAATATTTCCATCTTTTACTTACTACCATTTTTTACTTAAGTAAAAGATGGAAATATTTTCAAAATATTTCCATCTTTTACTTACTTATCATTGACATTTGCTGGCATAAATTATGTGTTAGCCGAGATTTTTAAAATTATATAGTTTGTTGTGAATGAAAATAACGCAGAGTTTGAAATAAAAGAAAAACGTAGAACTAATCGATGCTATGTGAGAGTTGCATAGAAGCAGCTTTTAAAACAAGAAAAAATTTAAAAAGTTTTTGTCCTTAACGATTCTTCGAGTCTTTCAGGCCCGTTCACGACTTTCTGAAATTGAAAGGAGCAGGTTTGCAGGGAGCAGGCGCATTAAACAAGTTGGCATGCGGACATGTCTACCCCACGACACACCTACCCCACTCGATCCGACACTCCTACCCCGACATACCTACCCCACGAAATCCGACATATTTATAGCTTATCCCCGACAGACCTACCCCACTACGTTCAAAAGGACGACACACCTACCCCATCCCATATGAGATACCGACACACCTACCCCACTCTAGAATTTTTTCTTGTTGGTACTTAAGCTTTGCTATAAGTTTGTACTCGGACGTCGTATCGTGGATAATTCCAACATAAAAATAATCCTAAATTGTTTACTAATTTGCTTGTATTATTCCCTTGCAATCGTTCAAATGAAATTTAAGTGTGAAACGTATTAGTACAGGATAAATCTAGTCATTCGATTGAAATTTCTATGTTTTGCGCTGTTGCTATGAATAATGGCAGTGGGTTCTTGATATTGCTCCCAGATGGCAGCTATACTATTTTGTCTTGTTATGGGCTTATGGCTTCATTCAACAATAAAAATAACAACGAATAAAAAGAAAATTATTATTCGTAAACATATAGTGCATTAAAGATACACGTAATTACTAGAAGACATTTAGCGTACGGTATCATACGTATCAGTACAGGTTATCCGTGCAGGGCAGAAAAATTAAATAGACTATGCGCATCAAAGATGTATGTATGCATAGACAACATCCCTAAAAGAAATTCCTTTTGACATAGGCTATCTTAAATTATTTCTTTTCCGTAGAAAGTAATTCTGACAGTACCATCGCGGATACAGACTAGCTATTACAGCGCATCCTTTTAATCAGTTCGACGAAGTTCAATACAAATTTGGCGTAGCAGTGGAGGTTGGCTCATGCTCTTTCTCTTTCTTCTGCCGTCTAGGTAGAGACGGAGCCTTGGAAATGAAACGGCAACGACTATAGAATCTGTGGTGGTCCGACAGCGGTCTTATTTTGCTAACAAGTTGCATCGGTCATTATTCCGGGAAGAGTACGTGTTACTAGAATAATTCCTTCTCGTCATCAACATTAACACCGGGGCAACAATTTTCTTCTTTCACGTTTTGTTTTATATTCTTCTTTTTTTTTCGTTGTCACGCCCAATTTACTGCTTGGCGGTAGGTCGGTTGCTTTTTTAAAAGATAAAGTACACGACCCAGATAAGTCAACTTTTAGTAGTCGGCGTTTGCGAGGGCGTTTGCACTTTTTCCGAACTTTTTTTTTAAATATTTACGATTGAGTTGTTCAGTTACTAAATTGTGATTAACATTTTACCAGTTTAAAAGATAATCTGTGTGAATACATAATGTAGACGCAAACAAATCGCCGTTTTACCGTGAAACTGTCTCCGTGTATAATCATTACGGAAGTTGTGAGATTTCTAGCTCTTACATGTGAGAAGAGAGGCGTTTCTATGACAGGTAATCTGCAAGAGATTTGCCAGCATGTCAAAAGTTCTCTCGAATAACTTTTTAGTCTGATAACTCATCAAAAAGTGGTTTAATAGATTTTTTGAATGGATTTTGTTCGTGTTTAACAGTTCATTTTTAACGGTTGCCTTAAAAGGTGTTTTTTAAAATTCAAAATTCATTCAAGTTCTTGGAACACTCGCTAGGTGTCAGACATCTTGTTTTAAAGTGAATGAAGAAAAAAGAAAACGAAAGTCCAACAAATAAAAAAAAATCTCTGATTCTGTTCTCAGGTTTGTTTAGGAACACTGGAGGACTTGCGTATAATATCACATACCAAATACGTAACCAAACAAATGTTTGACACAGCGCAAGTTACGATGTAGCTGCTCCGCCTTGTTTGGTTTATTTCGACGCCTGGCTATATATGTAATTGAAGGCAATGTTCTGCAAACATAAATAATTGAAAATGTCACCCTGTTTGGTCAACACCCTTCTCAGATGCATGATTTGTGTTCCGAGAAAAGAAACGAGAAGAAAGAACTTGTTTTACTATTTCGGGACGAACCCAATAGCATCTACATGTAAATTTTTGAACAAAGAACTCGATTCACAGTTGAAAAAAATTTGCGTGCAAAATGTTGTCCAATGAACTAAAATCTGCAACAACAAAAAAAGAAAGAGACCGCACCGCCTAGTAGCGCAAAATTTGTCCGAATAACTGCAGCACACAATTTTTTAAAACCGAGTCTTAATTTAAAAATCTAATTTGATCTTCTTTTTACGGATGCAAGGTGTTATAATTATAATTTCTCTAGAAAAACGACTAGCGAACTTTATAGTAAGAAAATTGTGATTTTTGCACATTAGACTCCAAAGTTATTTAATCCCGGCTACTCTAAATATATTGAACACAGCTTTGTAGAATTTATTGATACACAGAATCAATTTACGTGTTCTCAACGGTATTATGCATGGTAAGTGTCGTACTACGTATTCTGTTTCACCTATTTCCCAGATACCTTTCGTCAAAACGAACAATTGTGAAACCGTTGCTCCGTTGCCAGAACGACAGGGATGCCGTACCGATGCACTCGACTGATACCCTCAACGAAAGAATAGAGATAAAGAGGAACAAGGCTTCGAAGAATGTGAAGAGGTGTTGTCAATCACACGACCCTACATTGCCCCCTGTCTAGCTGTGTGAGGTCTCCATTAAGTTCGTGCCAATCACAACTTTTGAGCTCTTCATATACATAAGTGCGCGGGAAGCACGTCTTCTCCACTCCGTCTCGTGAAAGATTGCCACGCTGAGGCTGGTAGGATGGCATGTAGCACTTTGTAGTCTTTTAACAACCGGGATACAAAACAGAAATTCTTACTTACAGTTATAAAGAAGCTAGCGAGCGCGAGTGTTTTTCGAACCTGAAACTATCCAATTCCTACGCACACATGATATGTTATACTTATACATATTCGAATGTTTGAGCGCAAGGGTTTATCACTTGTAAATCAGTTGGAAACGCGCGCCCCGCCCGGTATGTGCGCTATTTTCATCCTCTTCTCTTTTACAGGCGGACTGCCAGGTGTCCGGCCACTAGCTCCCAGCTGACGGAATATTCAATAACCGTCATCATAAATAAACCGAGAGGCGAGAAGGAACCGAAGAAGTTCATTGTAGAAATTCGATTTCAGGAGGCGCTACCCCTTGACAAAAATGTTTCCCTCTCGGCCTTTTCTGTCGTTGTTATGCATGAGACTAAGATATTTATCCTGGAAAAGAGTGACATAACGAGCGTGTTTACATAAGATGCCATGTAAACTATAAAAGTAATGTACGTGGTAGCCAAATAGTCGTAAAGTCAACATTTCTATGTAGACTTTTCCAGTCTACACAGGATGTCGTTTATTCAACATGGAATGATCGATACTGTATACACAAAGACCTCCGGAAGTGACACCAGTTGCCTCGACGGAAAGAACAAGTAAGAAAAACCAAAAGAAAATGAAAAAAACAAAAACAAAAAAACAATTGAGGCGGGCGTAATGTACTGTTTGGGGCACACAAACGTGCACTTCACTCAAGAGAAAAATACATGTTTTTGTGCGTCCACGTGTGAAAACCGCATCTATTCGAATATTACCCGAAGGCGGGAGTCATTGACGCGTTAATCCACCATCTTCCTGGCCGCGCCATACCTGTGCATGCAGTTTATATTTTATCGCTATTTGGAATGAGAAATTCAATGTTTGGGATTGTTGTCATTTCCCACGCAAGTTGGCGATAGCAACGTGCTAGCTGAAGAAAGGAACAAAAAAGAAAAAAATGTAGATAAAAGAAACCTCACTGGTTCTCTAACCAATTGAGCTTTTATTAGATCAAGTGAATGGCTTTTTAAATCTGAAATGAATAGCAATGGCAACTCTCTTCGTATGGCTGCGTGCTGTTCGAAGAAGTAACCGACTAACAGATGTCAGTCGCTGAAGTCTAAACGATGCCTTAGTTGAGAAGGTGTTGGCTGCTTCAATCGTCGTATGTAATTAAGCGAGATAAAGGTAAAAGAGTTTCTTCGAATGCCTCAGAACATGAGGGGAGAAAAAGGAAACGAAAGCAAAAGGCAATGAAGCCTTTTCCGAGTGAATTTGTAGACGATGGATGTTGAACACAGCAACAACATGCCGCTAGTAGAGAGCAGATTGCTACCAAGCCGCTCAATTAAAGGAGGCGGCGACCGCCTTCTTTTTTTTTACCGAGTCGTTCCCGCACTCAAAGAGACACCTTTATTTTCGTTTATTAGATTGAAAAGGAGGGGGCGCAAAAAGAAGAAACAAAGACCAAGAATGAGAGAGAGTGTGTGCGTTTGAATGAAGAAAATGACGCTTTAAGTGGGTGTAGGAGGAGTCGGAAGGCACGATTGAAAAAAAAAATAGTTTCCCACTCCGCTTGCTTATTGCCGTTCTTCCTAATGAAAAAATGAAATAAAAAAATGAAGAGAAGAACTTGGCGGTCTTGTTTCTTGCTTAGAAGGCTGCATTAATCACGGTGTGAAGCGGCTATTTTTTGTGTAGGCCGTGTATACGCTTCCGCTAATGATATCGTGGCAACACCACGCCGCTTTTTGCTTACCGTCTTATTTCTAGTTAAATGTTTGTCCCCGCATGGATTCGTGTACTGTACACAGACACAGCAGGTATCATAAACACTTTCTTCAACACAAAAAAAAGGATGAAAAAAAGTAAATTAGACTGGAAACCCCCCAAAAAACTGACGGAAGAACCCAGAATGTCTTTAAAAAATCTAAGCGAAAGAAAAAAAAAGGAAGGCGAGAACGGTGGAGTTATGTATGATGACTGCCAAGAAGATGAGCGCAGAAAATATACGACCGCAACGAGGTATGAAGCGGACCTCCAATTTCATAAAGAAATGAGAAATCTCGAAAGCGGGAGGATATAGCATTTATATAAATGGTTCGGAATGAAGACAATGTCCTCGAGGGCCACACACAGCAACCAACAACAATAATTTCTTCAAGTGGCACGTTATATGGAGGCGGTACACTCTATACCACTATACCGCTCTATATATGTGTATATACAGAAAAAGAAGCACGTAGTATAGAGCGGGGGGAAGGAAAAGGGTTTTATTCGGAATTGTGCTGTCCACCTGTCCAGCACTGCATCATCCTTTTTTATATACGTATCCCTTTAGTTTCTTTTCTTTCTTTTCTTTTTCTCTTGTTATTATTTTTTTATACCCACTACATGAAATAACTGCATGAATTATATTGCTGCTGCTGCCGCTTTGCAACACCTGTGGCCGCCAACCCTCTCCCGTTCTCTCTCTCTCTCTCTTTCGTCCTCATAACACGCTACACCGATTTATATATTATTCACTGAGCGCCTTTGTGGGCTAATCAGAGAATCGTTCGCCTTTGATTATCGTCGTTGCTGCGGCCACTTTCCGTATATAGGCTCGTCTACCGACGAGGGAGGGAAAAACCGCTCCGTTTGTTGATTTCTTACATAGTGTTCAACTATACGTGCACAAGAACCGTGTACTACACGCTGCTTGCTACGGAAGTGTAGTTTGTTTGATTATTCTCTTGTTTTCTTCACGCTGATCACTGATGGTAACTAGCAGTCTGCGTCCGGAGAAGATCGACAAGAATAAAATGATAGTTGGCTTTTTTTAGAAACCACCACATTTCATTGGATGAACCGTGTTCTCCTCTGCTGCAACCGAGTTCTGTTGTATTATTTATTCGACGTCGCTCACGATTGTGGGAATAAGCGCGCCGTGTTGGGATGGTAACCGCAACTTGTCGACATGGTGGATCAGAATTCAGCATGCATGTGAGCCTCGGTTTTGTGTAGAAGATACTCTTCTGTTTACACTCGATATTCATGTATTCGTAGATGAAGAGCCGAGAAATATGTTAGACTCCGGCCGCAAACATCGTGTGATTCTAAAACCGTGAGCAGAGTCGTCGTGTTTACACGGTCTTTTGTCATGGCGTCATAAGAAGAAGAATTCGCTTGCGAAGCTAATTTTCCCATTCGTAATTCTGGAAAGAGCAGCAACATATAAAAAGAAATGGTTGCCCTTATTCCGTAGAAAAAAAATTTGACGGGCGGTATGTTAGCACTAACAGTAACACTAACTGTAGGTAACTGTAGGTAGGTGCTTTGACTCTTATATAAAACGGCCACATAACCACATACCTATTTAAAGCCAAAGAATAAAAAAAATAGGCCAAAAATGAGATCGTATATCAGAAGCGTGAATATTTTAAACAAGTTGAAATTCTCATATTGTCAGTAGTTAAAGAAATTTTGTTTGGGCAGGGACGGGAAAACAAAAAAAAAATCCCACATCAACTGTTTCTTTCTCTCGAAAACTCCGCCTTTCGAGGCTGCCTATTGGCCGGCCGAAACTCCTCCTGCTCCGCATGTCATTCTTCTCGTACACAAATACTTGCACACGTGTGCGAATGCTTCTCCAGAAGGTATACCCGTGGCTAGGAATGCCACCCAAATCGTCCATGATATCTGATTTGATTATGGTGAAGTCGAGGGAAACGGGCCGGAATAATTCGTTGGAAGTAGGTATGTATACACTGTATACACCGGCGCGAAGACAACGGCTGATGCTGCCGTTCAAGATTAAGGTGATGGGGGATGGATGATGATGGTTATTCGGTATACAATGGATTATAAAGAAGGTAAAAAAAGAGCAATGAATACATTTGAGAGAGCCGAGCCAGCTAGGTTCACATTTCGGCGAAAAACTCCCGCCTAGCGGGATAGACCCGGAGCTGTCATACTGGTTATTTCTACAGTTAAGTGACACCACCACTGGTGGTCCCGACGTAACAAATCGGCATCAGAGATTGTTTTTGTTGTTGTTTGACTCTTTTCTCTCTTCCTGATGATGATGAAGGATCCACGGCTTTGGTCAAGTCATTGTTCATCCCTTTGCTTTTCGGCTTTTGTTATTCAATCTTCCCTTGTATAGATCTCGCATTAGCATCGGCCCCACGGTTTAACACCAGTTCCAGGATTCGGAGACTCCGACACCATTGTTGCACTAACACTGCCGACTGCGATTGTTTGTTCCGCCACAGTGTTGTCATGCTTCGACAAACACGCGTATTACACGAATCCTCTTTAGAATCAAAGAGAGTTTCAAACCCCCCTGCTTTCTACCAGCATTTCGCGGAATAAGGCGTGAATTATCGGCCTTCAACGAACTGGGACCCGTGATCCGTGAACGCACGACGGTCGCCTGGCACCGTCGAGGTACCCGACACCATACGGGGGCTCTATTTGGGTTCATTCAACAATTGAACAGCCTCGACAAACAATAATCGAAATAGAAACAGCATGAAAACGCAAATCATTTTTACAAGGACAGCGACAAACTGGGGAGTAGAGAGCAAGCGCATTGACACATTTCACATCGAGTGACGTGCAAAAAGGAAGGTTTGTGAATAGACAGCACCGAATTCAGCAAACGTCCCAACACAATAGCTCAGAGAGTGGGCGACAGCAAAGCATCATTTGTTCAGGTGGGCACCCTGCTGCGCATCTTCCATCCAAATGTTCCAAATGTGTGAGGAACTTTGAAAATGTAGGCGATGGTGGACGATATGGAAGAAGAAACCATCTGTTGGTGAGGTGACATGCCATTCTACGTGGATTTGCATAGTCGAAAACGACGCCATTTATCGTGCGCTAGAAAATTCACAGCGCTCTAATCTAGCGCGGCGGGGGGTCTCGACGATGTTGCCTTGGGTCTATATGGGAACATCTTCATTAAACGTCAAAATTGGTCGGACTTCTATAGGACTTTTCTCTTTTCATCTCGAGCTCAGTGCGCATTGGCTGCTGTTGCTACTACGACTATTATTGATTTTGTCAAGAGGAGAGAAGATTTTTTAAGCCTGTCAGTAATCTTCGCAATCGACTAAGTAGATACCTATCACTTGGGAATACCTGGCATTCCGAAAGAATAGCTCCGAACTTGCTATCCTTTTTTGGGGGACGTCCTGTGGGACCGCATCTTCCTGCGCAGGTGTTCACATACCTCTCGAAAGGAAGCGGGTGGGTTCTCGCGCTTGGACCGTTTGTATACCGAATGGGATGTCAGTTTATTTTGTTCTTCGGATGTGATAAACTTAAATGAACTCGTATAGTAAAACGACTGAGCGATGATGGCCTGTTAATTTGCTAGACGTTGATCCTATTATTAGGTCTTGGCATCTCGGTGTTGGCGTTTTCATCTAGTTTTGTTGTTGTTGTTGTTGTTTTCACGATCTCTCAACCTCTGGCGTGGATCGATAAAGGCTATGATTAGTCGTGGAACACGGAGTTTAGAAACGTCTTCTTGTGTAACACTCAATTATCAAAAGAGAAATGGCCTTCCCATGACGAGTAGATCGTCTGTTAGATGACCGCTTTTGGTATGAAAGCCTGTAGGTTATGTTAAGTAGAATGAAACCTCTAGGTCGGCCGCGGTACCGTATAGACCCCGTAAAAATTTCATCTCGTCCGGGGGATATGAAACCTTCGACGAACCAACAAAAATAGATTGGCTAGATAGAATGTTGCCTAATTCGTAACAGCCCGATTTCAAGGCAGTGCGATCAACACGAGATCTGAACTAGATTGGACTACACAAACCAGTTCTCTATTATGTACGAAAACCATTTAGTAAAGACCACTACAGGCGGTAAAGTTCTTTCAACAAACCAATAGGCTTAGACACACTCAACGTTTTGCCAGGTTATTCTTGTTCACCGCCGATCGCTACAACATCCATTAATCTGTCCGTCAGGGAGAACACCTTGACCTTGCTCTGTTCTCTTCAACTTTTTTTTCCAACGTCTTTTTAATGATTCCCTTTGAAACAACATCCATCAGTACCGCGGCTCTTTTGGGACAGCATTAGGGACACGTAAAAGTTCACTCAGTACGTGTGAAAATGCTTCAATTGGATATTTCAATGACAAGCTATTGCTATTATAAGCCTACTCTTGTCATGGAAACTTTCAAATAGCCGAACCAAAATTCCCTTGTTCTTGCTGTCCCCTTTTTTTTTCTTCTTTCGTGTCATTCTTTTCGTAGGTTTGCTGGTTTAGGTAAAAACCCATATACATGATAGTATTGTATGCTGTACCTATTGATAGTTGATGAGGCGAATAAACGAAAGAGAAAAGGAGCGAGTGATCCACAAAAGGTTTGCTTTTTTACACTTTTATGGATCTGAGAACCTTTTTTTATATGCGTTTGTCGAAGTTTGTTTCTGTGTGCGCTGCGTTCTGGATGCCGATTCGATTTCAAAGGTTAGCAGAGGCGTTGAAGAGGACGGCATCCCGCCGAGAGTGACCCGCGGATCTCACTTGGCCGAACGAAAAGAGATGAAGGGAACGAAAGAAAGAGAGAGAGAGAGAGAGAGAGAACAGAGGGAGGGAAAAGATCAAGTCGGTCGGCGATGCAAAAGAGAATCAAGGTGTTGGGAAATAAATCGAGAACAAGATGGGGGAGGAGAAGATCGCAGGGCGCTGCTGGGCAGGCCAAGACACAAGAGGAGGCTGGAACGCTCTCGAGATGGTGTGTAGGCAAGGATAACGAGAAGGATGGAGGAGGAGGGGTTGAATCTAGCTGGGCAAGAAGAATAGAGAGAAAAACTGAAGAAGAAATAGGTTCCCCGCTCCGAGGAGAGCTCCGGAGGAACCCCGAAGAGGAAGAAACCTTTTTTCTCGTTTTTTGGGAGGAGTTAGCGTATGGACCAACGGATAACAAAGACCCCCTCGATATGCTTTTCTTCCTAGGAGAGTCCGAGCATAGGACTCTCCTAGCACTTCTACATTTGTTCGATTTATACCAGCTATGGATTGGAAGGAGGAGATGGAGGGTGTTTCTCCTATTTTTTTTTCTTTTTCTTCTTCTTTTTTTTTGTTTTTGTTTTATAGCGCAGTCCTCCCATTTTTAACCCCCAGTCCTCTCTCTTCTCTCTTGACTTTTCCCTTTTTCGGAGACGCGCTTTTTGGAGATAAAAGAAAACTATGAGTAAACCTTTTTTTCTCTATATCTGTCTGTTTCTTTTATTCTTCTCCATCTCCCAAGTCTTTTCTTTCTTTTTTTCTTCTTCTTCTTCTTCTTTCCTCTGGAGCAGAACCGCCACTAACACTGCGGCTATATACCCCCTCCAGGTTGTCCCAAGTGGCCCCACGCCGTCTGGGAAAATCGAACGTATACAACCATACATTCTCCGGGAACACACTCACACATACACACACGTAGAATGTCTGCCTACCTACACACACACTGTACAGTTCTTTTGTTGTAAGATTCTTTTTTTGGGTTTGGTGCGTGTCTTCCACCTTGTTTCCTTTCCCATTGTATTTTCACCATATCCTCCACCACCACCGACCGACAGCATATCCCTGTGTACCTGGGCATCAACTCACCTACAGCACCGTGCCTGCACTAAGGTATGTGTACACTATCTAGGTCCTTTGCACACATCCAAGACAACAGGTTTCTGTCGCTTTCAAAAGAATCGGGGGATTTCTCTCTGTGCGTACAACTGCTGCGGTTTTGTTGTCTGTCCAAACACATTCTTCTCTTATAGTCTCTCTCTCCCTTTTCTCCCGCAGTGACAAGAAAAAAAGAAATTGATTGACTCGTAAAACTGCAACAATGGCGAATAGAAAAAGAAGAAAGAGAAGGAGAAATATCAATAGGCATCAATATAAGAAAAGGGAAAATACAATATTTGGTTTGCGCATTTCGCAGCTCGGAGGAGCCGCAGCTGGAAACCCAAAGGGTCCTCTACCTACAGCACGATCAATCCTCGAATGCAGTAGGCCTTTAGTCTTTCCAGGTTGAATAATAATTTGTTCGTGTAACAAATTGTATTTTTGGAAAAACGCATTTTCCAACCCCCCCAAAAAGAAGTTTGAACCAGTGAATCTTCTTCTCCGGGAAGAAAAAAAAACCGGGCGGAGGGGAACGATGGGGTAAGAGGCTGGTTGTAGGTCATAAAGTTAGTTAGTGTAGAATAGAATAACAGGTCTTGTGACAAGATCGAAATGAGTCGAGAGAAGAATAGGAAAACACAAAAGAAGATGGGTCTTTACACTCTCCCTCTCTATTTCTTTTAATTACGTACAGAAGTTGACCTGCTCTAGAAGATGGAGGGAAAGGTTCTCTTCGCTCTCTCTCTCTGGCTGCAAATTGCATAGCGGTGACCTTTTTCTCCTTCTTCTCTTTTCGGTGTTTAAGAAAATAAGGAACAGATTTTCCTCTAGACAAGAAACGCTCTTGTATTACTAGCAGTAGTAGCCTAGTAGTGCGGACTAGTTGTGTGGGGTCAAAAAAAGAGGAACAAAAAGAACCTGTTAATATGTATAGGCAGCATGAGGGGCCGATGGAAATGGGGAGAGTCGGAGGAAAAACGAATGCAGACTGTTGCTGGCAGACTGCTTGGCATCGAGAGCTGCTTCAGGCATTTTCTCGGGGAAATTACCCCTCTCGGGGCGAGAAGTTTTTTGGGGAACCGGCGGATGGTAATTTTCGGGCCTTCCTCCGCCATAAAAAAAGAAAGAAGAAGAAGAAAAAATGGAACCGCATGAAATAGAAATAGGTCCGTGAAAGGAACCGAGACAGGGAAAAAAATAAGAAGTTTTGATAATCGAGAAATTCTTCTTTATCAGAGGGCGGCCCCTGTGTGCGAGTATGTATATATATTCTCCGGTTTCTAGTTTTTCTTCCACATCCTCTCATAAACAAAAAAAGAAACCTCAAAACATTTCTTTCTCTATCTCATTCCGCCCAGCCTTCTGTTTGTTATTCAACTGCACGGAATAAATGGAAAAGGCTGTAGTAAAAAGAAATTATAAATTGGGAGAAAACACGATCGGTCACTTTGGCCACCCAACAACGAGGCGTGCGATCGATGACAAGTTACCATGAAATTGTTTCTTTGGCAAAGAAGTTTTTATTTTTTATATTTTTTTTTTTTACCTCTACAGAAAGAAAGGAGGTGCAAATCAAAACGTTTGCTTGGGTCGTCCTATTCATTCTTTAATGTCTGTTGGAATTTCTATACATGTCCAACCCCCCTACTAGCCAAGGTGTTTGAGGAACACTGATTACAGGGCTGGAAGAGGTGTGCGCTGGAACACAAATCCGGCTTTCGCGCGGGCCAGGCCCAGCAGGGATGTAGAGTACCTTGCACGGGGAACCCGTTGGCTTATTGGCCACACTCTGCGTCTGCCTATTGTGTACGTGTGCACCCTCTACGAAACCAACCACGACGAGCAATGAATAGGAGAAGGACGACACCATCAATAGAAAAAAAAAGAGGAGAGTCAAAGAAAAATGTATCTCTATATATACAAATAAAAATATGTATGGAAGAATTCATCTTCCTATTTTTCGGCTCTGCTGGGGATCACCCAACTATTCTCTGCTCGGTTGTGCTGCTTTCTTCTTCCCTATATGCCACGCGGCTCTTCTTCTTTTCATAGAAGAAAAAATTTCCAATAAATTGTGCTGGAGAAAAACTGTTCTTTTGAGAAAGAAGAAGAGGAAGAAATAGACTGTGTATAATAAAAAGAGAGAGAGAGAAATACAATTGTTATACTATTTGGCCAAGCAGGAAGATTTGTTTCCCTCATTGTATCCATATTGAGAGAAGAAGCTCTGCTCGTGGAACGAAGGGTTGGCATTAGTATCGTACAATAGCTAAGGGTAAGAAAACTTCTCGGAGAAAAGACCCATATTTAGAAAAATGTAAATAAGCAAGCCAGAGTGACAAATAAGGCAAAGAAAACGACCGTTCCCCCTGACCAGCCGAACATTAGCGATACAATATATATGCATCAAGAACCAATCTAGCAGGCCATTCTGTATCATCGGAATACCAAAGGCCGAGTCATTCTGCTGGGAAACACGAACAGATTGTGTGTTGGCCGCTCAAAATATACCGTAGCGCCACTTGAAGGGGGAAAATCAAGGAAAAAGTTCTTTGATGGAGTATCGGCTGTGTAGTTCCATACCCGAATAAGGTCTGCTCTCTCGGTGAATCGACTACGAAGAAGCAGAGCCGAGTTATACTTAAAGGAAAGAAAGAAAAAAAAAAAAGGGATATGGCAATTACTCAGCTGACATCTTTCCAGTCGTGTAAAAACTGCGGCTGCTCCGTTCTTCTTCTATTTTTTTTTCTCCAATCGTGAAGCGGTTGCTCTAACCCTGCTCCCACGCTCCACAGCACTTGCTGGTTGCCGGTTGTTGCCGTACTATTCTTCATATAAATCAAAAAGGATCACTAGCCGAAAGGCGTAAAGTTTTTCTTACTTAATGTGCCTGCCCACCTGAAATGATGAGCACCAAAAAAAAAGACAGGAAATGGAGGTGGGGCATACACTAGATTCATATACCTTAATAAACGCGTGAATATGGTTAATGCATCGGAGAAGAGGAGGAAACCGCTACCGAAGCGGTAAGCCGGCAGCATGGTTTCTACTTTTTGTCGGTTGTGATTGTTTAATCACAGTCCCATTCGGCAATCAGCTGAAACCTGAAAAGAAACGAAGAAAAAAAAAATACATAGAGAGACAGAAAATGCAAATGGCGATGTATCTAACGGTTATGTGTCCCGCAGATTGTATATACTAACTATTATAGGAGCTAGGAGATGCTATATAGAGAGAATACTGGACGTGGCCCCCTACTGCTGAAAAAATAAACGGTTACATGTGACCATAATATATCTCTAACATGAGCCGGTTATTGTCTTACAATTCTTCCCTCACTCGACTAGAGCGCAGAGCAACCTGGCCCCGAAAACCACCAACGCAATCACATTCCTCCGGCCCTTGTAAACTGAGGCTAAGTGTCTTCAACGGGGGGTCCGCTCTCCAGCTCCGGTGGCGGTCCCCTTATAACAACACCTTGCGACTCTCTCTCTCTCTTTTTCAAGTCTCTCTGGGGCTACTTTTCCCCCCTTTCGTAATTGAGATTATGACGCAATCAAAATCATCGCCTGAAGTGCGATCGAGTAACTTGTCGTCGAGCCGCCCGCTCAAACATTAACAAAGTACATATTGTCAGATTTACGAGTTGCCCGAGAAGAATTATTCGGCTACGACGTGATAAAATGAGAGATTGGTGTACTAGACGGAGGAGACGAAGAAGAAAACAAGTGAAGAAGGTTAATTAAGTATGAAAATTTTCCCTTCTTCATTATGAAAAGAAATATGTTGTTATTCGTTTAGAAAATGAGTCGAGACGTTGTGCTATTATAAGCATACAAAAGAAGCATGAGGCTGGTTGATCAGCGGGGAATGACCAGCAACTTGGCTGTTGGACGGGCACGCGTGATCCAGCTCAATTTATTGTGTACTAGGCTAAGTATTTTTCAATCATCATCATCGTCATCATCATCATCATCTTTTCCTCTTTTCTTCTACTATCCAGCTTCTTTCCGCTGTTTATTTCTGTCGCCGCCATTGTTCGTCATCTGTGGATATACATAAGCCTTTTTTTTCTCTCTCTCTCTTTTTTTTTGTTGGGACCGAAAGAATTATTACCAGAAGAGAAAAACACGCAGTGATTAACCGTTGAATGTTGCCGGGCCTTTTGTTAACCGTCCAGCCTCTTCTTCTGATTCTCAATAGTCTGGATTTTTGTCCGATTTTGTTATTGTGTTGCCTCTGGTTCCGAATGACCGGTTTGTAGTATATAACAGCGCGTGCATGTACTGTGCATACTTGCAACAGTCTGCGAACGGACCGATTGGACACGGACGTCAATGGCTATAGCATAGGGGCACTAATATCCGGAGCCGGGCCGACATGACGGCATCCAGACTCTCGACATCTTCACTGCGCATACATGTACAATATACTACAATATATACATAATGGTTATGTAGATACAGCTGCGTTTGATCACTGAGAAGGAAAAAAAGCGATGTACTTTTTTGGGAGCCTTCTTCTTCTATTATTAGCGTCCCCCGAGAGGTCGCGTGACCCTATCAAGCGAGTGAAAGAGCGGGGTCTATACGAGAGTGATGGTGGGGGCTTCGCTTGGCCAGTCGTGTGGAACCGGCTACGACTACATGTCGAGTGTCTCGTGAGTACAAGGAAACACGTCTACGGTGATGGACGGCAGGAACATAACAAGAAAAAAATACAGAGATTGAAAAGAACGAGAAAGAGAGAGAGTCCATTTGCTGTTTTCACGGTAATTAGATATGCTTTTTTTTTAGGGGGTGCCCTTTTGGCGATCAACCCCTCGTCGTAGGAATAATCAGCCGGTCAACCGATGGATGTTTTATAAGACACACATCGGAGCCCGAACTCTACAACTGTGAATGCATCTATACATCAGGGCGTGAGAGAGCTAAAAACATCTTTTATCCCTCCTCCCCCTTTTCCCATCACATCGACATGCGTTGATAACAGGATCGCTCCGGCAACGGGTCACACACGAAGGGACAAATGAAGGAGAGTTGGCGACAGATACTCTACTGATGAACTATTCACTCATTGGATACGCTTAGCAACGGATCAATATGGGCCTATGCTCCCTAGCTATATTGACGTCAAACTATTCTTCCCCTTGGGCATGATCCTTGGAAATAACGTTCCGTGTGTATATATGAAGTGGTAGCCTAATGGCCTAAATACTTCATCATTCATCAATGTCGCACATTTGCTCTGTTTACCCTATATAGATTGGTATTTCTTTCTTTTCTTTTCTAACATGGAAGAGACTGCGGTTTTGGAACACGTTTGCCAACCGTTCGGCATGGCTTAATATCTCCTGCGTATTTATCAAACGTGGTCAGTGCACGTCGACAAAAGTTTATTTTAGAGCCAGGTCTAACTAGTTAACGTGGCCGACGAGAAAGAGACTCGTATGATATAGAGGCAATAATTTAAGGTATGCGCTTCTTTATATAATAAAAATTACGACAAGAACGAGAATAGAAGGAAATGTAATGGAACTCGGTGTGTTTATAGTCGAATTTCCTCAAGAAGAAAACAAAAACAAAAAATGACTTGTTCTGGAGTTTTTGGAGAGCCGGTCGTGTTTGCGTTTGATGCCAAGAGGAAAACGACGTAATAACAAGGATGGGCTTTCACGAGCTGTCATCAGTACTTTGCCCGGCCTTTGATTTATGCGGGATAGGAGCAACACGTTCGGCTCTCTGTGTCTGTATTATATTCTGTGGGCCCCGAACGCAACTGCTCTTCTACGTAGACATAGACAACTAGCCGGGGCTGACATCTCGTCCGACTGAATGATATGTTACTTGTCTTCGGCGACCAAGACGTATTCGAAAGAAAAACAACCAAGAATAAGAAGCAGAAGACGAAGAAAGAAAAGAAAACAAGTCAGAAAAAAAAAACAGACGGAAATGCCCGGTCGGCGATGAGGGCCCTCTCAACTTGCCCTGTAATTTGAATCGATCCCGACTTCACCTTCTCCCCTCTGTTTTCCAACGCCTTCTTTTTCTCCCTCTCTAACTCTCTCTCTGTACCCGCGTTCGCGCTCTCTTTCTTCGGCTTGTAGTTCACTCGGCCCAGCCAAGGCAGATTGATCTGGCCGCGTCTCGTTTTTCACGCAATCCTCCTCACGATTTGACCCCGTCCCGGCTATCAGGGAGCCACCAGCCCATCAAGAGAAGTTGCTGCCCTCTTCTTCTTTTTCTACAGTCTCGTTGATGTGTATACTTGCTCCGGAGCGACGGTTGTTATTGTTTGCCCATCAAAACGCTCCTCTTCCTCAGCACCTTACGTCTAAAACTACACAAGATATCACATGTGTATATTATCTATATCTGGTCTTCTTCTTGACTAGGCTACAACAGTTCCCTCCCACCTGGGCTCTTGGTTATTAGACGTACGGTCGAAGGCTAGGGGGAAAAAGTGGTGTTAAATATACAGTCCATCACCGGCAATGGAATGAAGAGGGTGCGGGGTGGTGGGTTGACTTTCTATTATAATGCCTCGTTGTTATGTACGTGCGTATAGATATATACGCACGGAACTCTGCATCTATCTATCTGCCGAGACGTGGTGTAGGGAGTATACTACAGTACAACCTGCACAACCTTCCATCTACCTCGGGGGAGGTGTGTGTGTCTGTGTGCGTGCTGCGCGCGTTTGCTGCCCTGTGATTGTGAAACGGCGGCCGCGCTTTTCCATGCCGACATTGAGAAAAAAGGAGGGCGAATACAATCAAATAAATCCGACCGTTTGTCCATTGAGGGATGATGCGATAGATGTAAGAAGTATATGGGAGCTACGAAAAGAGGCTGAAATGTTTTCAAACGGTTGGTATATAGTAAATGAACCCGGTTAGAAACATCATTTGCTTAAGTTCTTAGGGGTGGAAAAAAAGGGGGAAAAGTGTGCAGATCATCCCGATTTAATGCGCCGAGTTTGTGCTCCAGCATCGACTCCAGGGATTTCCGGATTGTTAAATAAAAACCTATACGCTGTCCTCTTTTCTATGATGGATAGTTGCCGACGGATTGGCTTTATTGCATGATAAATGATCGTTCCCAATGTGTTTACTTATTTGTAAAAATCTTTAAGCGATTTTAGGATATTAGGAGGTAGAAGATGAGACTAGAGGCGGATGTACTGCTCGAATTCTAATGAAACACACATGGACGAGATCCGTAGAACGTCTATTGAGCATGATTGATCAATATTTGATTAAATTCAAACGTACAAATACACAATGAAGTGAACGTAGCAGGCCTACCTGGTGCCGTAGATACAAGCAACTTCCTGATTGTTTCTTTGCATGTGGGCGACCTGGGCGCGCACTTGGGATGATCCGCATCCATTCTGTGTAGGCCTGGCTAGTTTAGGCCTCGGCAATCGAGATGCTGATGAACTGTTTCCGCTTGGCATCGTGTTATTTGTATCAATTTCACATTTTCCCTAGTGACATTGTCAATGAATTCCTCAGTGTGCCTGTGTTAGACGCAAGGCCTACACCTGTATGATTGATCTGAGGAGGGGGAGTTGTAGAATTTTCTTTTTTTTTCTCTCTCTTTTCGATATCAGGTAAGGTCGCATGGATATTTGTGTGACGTTTGTGATTGTCACATACTCGGATTACGAAAGAAAGGAGCGCATCGTATACATCGAACAGTGACGTTAGCTACGTAATATATTTCCTCTATTACGTGAACGACATTCGACCAACGCCCCTTTTGCTGATTTCTTTTTCGTGACAGGGCGGGGACTGTTGTTTCTTTTTTAGAAAAAAATAAACAAAATAAAATAAATTGAAAAAAAAAAATCAATTGGAATTGTTTTTATTTCAACCCACAATGTATACAAGCGTCAGATTTACAGCGCTTCTTCGTCGAATAGTTGTTGGGTGAGTCCTCGTATCAATCAGCCGGTTAATATCGCTGGCCCTGTTGCATCAACACCCAAGTGAATTGGGGCGCGAAATCGCCAACTCATCATACACGAGAGCTACGTGTGTGTGTGTTCATATTTACAACGGACTCTATATACCTTGGATGTATAGTTTCCCCGACAAACCGTCGCATTGTGTGTATATACGGCACAGGTGAATCGTAGTCTTATTATCAACGAAGACGGCACGGCAACACTTTGAAAGAAAAGGCCCCGAAGGAGAGCGCCCTGCCCACTATTGTTACATGTTTTTTGCCGGTCGGACTAAGACTGCATGAACTGTGAGCTCTGCCAGGGGAAAAAAAATATATAAAAAAGAGACAGAGGGATGGAAACAAAAATGAGGAGCCCGGGTTCGGTTTCGATACCGTTGTCAATATATATTTTTTGTTGAAACAGTTTCTTCGAGGCAAGAAGCCGGCTTGTTCCTATATAAATATATAAAGAAGAGAAATCAAAGTAAAAACGTGATGAATATAAGGGGAAGGAGGAGGCGGAGTTGGGGAAAAAAAAAAGAAGAAAAGGTTTCGATTATTTTTGCTTCGCCCTGCAAACAGCAGGGGATTACATCTGTCATGGCGGCCCGATGCTACGCGGATGACACAGGGCTGGATGACCTCCTTTAGCTTTTACAATCATCCATCACATTTTCCCCTCCCTTCGCTCTGTCTCTCTTCGTCCGTGATATCCTCCCTATACCTGATTTCCTTTCTTTCATTCCTTTCTTTTTTTTTCTGATTCCTTCCGTACATAGACGCGCCCGGGTTATGGATGATTTTTGGATCACCTGTATTTTCTTTTTTTTTTTCACGTCTGGAAGTTAACAATAGCCAGCCCAAGGTAGTCGTTAACCTGGCCAAACATGTCTCGTCTCAATTTTCGTGTGCACGTTGGCAATTTTCAGTGGACTTGACCTAGCTACGCTTCAACCTGTGCCGATTCACGACCGTCACGGTGATGATAATAAGGTCGCGGGAGACGCAGTCGCGGACGCCAATCATGTCTAGACGTTGGCGACTTTTAAAAAAAGCCAACCGCCAAAAAAGAAAGAGAGACTGAAAAAAAAGAAAACAAAAATAAATATGTGATCTTTTCTTCCGAAATTGCCTTTAACCACGCGTCGGGACTTGTATGGCAAACCGGTTCCATTTCAAGATGGAACGGTCCGTGGGGAAATTAGTTGTTTGGATCCGTGGAAGTTGCGCATAGGAAAATAGAATGTGAAATTACTTGAGCAAAATGAGCGTACGCAGCGCGATTCGTAGAATAACTGTCAGCTATCAAAACAGACAAAAGAATCTGCCAAGCCGGATTGATACCTTATAGACAAAGTCAACATGCTACTCCGTTGGCTACATCATTTGAGCCATTTTTCATGGTCTCACGCATCCATCAGTCTGGGTTGTCGTGGCTAGTATAGTGTATCGTAACATCGTCCAGCCGAGGAACAACAACAACAACAACAACAAAAAACGGCCGTCGGCCACTGTGTATGTAGATTCGCAGCAGAAGCGAGCAGATTGGTGGATAGAACGAGAAGGCATCAGTCATTGTATAACTGCCAACCGAATTGTGAACAAGAACCTCGTTTAGAAATTGAATTATGCGAGATCCGTTTACAGGCCGCTGAAATAACTATAAATAGTGCCGGCAACGAGGCGCTATTTGTTATATATAACGCGCCTATATATAGAGAGATAATATTGCTTGTGTATTTATTTCCGTGAGTTTCGCGCCGTTTCAAGACA
Source organism: Ceriodaphnia dubia (assembly GCA_022539655.2). NCBI lineage: Eukaryota > Metazoa > Arthropoda > Branchiopoda > Diplostraca > Daphniidae > Ceriodaphnia > Ceriodaphnia dubia. The sequence goes on from JAKUCG020000186.1 coordinate 1,007,289, forward strand.
ATTGGCTCGCGGGAAATAAATAAAAAGGAATGAACGAGTGGGCGGGTGTGGAATATAAAGCGAAGTGAGAGGTGCATGGTAGATAACACCAGAGCGGAGTGGCGAGGGAAAGAGGCAAAGAAGAAAAGAATGAAAAAAAGAGATGGGATAAGAAGGTAGGATAGAGAAAGAAAAAAAAGAACACGTGTCGGCAACTATTGACTGAGCTCATTAACAGGTGGGAAGCAAAGGCCCACCACCCGTCGATTCTGGCAGCCCATTCCCGTCAGAGTGCCGATGATTTCCGACGGACCATACATATATTATATTGGAGAACCCCTGAGTATCAGAGTGTATATATATATATATATATATACATATACATACATATACGTAGATACTGCCGACGGAGGAACGAGCCCAAGTCAGCATCGCGCGGCCTCGTCCGCTGCAATGGCTGTTTCGAATCTTTTCCTCCCTCCGCGCATCTCACCTTTTCTCTCTCTCTCTCTCTCTTTCCATCTCGAAAACATATCACACTTCATTACGCGCATCGCATCTCTTTCTTTTTATGCTGATGATCAAACTCCACACGCTTCCTTTCGGCATTGGCCCACCTTTGATTTATTCCAGAGCGATGGAAGCCCCAAACAACACAAAATGGGGGACCGTGAAAAGAACAAAACTTTACGGGTGAAGGAAAAAAAAAAGAAAAATTTTTAACAACAAAAAATGTTCGGTTTTTTAGGTTATCGGCATCCTGAAGTAGAAAGAGAGAGAGAGTTGGGAATTTTTCTCGTGATTTGATTTCATTTTATTTTCGCGCTCTTTTAACGGCTCCGCGTTCATCATGGCGTTGATTCATCAGTTGATTTAACGATTGGCATACCAACAGAAAAGACGGGCGAGAGATCATTTAGATACGAGACAGGCGCTGCTACGTATAGAAAGAACAGATTCCCATCTGATTCGACGAGATAGCCAATGACTTGAAATAGGGAATGTTATTCTTTCGCTCGAACATTGTGACCGTCATTTGTTTTCGAGAGAGAAAAAAAAAAGAAAATGAAAAGAAAAGAAGAAGAAATCTAATTTAAGCTTTCAAGATAATCCTTGACAATGGACTGATGATATCGGTCCGTGTATGAAGCAACAAGTAAGAAAATACACCGGCAGCAACGACGGCCATTGCTGCCGTCCTGTGTTGAAACCAGCAGCGTTCGTATTTTGATAAGATGTATTATAGACAACGATGCGGATATTTTTATTTTTTTTATTCTTCTTCTTCTGAAAGGGTAGTAAGGAAAGAAAAAAGAAAGGAGAGGAGAGAAGTTATAGACCTGTGGACGTGTCTCATTAACGGTCGCAGCTGCACGCCGGATCGGCGCGTCGCAGCGGGTTCCGGAGGGGGCAAACCGCTTTGGCTCGTTGTATATCTTGGCGGGTTGCCCCCGCAACATCTCGTCCAACGTTACGGTTCGAATGAAGCGGCCTGCTGGCTGCTGCCGAGAGCGCGCGCGTTTATATCACGCGGCCGTTTGCGCCCGTTCAGGTTAGCGGCGGCCGACAGCGATCTTATCAACACCCGGCCCGCACTTTATTACCAACTGCACACACGCATTTTCCACTGTAACCTACATACTGTTGTATAAGCCCATAGTCCGTCGTCGTAGTGCACCTACCAAACATTGCTTCTATTTTCTATCTCTTTTATTTATCGAAGAAAAAGAGAAAAGAAAAGAAAACAACAAAAAATTCAAAACGGCTCTCGTGCTGACCGCGAGGCAGTTCTTCTTCATTTCTTTTATTTTCTTCAGGTGTGCGGGTCTTCTTCTTCTTTTTTGTGTGAAGCGTGCGCGGCTACTTGTTGTATAGATGTAGGACGGAGGGGCCATCACACTTAAAGGAATTCATCGGCTCGAGATGGCTCGTTTGATCAAGCGCGCCACACAATGCACAGAGAACGAATCAAGGCTTTTATACAACGTTGGCCGGACTGGGTCTCCTGCTGCGAGCGGAGCACAGCAAGTCGATGCCAGCAGAGAATGCGTGTAAGTGTCGGGGATAGTTTCTAGTTCAGCCGGGGCCATCTCGGAATGATGTAAATACAAAGTGGTTTGATCACAATAACCGATACAACAATAGGTGGACACTCATTGCAGCTCCAGCTTGTTTTTGAAAATGATTTTCTCCCTCTCTCTCTCTCTTCTTTTGGAGAGAAGAAAAATGCAAGTTACAGCTCGTCATATTCCTTTGCGAGACACAATAGAAAATTCAGGCACTTATTCCCCCTCATCGACATGGCTCTCCCCATTGTTGGGCTCATCGTGACTGCTGATATTTACAAGGAGCGTTCCGAGTTCCTGGAATAATGTATTTTTAATATTTATTATTCTTATATACCGCATCGACGGCAGCGGCGACCGAGGCGGCAGGAGCAGCAACCAGCAGCGGCAGCGGTAGGCCAGCGCACTCGTGCCGTTACTGACGGGCCCGGACACCCATTCCATCACACCCAAACTTATCGCGCATCCGGATCCTTCCGATCGGTATCGAATCGGGGGATAGAGGTGAGAGCACTTAAAAGGCGGTCTTTTGATTGAGAGAGAGCCCACGCGGACACGTGTCAATCTCTTTGAAATATCGAAGGAATGTTGATAATACATAGGCATGCACAAGACGGACGGGGCCGGGACGGGCACACCTGGGACTTGTTTATATAAGTGGACGGCTTTTTTCTCTCTACTTCTTTACTTGGCAGAGCCCGCCATAGTTCTGCTTGACGTCCGGCACGTGATATTGACTCACTCACAAAACGCCACAAAAGAAATCATAGAAAGCCTCCAATAGAAAGGCCCAAGGATACCAAGTACAACCTGATTGATTCGGAATGTTCTACAAGTTGGAAGTGAATTTGTTCTTTATACAAAAAAAAAATTCTTTCCATTTTGACTACTAAATATTTTTATTGACAAAACGCTAAAAGGGCGATGGTTCCAAAAGTCGCTCGACTGCCGTCCAGTTAACAGATCTGCCACTAGCGGCGAAATGGCCCAGTCAGAACCCAATGCGAGGAAGGTGAGCAGAGAGCAAAAAGAGGAGACGAAAAGGATGATGGCGAGTTTGATGGAGTTCCTGCAGGCACCTGTTTAATGGTTTTTCTTTCTTAATATTTCCCTCTCTTTTCTCTCAGATAGTTTCTAAAGATACCAGTCCACGCAGAGCCCAAGGTATATCAAAAGAGATAAAGAAGGCTGTTGGCACAAGGTAAATAGTTCAATTTCTCCGAACGAAGAGGTGGACGTGAAAAGAAAAATTTAACTGGCTGTTTAATGACGTGTTAGAACAGCGGGACGTATAGTCGAAGCTAATGATTGTTGTTTTTTTCTCTCTCAGACTCTATTCCCTTCCCTCCTTGTATCTTTTTGTGTTTTACAACTCGGCCTCGAGTTCTCGGTCTTTTTTCTTCTTCTTCTTCGGGGTCGAAAGGGAATATATAGCGAAAGAGAAGAGGGGGCTACCTGTTGATGTTATATAGCAAGTCCACACGACGACGCTCTCAGAAGAGCAGACAATAGCATTTGAAGAGTCATTACCGTTGATCACACGGCCTGTCACTAGGGCTAAAATAAATGAACTCGTGAGGTTATTCGAAAATTCAAAAGAGAAAGAAGCAAGAGAATTATTAAGTGCTGCTGCTGCTGCCGAGCATCGTGTGGAAAGAGAAACGAAAAGAATAAAAGAGTCTTGTCTTAGCCTACATTCTTCTCGTCAGCGGCAAACAAAAAAAGAAAAAAAAACAGTTTCAGGATGATTGGTATATGAATAAGATGAATCCCGCCCCCCTTCCCTTGATATTACGTCCACAACGATGATCACATCAAACACACACGGGACTCCAGTCCAGGTGTGCTGGGTTTGTCTTCCGACAACTTGTGTGAATGACACCCACTTTCCGGTCGGTGGATAGCATAGCTCTTCAGTAGTTTTAGGTGCTGCTGGAGAAATATGTGCACCGGCAGTATATAGACCTGTTTTTGTTTTGTTTTGTTTTCTCTCTTTGGGATTGCATGAAAAGAGGCCTACAGGGATATATGTCTCTCGATGCGCGGTGAGCGACGTCCTCTTTCCGGAGCCTCCTCCTCCTTTATGACGAATGGACGTTGCGTGTGAATAACCACACTCTCTCACACACACACAGAGACGCCAGGTATGGGCTATAGGCTATATACGTCCGGCCACGCATAAATCAGGGCACATTTTCACATCGCATGCAAATATTCCGGGCCGCGCTGCCCGGATTTCCCGTGACACCGACGCGCTCCGTGTCTATAGTAGGCCTAGACGCGTTCGTCCCCCTTCAAGTGATTGAACACACACACAGCTGGATAGCGCGCAGCTTGCGGTATGGATTCGCTGCCGCAACTGCCGCTCGGCCGACGCCGATTTCTGTTGCGCCAACTGATTTCCCCCATATATTTGGTTACACCACGTTGTCGAAGAGAGAAAACACTGCTGATTTATTGCTTTGCGTAGGTTAGGACACACGCGCTCTCTCTCTTTCTCCAATAACTAAAAGGATCCGAAAAATAAATAAAGTGCGCAGCCCAATATAGCTAGCTGGGCGCTGGGTTTGTATGTATAAGCAAATCCGCATATATAGGCTGTAGTTTATGGAGAGGATCGTTGATTACTCCAATCGATATGTATAGCATTCGTTTCTGTGCCAGGACATTTTATGATGCCGGGGTTGGAACGCTGAAAGGTTCTCCATTTCTTTGGCACTTTCCGAGCCGCGCGATCTTTTTTTGTCGGCAGATTCCACCGAAAAAAACAAATTTTTCTTGGTTTCTCCGAGGGTAATCAAATATGTTTTTTTTTTCCTTTTATTTATTTATTTTTTTTCTTCCACCATTTTTCCATATTCATTTGGCGTGGAGGTCTCTTTGGTTTTGAACCTATCTGCGGCTCTCGGTGAGTCTGTGTGTGTGTTTTGTTTTTTGGCCCCTCCGAGATTGTTCCTTTTTTTATGTTCGTGTGGTTTAATGAGATTGCCCATAGCCGCATTCTCCCTCTATCTCCATTTCTCGCTTTTTCTCTTCTTCTTCTCTTATTTTGGGAGAGTCTTGTGCGTGCGCTTTGTTTGGAGAGGCGGCGGCGGCGGCTCTCGGGTCAATATTGCTTATACTGACCATATCGTGTATATGTCTTCGAGTGTGTGTCTAATTTATGTATAGGCAGTATCTATTGTCTTTTATGTTTATCTGTTTGAATTGGACTCTGACCGCATCTTCCACATATACCATTCGCGCACAAGAAAGGCGGACCCTCCAAAACAAAACAAAAAAAAACAAGCTAACCAACAAAAATAAATAAACAGTTAAGGAAGGGAAATAAAACAACAAGCTTTTTCTTTTTCCAATAGGGTAGCGGAGTCTTTTCTCAGTTCTTGTCCCGTACTAATAACTACGCACGCAGAACGAGAGAAAGAGAGAGAAAGACTATAGAGTGGGAGTCTCGTATAACGCTTTCATTCGTGATCTGGTATTGCCTTGGCCGCTATATAATAGTTATTCTTTCTTGTTGTTTTTCTTCCTCCTCTTTTCCCGAGCTGCCTGATTATTATTGCATGTTACGCCGTCGTTATACAAATAACCGGGGCCGATATAGCTACTGTTCGCCAATGTCTGTAATATAATAGAAGGAACCTATACGCTACTGCACCACACGGACGGACGGCTACTAGGCTACACACACATTCCCGGGGAAGAATAAAGTCGCGACGTGTTCGTGCTTCAGCGGTTATTTTTATTTATTTTTGTGTTCTGTGTGAAGACCGCGAGCGCTCACGCACGCAATTCGTTTCTTTCGATCGAGATGCGGCCGGCCGGGCGAAAGGGGGAGGGAAACGAAATGAGGAAATTGTTCTCGGCGTCGTATTTGGAAAAACAAATTCGGGAGCCCCTTTTCAATATGTATGTATATCAGCAGCAGCAGAGGGAACCTCGCATTCAGCTCATTTTCTGACTACACTGCTACTGCACCTTTATCGTAGAGTCTCAGAAGCCGGCGAAATGATTCACTCCTCAATTTCGGACCTGATGGCCCTGCCGGCCAAATTTCTTCTCACCCGAAAAATTCCCCATCTTTGCTTCCAAGATAATAAGGGTTGACCAATTACAAAAATAAATGAATAAATAAATCTGCGAGTCGAATTCTCATTAGATTCGACTCGTTGTCTCGGAATGCGCGTTGAAGAAAATTGAGAGCGCCCTTGTCTTGCCGAATTCGTGGAAATACGTCAAAGAGGATATAATCCAATTTAACATTGCGTTCTAATACAGGAGCAGTCGACGGGCCAGGTAAATTACTAGAAGAATTCACAGCCGTCGAATGGAGCTTGTATAGGGAAATTGAAAACTCGAGGGGAAATATATAAGTGACGACGGTGTTTGAACACTTGTTTCCTACACACAACTGCACACCTACTACTGTATTTCCGCTTTTATTTTGTTTCTTCTTTTCTCGCCTTTTTTTTGTCTATTTCTTCGTGCATGTTGTTCTATTTTTCTTGACACTTTCCAACAGGGGGTTCGTTGCGGTAAATAAATTATACGGCGGCGCGCAACAGTGGCTACGTACAAACATTATGCCTAAGCCGACAACATCCGGCACAGTCGTCACTTTTGCTCCTCTATGTGTTTTCTTTTTCCCTGTACATTGTCGGCGTACTACTAGTATAAGGACAGCTATCGCGTTTTATCCGACATTGTCTTGCTGCACCGTCTCGAGTCTCGGCGTTAAAATTTGAGGGAATTAGCGCTAAATGAAAATGGTCCGTGAAACTGTCGCCATTATACCAAACACGAAGAACTTTCTCTTGAAAAACACGAAAAGAGGCGGTGTTTGACGATTTGGAACGTATCGGTCTCGGGTTCGTCGTCTAGTAAAACCAATAGTAAAAATCAAGACCGTCTCCAAAAATGGAGAATGAGGGCAGCCGATGGTAAATGTCCACATCGAGGAAGATATGAGAGTCTTATTCTTCCCTCGAATCCATCGGTAGTTAATACAAGGACGGCGAAAGTTTCAAAGTAAAGTAGAAAAAGGGTCGGTGGAAGGTGTGCTGGTTGCTCAGTAGTTGTTTATTAAAGGGCAGGGCAGGTCTATTTAAATGCTTTGAAGGAAGAAAAAAAATTCGAACATTCAGAGGAGATGTAACAAGAATTGAATTAAAAAAAAACCTCGTACACAGGCAGCAACACGTCCATACGTCATAACTCAAATATTTGATAGGCCGCGTCCCGGAGCTATGGTGTTTGGTGGCCATGGTAAATGACGCCGACAGAAATGAAAGAGAGGAGGTACAGAAAATGGGCCTAGGCTTCTTACACCAACAACACAAACAGAACAACGGCAACAACAAAATAAAAAAATATAAAAGTAACACCGCTGCTGGGCCTATATCTATTACAAGGCGGTCGGCTTAAGCGCTCTCTTTTCTCCATGTTTTCGTCTTTTTTTATTTTTCATATTTTGGAAAAATATATATTTCTCCCTCCCCGAATTCGGTAGAAAAACCTTCTCCACCGACACGTACCTACCCTCTTTCGTAACTTGTTTCTTTATACAGGGCCCCAATTGCCGACCGATTTACCTTTCAGCTCGATCATCCCGCTCTTGTGTTACGGCTCGCTGGCTATTGTGCGCGCAACTAGCCGTATATATATATATATGTAGGTTTTTTCCCCCGATACCCCCCAACAATCCCCCCTCTAGCTCCTGATTACTTGAACACACATAACGCCAAGACAATGTATTTTTTGTTTTCTTTTTCTTCTCCCCGCTTCTTTCTTTCAGGTTGTTGTCTCGATGGCTTCTCCTTTTGCCAAGTCACCGGCCCTGGCCATCAGAGTCGAATATGGTGGCGGAGGGGGGACGGAGAAAAAAAATATAGTAAGAGGGGTTATTGTGGGTTTGATGCCGCGCTTCTGTGTGTCGACCTGGCGGCTATAAGACGACGGCGCTGTAATTGCTCTATATTACAATGCTCGCTGTGCCGATAGTGTCGATTTTCGTCATCATCGTCATCATCATCATCATCATCACCATTAGCGGGCGGGTAGGTAGAAGGAGGAGAAGGTCGGTAAAGTTGAAAGAAAGTTAGTACAGTTAGGTAACATGTCGGCTTGCGCGCACACACGCACACTCACACACACACACACACAAGGGATTAACGCCGGCCGGACGCGCGAGTCAAATGTTTTGTTTGGTTTTTTCCTTTTTTTCCGAGTCGTCGTGACTGTCTCATTGCGGCGCGGCGTTTTCAAATTGATCCCCAATCCAGCCGCGGCCTCCTACACCACGCCATACATATAAATATAAATATAGATGTATAATATAAATATTTCCACAAGTTCGAAAATGTGGGACATCGTGGTCGGGTCTACTGACTTGGCGGAGCGTACATTGTAAGGGCCATATACATTTAGTCTAATGGGTCCCTGCGCTCTCATCAAATTCCAAATCTTTCCCCTCAAAAAATGAAGGTTAGATGTTCGAGGGGATAAATGCGGCCGCAAAAAAAAAAGATGGAACTCGAAACTCTGTTCGGTAGAATTATTCTCCGCTGTGCGAAAGCCGCATTGACCATATGGTCAGTAAGTGTTTACGACGTTTGATTGTCCGCGCTTTCCCTCCTTCCCCAATTGCCCAGTCTCTCTCTCTCTCTCTTTTTTCTCTCTCTCTCTATCTCTGATAGGTGTGTGTATTGTAAGATTAAAGTAGACAGCTCTGGTTAAGCGTGTGTATTGCTTCAATACTAGGGACCGACTGACCACTCCGGTCGACTACAAGAGGGAATGGATAAATCAGAGGGGCTGATCGTCTTACACACCTCCCCCCTTTCGCAGACCGGCGTCCGCGTCGGAGGGAGAAAATGCAAAGAACGATCTCACACTGCGTACTCCCTTGTCAATCCCCGGGCCGATGCCCACGTCATGACAGGGAGTACTACACAAACAGACAGGAGAATAAGGGAAAAAAGAAAACAAAAATTCACTATCACTAACATTAATAAGAATTTCTAGGCAAAGCATAATAGGGAAAAAAAAAATCACACGCCGAATCCGAGAGTGGGAAGGTATGGGTAACTATGTGGTCAGGATAGGGAAAAGGTAGTTTTGCTCGTTTTCTTTTTGCTCATGTGGTACCGACTAGTGGTGACGGCGGTGGCGGCGTCCCCCGCGGGTGCGGCGACGTGAAGGCTCGTCGGGATGGAGTGGAGGCGGCGAGTCGGAAAAAGTTACTCGTCGTAATGTGGCTACCATGGTTCGGAGATAATCCACCTCCACGTACAGAGCTCCAAGTTGTTTTTCTAATTCACGAAAATGGCGTGTGCAACTACATTCAGGCATCTCTACAAGTGCTCTAAGAATCTCGTGTAAGTGAAACGACATCTCTATTGCTCGACGATTGTACGCAAACTGACGGAACTGTCTGTTGGCGCGTCGAGACTATTATACATCCTTACAGGCAATCTCGTTGCTGAAGTATTAAATTTTTCGCAATCTCCAGTTCTGATAGCGTGAACGCTCTCAACGTTCGAATATCCTTCTCCAGCCCATCTATTTGTGACTGGAGTTCTTTTGTTTCTGTTCTTCTAAGATGCGGGCAGAATCGTTTTTTTCCTAGAAAGATCGCTAGTGACACCGCACACAGCAGTAGGAAAAGGCCCGATGTAGAAATGAATGACGTGGTTACCGTCTCAAATGTTTTTTCCGTAGAAAAATAATCCAGACGATCTTCTAGAGACTGGAACACTGGACGATTTTTCTTTATTGATGACTCTAGTTCTTGGAACGAGATGAGCCAATCTTTTTTTCCGTTGTGGATCCTATGTATCTGTACGAGCTGGGTCGTATTTTGTAGGTTTGTCATGGACGGTGGGATTGGAAGAGTTTCGAGGGGTGGCAAAAGGATTGTGGGTCGTTTGGAGGAGATAGAGGAGTTCCCTCGAATTCCGGCTCTAATAAAAAAATTTTTGGACTGGGCAGTACAATGGGTGGGGACAACAAGCGTACCACTGCCAATGAGTGACATGGGTGCAGGGTTTGGAACATTACCGTTACAATTGAAACGGACAGTGGTAGCATACGGAAAGAAATATGCCCAGAAGTTTTCATATAGGAACACAAGTTTCGAGTCTGACGTGTTAATAACAGACATTTTGCAATTTTCGGCTATAGCTTGGTCCTCCCGTAGGACAATCGACAGTTCGCAACTAGTGGCACCAGTTGCTTTCCAAATCGGAAATTGTTGAATACAGACAGGGGAGGGAATGGGGTGACATGCTTCTATTTCTGTTGGGGTAAGGGGAACGTAGTAATCATGGTCCTTAGAAAGTGCCAAAAAGGGATACATTATTTCGATTATTGTAAAGTTGTTGGTGCTGGGGATTTGTGTGGGAAAAGGGATGATATTGTAAAGGTCGAACGTGGAACGAGGAACAATAATAGGAAGGTCAATAAACAATCGAAGGCCATCTTGTAGAACAATTGAGTTAACAATAGTTAAATGATAATAATCCCAAAGGACGCCAGATGACGTTGGTGATAATAGGGTATTGCCGTTGGGTAGTACTTTGGAGACGGCTTGCAGGCCTTCGACTAGTAGATCGGGTGGGAGGAGGTGAGGAGGAATTTTCCCCGCGGCAATTGCGCTGACGTCTATGAGCAGGTCTTGGATCATGTTGTCAGCGCGGTCGATCGTGTCGCGTACAATTTCAATATTTGCTAGAAGGGTAAACATAGCTCGGCGCTCAAATTCTTCGCGCTTCGCTGTGGAGTCAAAATCTTTTCTAAGTCTCGCTAGGTTAGTCATAAGGTTGTTGGTTGCCGACGTCAGTTTGTCTAGAAAAACGTCTTGTGCTGCGTTATCGTTGTGTAGTGTTTGTAAAAGTGTTGCTTGAACTTCATTGATATGGTGAATTTTATTTACAACCGTCCCCAATTCTTCAATTCGACGATGGATAGTAACGACGTCGTTACTATCCGCCGTTCCGAAAAGGAATTTGAGAACGGTTCCCACGACCGGGGCGACTACTAGTCTTTTGTTTCTACTGCCCCAACTACGTTGTTTGTCTGAAATAAGTGTATCTATAACATTAAGTCGTTTACTAATGTGTTTGGTTTTTGCTAGGAAAACGTTGTTTTCATATTTGATCCGGCTCTGAATGTCGTGTTCAAACGATGTACTGTTTAAGGCTGTACTGAAATCTTTTGCCAAAAGATTCCCCGAGTCATTTAGATAAGTATGTACTTTAGTAACCACTTCCCGATATAACGAAATTTTTATATCCGTAGAAAGTGTCCAGACCGAGTTAGTGATAGTTAGTGGTTCTTGTCGGTGTTTTATGAGGAACCCGTGGCCCCACGAATGAGATTCTTTAGAGGTGTTGGGTGTCGAGCGTGAGGGAGGAAACAGTCCTGCAAACAAGACCAGCGGCCACGCCCACACGATTTTCATTTTCCTGTTCACGGGATATATACGTCTTCATTAAGTATTTTGTTTGATAATTCTGTTTGTCTTACTTAACTCACTCTATTTTCTTTTCTAGTTACTCTCTGTGTTGCCGTCGGGGCCAATTTTACAAAATACAGTCTACTTGTCTTCACCTAATTCTATTTTCTTTTCTCCCCTCCCGCCTGGAAAAGGTCCGGAGGGTTGCTTACTCTACCCGCTCTTGTGACATAAGGTGCCTCCTTCGCGGCTGGTTCCCTATTCTCCTGAGTGGTCTGGTTGTCCACCACTTCTATTCCTTCCCCTTCGACTAGCTGAGTGACACTATGCATGTCATCCACTTGTAGAACTGGGCCTGGTTCGGGTAGAGGTGGGGGGCTCGGGGTATACACTCGGTCGATGTACTTCTGGGCCGCTCTTTTTGGAGTCGATTGCTTAGCACCTGGATCCGCATCCTCCGCCAACGTCCAGTTCAACGACTCGACCTCAGTATCATCGCTCGATTCGTAAGATATTCCTTGCAAGGCCCGATCGAGTAGTTCTAGGGCTCTGTGTATTGGCCGTTCCGGGTTTTGGGGCGAGATTACCGTTGGTAACGACTCTCGGTCAATTTCTTCTTCTTCCCTTATCGGAGCTAATGGCGTGTTTTTGTAGTTAGCCAGGGTTACTTCCTTTCCCCGTAAATCCTCTAACGTTAAAGGCAGTCGGCTCTCTATCTGCTCCTTATGTTCGGGGATCTTTGAGGGAATATTTTCTACGGCTTGGTACATTTCAAATGAGGGGAGCAGACGCTCAATCGCTGGTTTCAACCTGTTTACGTTCACGAGTTCCTCTTTAAGGGTTTTACAGTGTCTGATTCTATAATTGAGGTCTCCCTTTCTCTCTAGTACTCTATACGGTCCCTTCCAATTTTGTTTGGTTAGTTTGGGGCTAAACCCTACTTTGTTCGCCGTGTTATGCAGGAATACCTTATCTCCTACCTCGTATCTCTTCAGCTTTGCTCGTTGGTCATAGTATTTTTTTTGATATTCGTGGGCATCAACGAGCTGTTTACGTACTAAAGAGAACGCATCCTCCAGACGGTTCAACAAATGGGCCCGGTACTCCTCAGCACTTTTGTAGCCCTGTCGCCGACCCAACGGTAGGCGATTTATGTTCAGTTGGGGTCTCTTCCTTGCAACAGGAAGAAAGGGCTCTCCATGGTTGTCGCATGTCGTACGACCCTGTAGGCAAAAAGCACCAGATCTACGTGTTCGTCCCAGTCTCGTTGATTTTGGGCACAGTACTTGGCAAGTCCGTCCATAATTACTCGATGGTGTCTCTCTACCGCCCCATTGCATTTAGGGTTGTAAGCTGTCGTCGACAACTTCTGTACTTTAAATAGATTGCATACCTCCTCCACAATTTTGGAAAGGAAGTTTGTTCCACGGTCACTAATTAGTTCCTTTGGGATGGAGTAGCGCGCAATTATTTCTGTCACGAGAAGTCGGGCAATTGTTTTTGCCTCTTGGTTTGGGACCGCAAAAGCCTCCGACCATTTTGTAAAATGGTCTACGAATACTACTAGTAGGCGATTTCCATTTGCTGTTCTGGGAAAAGGGCCTACCACGTCTACCGCCACACGTTCGAATGGGAAGTTCACACTTGGTAGAGTTCCCAAGGGCGCTATTGGTCTTGGACTGCCCAGGCGTCTCGTGGCGCACTCGCTGCACGATTTACAGTAGTTATCCACCTCAGCGTACATGTTCTTCCAAAAGTACTGTTTTCGTATGCGATAATAAGTCTTAGTTGTCCCTAGGTGACCGGCCAGGGGGTGGTCATGATTCATAAACAAAATTTCCGGCACGACAGTACGGGGAACTGCTAGTTGCCATGTCACATCCTCCCGGGAGGTGTTCGCGTTTTCATGTAAAATGTGGTACAACAATCCTGTAGGTTTGTCGACGATGAAGTTTTCGATTTCCCGACGCCACAAACGCTTTCTTATTTTACGGCTTCCATCTTCTGCCCCTCCCCCCTCCATATCTCTCTCTAGATAACCGATAATTGGGGCCCACGTTTTATCTTGTCTTTGCAATTTTCGGAATGCAGCTACGCTTGTGGCAGTGCCCAACCTTGTAAACCCTATCGTATTTACAGCCGCTGACGGTAAGCGGGACATAGCGTCGGCGTTGGTATGTTTCTTCCCATTCTTGTAAAATATGTCAAAATTGTAAGAGTTTATTTTCATAGACCATCTCATTAATTTAGGGACGTTTTCACTCGCCGATTTAAGCCAAGTTAATGGGTTATGATCGGTTATCACTTTAAAGTAATTGTTATGGAGGTAAGGGTGAAAGTGCTTGAGAGCCCAGTATATGGCTAGTGCCTCTCTCTCAGTTGTAGAGTAGTTTTTCTCTCTCTTACTCAGGATCTTACTGGCGTACGCAATGACGTATTCCTTGCCATCGTCCCCCACTTGTCCTAACACAGCTCCCAATGCTTCATTTGAGGCGTCGGTAGCTACTATAAAATCCTTCTCGAAGTCTGGGTATCTTAAAATAGGGTTGGTAACCAGTAGTTGCTTGAGGTGTGAAAATGCCTCCGACTGTTGCGGGCCCCACTCGAAGTGGCACCCCTTTCTCGTTAGCTTTGACAAAGGTTGGGTAATATCAGAGTAACTTCTTATAAACTTTCTATAGTAACCTGTTAAACCGAGAAAGGACCTCACCCCTTCCAAATCGTGTGGTTCCTTAAATTCCATAATTTTGCTAACGTTATCCGGATCGGGTTCGATTCCGAACTTGGTAATAATGTGACCCAGATATCTTACTCGACGGCGGCATATGAAACACTTTTTCGGCTTTAGTTTTAGGTTTGTCTCGCGTAATCGCTCAAAAACCTCCCGCAGGTGTATCAAATGTTCTTCAAATGTCCCACTATAAATGATTATGTCGTCCAGATATACTAAGCATATTTTGTTCCGCAATCCCCTTAACACCCTATCCATTAACCTCTGAAACGTCGATGGTGCGTTGCATAACCCAAAAGGTAAAACTTTGAAGTGGAACTGGCCTCTGGGGGTTGTAAAAGCCGTCTTCTCCCTGTCTTCCGGGTTCATATTTACTTGCCAGTACCCTGCTGCTAGATCAAGAGTCGTGAAGAACCTTGCTTTTCCCAAGGCGTCTAACGTGTCGGCTATATTAGGGAGCGGGTATCTATCCTTCTTGGTTACCTGGTTCAGCTTCCTGAAATCAACTACTAAACGCTTAGTCCCATCCTTTTTCTCCACTAGTATAACAGGCGCAGACCAAGGGGAGTTCGCTTCTTCTATTACGTCATTCTTTATCATGGACTCGATTTGTCGCTCTAATTCCTTTCGATCCGCATATGGCACTCTATATGGTCTTTGATAACTTGGGTGGGCCCCCTGAGTGTCGATGGTGTGCGTCACTAGTGACGTTCTTCCTAGGTCCTGTTCGCCAGTGGAGTAAATATCTTTGTAATCCTCAAGGAGTTTTGTTACCTTCCTCCTTCTCAGCGGTTCTTCAATTTCTTCTAAGTTAAATTCTGACAGGATGTCTCTCTCGTGTAAGTTTTCATACGCTGTCCCAATGGTATTAAGTTCAATGCTCCTGGGCTTCCGTACTTCTATCGCTTCCACCTGTCCTACTTTAGTGTTCGCTACTAGCTTACATGGTCGGTCCGTGTTGTTAACTAGGACGATTGGGATTCTGTTTCGGTTGCACTTCTTATCGATCACCATTGGCTCAATGTAGTACGAGGGATTCTGTTGCTGGTGGATGTCATTGGCGTTCTCGACAATCATTTCCGTCGGACTGACACCCACCCCGTTCTGTTGCCGGTGGATGTCATTGGCGTTCTCGACAATCATTTCCGTCGGACTGACACCCACCCCGTTCTGTTGCCGGTGGATGTCATTGGCGTTCTCGACAATCATTTCCGTCGGACTGACACCCACCCCGTTCTGTTGCCGGTGGACGTCATTTGCTGTCTCGACGATACTTTCCGCCGGACTGACATCCACCCCGTCTATTCTCGCAAAGGTTAACGTCCTTTGCTTCGGTTTGATAGTTACATTGCATGCGAGCCTGACGTCTCCTTTCCCTGATGCGTATTCCCTCGCTCTCATGTATTCCCCTCGGTAAAAAGGTACATGGGTCCCTCTTATACTAAGTCTACGGCGTTCGTTGTCAATCATAACCTTATTATTGTCTAGAAAATCCATTCCTAGTATTACGTCATAGGGGATGTTTCGCACTACTAGGAACTTATGTTCTACTGGGCGTTTCTCGATTTCGATTTGGCTGAGGGTACAACCTAGAACTTCTAGTGGGCTCCCGTCCACCCCCACTAGAGAAAGTTTGCTGGGCAATATTTTTCCTTCCCCCATCTTAAAAATTCCGTCTGAAATTAGCGTTGCTTCTGACCCAGTATCTACTAATGCCTGGACGCGAATGGAGTTAAATTTTACTGTTATTATTGGCAATCTTCTGCTTTTAGGATGAAACGGTATACAATAGATAGTGTGTGGAGGGTCGTTTTTCCCGTCAGTTTCTTCTCCCCGCAGGCCTCCGTCTACGGGCGGGTGGAGTTTAAACGTTTCTTGTCATTGTCTCGGCCTCGTGCCTCTCTTTCCTCTCGCGCCTTTTTCGTGTAGCAATCTTCGCTTGCATGTCCCAACCTCCCGCATTCCTCGCATTTGACCCCCGGTTTCCTTGCGGTAGGCCCGTATTTCTTCACAAAACATGCGTCCTCCGTATGGCCCTTCCTACCGCACACGGGGCAGGGTTTCCCTCCTTCCTCTGCGTCCGACCCTTTGGTTGGGCAATCCCTCCTTAAGTGACCTATTCCCCCACACTTATAGCATGCTCCTGGCCCCTTTGACTTCGCGCTCATGAAAGCTTGTAACAAGTCCCTCTCTAGGTCCTCATCCTCCTCGCTTAGACCCCATTTTTTTGCTGCTCCTTCGATTTTGGCTAATGCTCTTTCTAACGCAGACGCCAGTTTCTCCGACTTTTCGCTCTCCGCCCCCGTACCTCGTCGTTTGGTCATAGCTACTGCACTTTCTTCCCACACCGCAGCCGATATGGCATCCTGTAGCGAGTCTAATGGTTTGCTACTCACCCATCGTTGGATATCCGCGTTCAGCCCACTCACGAATTGCCTTATAATTCCCCTTTGGACGGGGCCTACTTCTTGGTGCTTTCCATAAAGTCTTGTCACGATCGCTTGAAACCGCTGCGCATAGTCCATAACGTTCTCGCCTTTCGCTTGTGTACAACTGGTATACGCGTTTTCTACTGCCGCTTCGTCCACTCCCAAAAATCTTTCCTTGAATGCTTTTTCTAGGTCCGAGAATTTGCTCGAATTTGTTGCTGCGTACATCCGGTAGAACTGTGCTGCTTTCCCCCCTAGTCTAAAATGCAACTGCCAAAAAATGTCGTCCTCCAGGGCTGGGTAAGCTTTTATAACTATCCTCGCTTTGAAGAGCCAATCTTCTACGTCCTCCTCCCCAGTAAAGATTGGGATACGCTTGACAATATCAAATACGTCCACCTGTCGACCTCGCCGATGGTCAACCTCCTCGTCAACAACCTCCTCGGCCACATCTTCGCCTCCCTCGTCTTGCCCTAAATTCCTTGAGGCCCCCTGTTTCGCCCAGCCCTTCCCCTTGTCTTGGCGAACATCCCCCAAAATGGACTGTAGATCTTTTTCCGACATCGTTAATGAATTTGGCTTACCTTAATTGGCTTGTCGACTATGTTGCTAGCAGAGTGGCGAAGGTAAGCCCGTTCTGACACCAATGTAAGATTAAAGTAGACAGCTCTGGTTAAGCGTGTGTATTGCTTCAATACTAGGGACCGACTGACCACTCCGGTCGACTACAAGAGGGAATGGATAAATCAGAGGGGCTGATCGTCTTACAGTATCTTTCTTTCAAAAATCTCGCCGAGTGTGCCAAAAAGAGGCTGGCTTGTTCATGTCAATAGCGGGTTATTATCACGAGTCTGTACACAGCGCGCGGACATCGATAAGGTCAGCAATTTGTGCGCAGCCACAGCATTTTGATGGCACTTCTGACTCTCTCTCTCTCTATCTTTTTTCTATTCAAGGTAAACAGTTCCATTTTCTGGGTTTTAGGGGGTGAATAGAAGGGACTAGTAGAAAGATAGGAGGAAATGTCGACCTTTACGGGGGTCCCCTTTTTTCGCTGGCCGGGGACTTGTCTTTTCGGGGTAGGTTGAAACACGCCGAAAAGAGAAAATAGGGAAACAAGTTACCGACAATTGCACATAGGGCGGCATCGATGTCTCTGAATCAAAAGTCAAAAGGCCACAAGCCGAGCGAGTCGACTATATAACCTTTAAACCTACATTCCTTATACACTCTGGCTGCTCTCCAAACGTCATATACCTATGTATGTATAATGCAGGCTGTTGGTACACGGCATAGAGGGGAGAGAAGAAGAAAAGCCGACAATAACAACAACACGGACAACAAAACAATCGGCGAGCCCATTACGGCGAGAGTAATGACAGAACTCGACGTCCGACACGTCTACCTTCACCACGCCTACCAACGACCTCTTCAACTTTCTTCTCTGCTGTACCCTCTTCCCCGCTCTGTTTGGACTCGTCAACACCTCCTATATGGTCGACACATTCACTGAAGATGTTATTGTCCTATATGTGTGTCTTTCTCTCTCCTAGTTTTTTCCTTTCGCCGACTCTGCGCGCTAATGTTATAGTTTATTTTTTCTCACATCGGTTGACACCCCCCTTCGGGTCGCGACGGAGAACTTTGCGTGCGATCGATTGACACCTTTCATTTCGCCCCTCATGTCTTCACCAAAAAGGTCGCAGTGAATAGCCGGTAATTAGACTGGTGAAAAGTAGAATAGCTATTGAGCGCGTAACAGAGTCATATATGTTGTTGATTGCCGTTGCATGTTGGCGAAAAAAAAAGACTACCTACACTGCAGCACTAGCAGAAGCCAACTTGTTTTTTGTTTGTTTTCGTCTATTGCAAGTCTATACAATTTCCACTTCTTTTTATTTTTATATTTTTCTTCTTTTATTTACACCGGTGGCAAGTTGTTCATCCCGCATATGGCGAATTCAAAAGAAAACAATGTCCCGAGGTATAATACACAGCGGATTTTTCAAGTGGCTAAAAATCCGCTCTGGGGGGTTCGTAGGCTATAGCCTTCAGGTGTAACTCTCGCACAAAATGGAACTGGAATAATATATACTTCTCCTTCCTTTTTTTTTGTTCTGATTATTCTTTTTCACTTCCTCTCCGACTTCTTTTCTCTCCTTCGTCTCCATTATGCTTCTCTTTTACATTTTCCTCCTTCTTTTCCCCTCCGTACATTTTATTATGCAGCAGTACCCTATTCTTAATCTCATTTCGTTCACTCGCGTAAGAGCGGTAGCAGGCCAGCACATCCGGGGTGATCCACTGAAGAACCTACTTACATAGGCCTACCATTTTCTCTCTATATATATATAGGTCCTCCTCTTGAATTCCGTTTCGACATGTAATTACAAACATTACCTAAGTGTAGCTTGTTCTTCTTCTTTTTCTTCTCTTTTTTTTTCTTAAAAGAAAAAGGTATTTGAACTTTACTCCACCAAAAGAAAAAAGGAAGAAATTAATTGTCTCGCTGAAGAATTTCGAACTATAAATCGTCTACTGGCTTTGGTTACCTGTTGGGCAACGCAGCGTGGCTAAGGAAATAAAATTTAAAAAAAGAAAGAAAATGCAATGAAACATACTATCTACGCAGGTGAAGGAAGCACGCTAACAATCAAGAGAAGACGTACAGGTTGAGCGTATTAAAATTCCGAGATGTGGAATGTTTTATTTTTTTAAAAATCCAAGAAGAGAAGAGAGAAAAGCCGGTAGCTGCTGCTGCTGACCGAAGATTTCTTGGATAGTTAGCAATGATTTCTTCCTCTTCTCGCGACGTCTATCGTATAAGCGGTAAATTACAACTACTGCATCTCATCCGGGACGTTCTCTCTCTCTCCCATCTCTTCGGGATCCGGCTGCGCGTTGGGTGCTGCACCTGACGACGAAGATATCCATCTCTAGCATTAACAAGTTTAGACAAAGTTTGACCTCAGCAGTGTTTCGCTGCTGCTTTTTCTCCCGCTGCTGCTTCTGCTGCTGCTCCTGGTGCCCAGCACGTAATGGCTGATAAATAAAGAGCCAAGACTCGGTCGTCCAGTTGAAGAGAACAGCAGAGGGGGCAAAAGAATGAAGCAGCTCCGAGCCTCCCTCTGGCGCTGTTCATCAGGCCGGGCGAACGAGCCCGAGCTTCACAGCAGCTACCTATCTATCCCGGTGGGTCATAAAAACATATTTATATTTATAAGTGAGGAGGGTCGCGCTCTGCTCCTTCTCTTCGGGGGCCTTCTTTTAATCACGAACACCTGCACACACACACACACACACATACGTATTTCGTACACACACGCAGGAGCCGCAGCAAAGGTACATGGCGAGGCCTACGAAGAGAGAAAAATCGCTGGAAGCTATTGTGTGCACACACAACCAAATGCGGACGAGCTTCTTTATTTAATGTAATATATAATAAACGAATTTTAATCACGTGACGATTTGATTCGGGCTGCTGTGTCTTGTTCTCCCACGACCTACGTGTTAACCCGATCGAGGCGTTGCGCATTATTCGACAGCCAAGTGCAACAACAACAACGAAAAAACAAAAAAATAATTAAAAAAAAAGTTCCCATTTTTATTTGAAAGAAATTGCCGTGTTTTTTTGCGCTAGCGCAAAGACCTAAAATAAAGAAACGACGGCAGGCTGCAGGCGGCGCGGTACATGTACAAACACGTCAATCATCCATCCGAGCAATCCTCCTACTATTTCGGAAAAGGGGCCCAGAAAAACAACACGAAAAAAAGAAGAAGATGGAAGGAATACAAACTTTTGACGGGCACTTTTATTATTATTATATATATGCGTGTAGCTAAGATACGTCTAATGGGTAGAAAAACAAGTCGAAGAAGTAGGGCTGAAACGTTTGGAACAAAAAATATATATATATATATATAAGAATTAAAGATATATAAAGAGAGAGAAGAAGGCGAGATGGAAGGGACCCACCACGATGGGGATGGTGGTGGTGCATTTTAGACAGCTCAGCACCTCGGAGGAAAGAGAGAGAGAAGAGAAGAGGAACGCTGGCGTGTCGGACTATGCTAATGACAGAGCTAGAGCTGCCGAAAAACGCTCAATGAACAAATCCTCAAGCCCTCTTATTTCTCCGACTCTCTCTGCTGCTATGGCTGCTGCTGCTCCTGCCTTTATCGTTCTTACCCATCTCGGTGTTTTCCCCCACACGTTTTTTAAATACAACTTTACCGGCAGCAGTGCATTCACACCTTCAAACAATGGCTGGTAACACCAGCATCAATTGGTATGCATATTACAGAAAAAAGAAAAAGGAAAAAGAAAGAGAGAAGGAGAGAGAAAGAAATCTAAATGGAGAGAAAGAGAAAACGCGACTGATCTTCCGTCGCGAGGACGACATGTTTGGACCCCATCAAACTGTTATTTTCCACTTGGCTCCGGTACTACTACTTCTCTCTTCGTGTATTTTGATCTTTTTTTCTCTTAGACGAAGAGAAAAAGAGTGTGTCGCGCCATCGAAATCACGACACCGTGAAAAATGTCAAAATGTGTCGGCAGCCGTACAACTCTTAAGAGGCCAAGACATTGTAAGAACTTTGAGGGAAACTTCTTTTTTTTTTTACCTTATTCGTGATCGGTAAAAGTTTTTAGTCTTTTTTCCTCAAAAACATTGTGGCGAAAAAAGAGAAAAGTTACTAAGTTGCTGTATAGGGGAAAACGCGCGTCAATCCGTGTCAATCAGTGTGCCAAATGCCACACGGGTGTTTTTTTTATTTTATTTTTTATTTTTTTACCTTCCTGAATTGCTGTGTGCGTGTGTTGTCTGTATTCCTCTCGGGCATTCCAGTATCCACCTAATTAAATCGCGGCATTTGCTCACACAGGCGCGTTAAGAAAAGGAAGAGACGATGGAGTTTTGTTCTTTTTTTCGAAAGGGAGGGAGAAGAGAGAGAGAAAGGCCTCCATTTTCTGGTTCTTCTCGATTCTCGGGAGTGAGAGGAGATCTAATAGGACTTCTGAATCCCCTGGTCGATGAAGAGAAGGGGCCATTC
The DNA here is from genome assembly GCA_022539655.2 of Ceriodaphnia dubia. NCBI lineage: Eukaryota > Metazoa > Arthropoda > Branchiopoda > Diplostraca > Daphniidae > Ceriodaphnia > Ceriodaphnia dubia. The sequence continues at coordinate 1,029,003 of JAKUCG020000186.1, forward strand.
GAAGTACAATGGGGCTGGAAAACGAGAAAGAAGAAGAAGAAGAAGAGACCGGGGTGTTCATTAAAGGCCGAGCTGTGAATTGGGAGGCCGGCTTCTATCGTTGGTCAAACACAGCGGTGGTATGCCCCTCCGCCCGTACCTGTCCAGGTACCACGACGAACTCGAGTGGAAGAAGATGAGCTGTTTAAAAAAGCCAATACCAAAGAAATAGAAGTAGAAAAAGAAAAGACACAGAAAGAGAAAGAAAGAGCATCAGCTAGAAATCTTCACCGCCATACAAGAGCCATGTGCGTATGTGTATACATGTATGCCAGGTTGAAACGAGGGAGCCCCCAACAGGTATCGGAGACAATAAATCAGCTAGGAGGACGCAGCTTGGCCCCAAAGCGCTACGACCCTGGTGCTGCGGAGGAATTTGTAAGCCATCAGCCGAAGGTGTTGATTACAGGGGACCGGTCCACCGCGCGCACCGAAAATTGTAAATAAAAAGGAATAAAGAGGAGGGACACCTAAAAAAAAAAGAAGAAAACCGGTCAGAGTTTGTCCCTTCTCGGACGATCGAAACGTGTCGATCGCAGATTGCTGCTGCCCACCTGTGCCCGCGTATATATATATATATACGACAGGCGAAACATCGCGCCGCCCCGACTCTCTACAGGGCTTTGACTAAAAAGAAAAAAGAAAAGGGATGAGATGTATTATTGACGCTATTCAAATCGGGTTTTTTCCCACTTCCAATTTAGTTTTGGTCGCCTTTTTTTTCGTCTTTGAGATTTCACATCAGTAAGGCGGTCGAACGGGTCAAACAGCATCATCCCTTTATTTTATGGTTTATGACAGAACGGTAGCACTGAATCAACTTGCGTACGAACACACACACCTGTTTGCTATCATATTTATTTTTTCTTTTTTTGTTAAGAGAAGAATTTCTATTTTTTTTTTCACCGGATGTCAAAATGCGGGACTTGTCCGTCCTGGTCGTAAAAATTCCGACAAGAAAATGGTCGGCGCGCGCACAGCCAGTTGCGAGATTGTCCGCCCACGGAGATGAGCGCAACATTTGATCAAACAGAAAATCCGTTGAAAGAAAAAATGTGTTGAAAATTGTTCAAAAAAGGCTGGAAAATATTTTCTTTATTTAGAAAATATCTCGCTACGTTTGTAATACGTACGAGATACATCCGGCTGACGGCTAGAAAGCGTTTACGGGATATTTCCAGGTGTAATAAAGGGCCGCGCCGAGAAATGTGTAAAAGATACAGATGGAAGAAGAAGAATATACCATGAATAAAAAATAAAAACAACGCTCGGCGGTCAAGCAAATAACGAAACACAAAAAAAAGTATCTTTTTTTCGGAGGGGAGCAGAAAAGCGCGGAATCGAAAGCCAAAAGAGAGAGAGAGAGAGCGCGCGCGTTGGCATTTGCCGCCACTTTGGAAGACGACCTCCTGTTGTTCGTATAGCGAGAAAACGTTTTGCCGCGTCCGCGGAATAGCTCGTCACAAATCAAAAGAGTATCTATATGTACTATAAACCCGTGTGTGTATATGTGAGCGCGCGCGCGCGCGAAAGAAAAAAGGTAGACGAGAAAAGGGCGTGAGATGCTGCAGCCCTTTTTCAGCAGATTCATCCCGCAGTGCCGTCGCATTATCAACACCTCTCTCTCTCTTTCCAGCTCGCTCTCCTTCCTATTTTTCCTTTCTCATTTCGAAAAATAAAGAAAGAAAAAGATGAAAAATTCCCCATTTTTATTGATGGCCACGCCGACTCGGCGGATTCCACGAAGAAAAAAAAGGAAGAAAATAAACAATAAAAAAGATTCTCGACACCGCAATCACGCGGTGATATCCCCGCTTCCCCTTCGTCTGTTGATACCGCGATCACGAACCCGTTAAAAGGTAAAAGAGAGAAAGAGAGAGAGAGAAAATATAAATGAAAGGTCATTATTTGGTTATGACCTGTCGTCGTCGTCGTTCCTGTTCGGTTCGTTTGGATTTATATTGTAAAAAAAGGGAAGAAAAACATCTGGTCGCAGCGCCCGATCGTGTCTCTTATTGGCAGGGGGTTTGCGATTTCCAACATCAGATCGGCCATGAAAAAGTGGAAAAAGAGGATCGAAAGAACCAATCGTTCAGGGCTGTTGTTGTTTTTTTATTGCCATTTCATCAAGTCAACGGAGGGGAGTCAAAGGTGTCCGAAGGTGTCGGCCTCCTTCAAATTCGAACGGCGAAATAAACCGTTACATTTTCGCTTTTATGTGTTTGGTTCTCTCGGAACGTTTGTGCTGGAGTTGCACGCGGATGCATAGGAGAATAATAACATCACACTGCCTGGCCGTGTGATGTGTAATGAAGTCGGTAACCGAGCAAATATAAAAACAACATTTTCCGTCCAAAAGAAGAGAATAAACGAAATACCTTTCCTTCTCTCTCTCTTGAAGAATTTTCTTCTTTTTTCTTCAAAGACGGGAAAATAAACCACAAACCGTCGAGGAAATCGATCGTTATCATTTGACTTTCCAAGTGATGGGGGGGGGGGGGAATAACCCACTATATATATTGAGGGAGGAGTGTACGAGGGTCTGATGGCCCAGGTGAGTTCGCATGGGGAGGAGTAGTCAGGGAATGTCGGCATCTTCCAGGTAAAACGGCTTAGCACACAGAACGAATAAGTTGCCGAGAGAAAAAAGGGCATTCGGCGATGAAAGATGAGAAAGAGGCCAACCATCGCTGCTGCTGTGTGTATTGCATGTCGAATAATGGAATGAAAAAAATAACGCCGAGTCAGTTGTATAACACTAGCGGTCTTATGCCGGGCGCGCGTGTGCGCGTCCGTACTGCCAATAATGGTACGAAGAGCGGAGGAGGCGATAGAAGAGCGAGAAAAAGGTGGTGGCCGATATAGCCGGCAGCATCGATGAGCTCTAGAATCGGAAGAAAATCCAGTGCAAAGAAGCCGAAGCACACCTGTTTTTTCTCGGTCTCTTCTGTTTCTTCTTCACCTTTCCTTCTTATTTATCCCCTTATCGCTTTCTGCTCCCTGAGTGCGCCTGTGTGTGGATATCTATACGCGCGCCGTATCATATAGGAGAAGCCAGCAGCAGCAGCTATATAGCCGAGGTGGAACATTCCAAACAGCCCGAGATGACAATGGGCATTATCGTAAATCGACAAAAAATAAAGCTTTTTTCTTTTTTTCTTTTTCTCTCTCTTCTTCAATTCCTTTTCTCTCCGCCGGGCCCCTCGAAAAAAACGCCCCGTCTTTTCACATGCACACATTTTTACAGTATATATACACATGTATATGGATATATCGATACGTATATTTATATTATATGACACCCACCGCGTCCCCATCGCCGCCGACGATATACCGCCACCAATGCCACCGCCGCCGCCGACGAAAAGAAATCGATTGGCTTATAGTGCGCCGCAGAGTGTGAGGCGTGACCGGCAAATTGCGCCTGTTCGCTCGTCGTTTTTTCTTTCTCTCTCTCTTTCCTTTTTTCTTTGCTTTTCCAAAAAGCACAATAGATATACGGAACCCTCGTTTTTATTTGGATTTTTCGACGTCAGCCGGCTAGCAGGAACTCGGCAACCAAAAGTCTTGGAAAGAGAAAAAAAAACGGCTGCTGGTTATTATTTCGCTGGAATGTTCCATGTGACTCTGTGAACTGTTTGCGTGTCCTCTGCGTTACGCATTACGGCACAGGGCGCGGTAATGGTCGTGTCGAAAGATGGTCGCCTCTTTCTCGACAAGTTACGACAAGCAGAGGCCTATTCTCCGACGTAGGCCTTGTCTCTTTTCAACTCTCTGTTGATATATTGAATGGCGCGTAGGCTCTTCTCCAGCACCAGACAGAGTCGTATATTTCGACGCTGCGCAGTCTATATAGACAGCCGTTTTCAAATTGGTCACGGTCTCCGTATTGTGTATAGATATATGGTACTGAACAGCGGACGGACGGACAACAACAGCAAATAGATGCCGGCTGATCGGCTCTGGGCTTCTTTTGCGGTCTTTCAACGGCAGACGAGGACACTGTCACCAATCGATCGCAAATAGAATGGACGAGGAGATAAGAAAAAGAGGGCTCGAAAGTCCCCGAACCGTGTCGACTAAAAGGTCGGAACTTTAGCGACAATATTGGATGTTGATAGTCGGCCTATTGCGCCCTGACTTTTCCTTTTGACTACAAAAGCCAAAGTTAGACTATTCTTTACACCTTCTTCTTTTCATGTTTTTCCTTCCCTTTTTTTAATAATACTCTATCCCGGCCTGAAACGACGTGCCAACACAAGTTTGTTCAACTGTATCAAGGGAACCCACTTGACCATTATTACACGGCTGGCCTTTGTGTAGCGCGCGCGCGTCTTGACGGTCTGCCTTGGCTATTACAACTGGCCAAACTCTGTAGAGAGTCCAGACGGACAGAGTACTCGCTATAGATGCGAAGGCTATAGCATCTATAGATAGTTGTAGATAAATGCTACCGGCGCGGATCTATATATGTACTATACAACAACCAATTTTCCCATTTTGCGTTTTTATGTGGAAATGCGTTAAATTGGAAGCAGGAGCCAGGAGGGACGAGGTGAAAACATTTTCCCAGCATTATACGACAGGATAAAGGCTCGTTGGAAAACGGGCGCTCTGGTATGCTCGCCACGGCGAACCGAAAAACCGCATAACGATCCGACGAAGCGAAAAGGGAAAAGAAGAGAATTCCAATTGGAATCAATACTAAAACAAACGGATGGCTGTTTCACTGCTCTTTGCGCGTAATAGGTAAACAACAGCACGAAAACAAGGATCTATAAAAATAGAAGGCGACGACGACGGCTGAGAGTCACACAATCGAAACGCAGAAAACGAAAGGGAAAGAATAAGAAAACAAAACTATTTTATTACAGAGGGAGAGAAAAGAAACGAAGAAAATACATCGAAGCGAACCTCCGCCACCTTCGGAAAAAAAGGTAAAAAAAAAAAAAAAAACGAAAAAGAAAAAACCTCTGGCCCAGACAGCCTGGCGGCGGAACAACACTCATTTAAAGCTCCTTCGGCGGCTTATTTCCACACACACACATATATATATATATGTATCTATATACATGTGTGTATGGGGTCTCTTTTCTTTTTCTCTCTTTATATTTTTCCCTTCGACCCTTCATTGGAACCACCGCCACCCTTTTCTGTTCTCTCCCCCTCCATTCCACTTAAAACACAGCGCGCAGCGGCAGAGTCGGAGAGTCTAGAAGAGAAAGAAAAAAAGAGATTCTCCTCACCAACAGCAGACGTTCCGGCGGCGGACACGTCGTAAAAATCGTAAACACAGAAAAAAGATGGTTGTACAGACACATAGACAGACATGCATTCACACACGGGGCGACGGGCACGCGCTTTTTTCTTACCCCAAACGGACCCGGGGTGAAAATGTGGAATGGAGGAATCCGACCCTTTTCTTAATTGAAAATTCACGGGAATGAATTAAAAACGAGGCAAAAATTCGATTAAATTCATTTATTAAAATTTGAGTTCGACTGCTGATTGTAAATCGCCCGTTTATGGTGCTGGTGGAAATCGGCGTTGACCATAAGTGTCGAGGGTGGAAGAACAGGTTCTAATACATATAAAATACATTGGGAAAACTCTTTTGCTTTCGTGTTGGCTCATTTGAGAAAATGAGGAAGGCGACCTATTAACTCACGAAGCAGAGAGAGAGAAACAGAGAAAAACAGGGAGTTGGAAAAGGGCGAGGGAGGAATCAAAAGTGTTGTCCCGTTGATGAATCACTTCTATTGCCGCTGCCGCCGATGCCGCCGCTGCCGTCAATGTGGGAGCACAACTTTTGAGCGAAACACAGCCTAATAATCAAGAAAATGCGCAGCAGCAGCAACCAGTATAAGCTAACTTCTTCTTTCTTCTTACGAAGCCGGCCCATAATCCGTCTCTCCGTGGTGCCGGTGACCGAACGAAATGAATCATAAAATCGCCAACGGCTGGTTCTCGCCGGTATATTTGTTTGTTGTCCGAGCGGCCACTCTCCGTCCGCCGTGATGAAGACTGATGACACGCGGACGAAAAAAACCCGAAGAATGGCTCATCGCTATGTGGACCTTTTTCCAGCCGGACTCCACAAAAGCCGCCGGTTATTTATTCAAATGGATGGCCTACAACGTTTGTTAGTTTCTTCGTTTGGTTTCCACCGTGATTCGATTCATTTTCTAGTCCCTTGACTTCTGCATTCCACTCGGAGGTACGTGTAAAAGCTGGCCCAGCTAGGCGCCCCCCTTTATTGGAACTGCTGGCGTTCCGCAGAAACGTCAAGGACCAGTGCCGGTGCATCAGCTAATTGGATCGTCGCGACCGGCAGCATCAGGCGGATGTAGGGCAGAAAAACAAAAGGCAGTCGCGTTCGTTTGAACCATTCCGTTATCATTTATTGCGTGTTGCAACTAGCACGGACATAAACAACACTCGCACAGAGAAACAAATGAAACGGACACAATCACATGAGAGGAAACCGAGTCGAGGGAGAATATATACTATATTATACATATAAAAGGTTATCCTCTCTTCCATCTCTTCTTGCCGCCGTTGTCTCTGTATAATGAATCACATCATTCAAACGCAACGGGCCGGTGCGCGCATCTCTCTTCGGAAACATGTAACACGTTAGTAGTGAAACGGAATGCACAGCACACGAAAAGGTCGAAGCCGGGCAGGAGCCGACGATGCCGTCCCTCCATATCAACACACACTATGGGCTATATATAGTATCGATAGCTTTTATCTGCTGTTGGTTAAGCAGTACTTGGTAGTAATGAATTACTTTGGAATAGCGAGGCAATGACGCGGACAAAAGATTCAAAAAAAAAACACCAAAAAAGCTGGATGTACAAGCTGATCGTGTATGCGCGAAAACACACGGAAATAATAATCAAAAAGAAACACGTTGTATGTATAATGAATGTTGTTTTTTTCAAGTGCTTTGTCTTTTTTACAATTACAAATTATATAATAGGTTTGCTGTGTTCGGGGGAAAGGTGCCGGCCCGACTGCGCGAATGGGGAACAATAAAAGAGGGGAAATAATATGAAATCTGTTTTTTTTCTTCAACTTTTTGCAATCTCTTCTTCTTCTTTCGTCTTTATATTACACGTAGGCTTTGAATTATTGGACTTTGTGAGACTTTGTGAACGATTTTCCGGCGGCTTTCAGGTAGTAGTCGTCGCCGATGGCTGATGATGGTGAAGATCGCCGCCGGAGAGTCAAATGGATCTCAGGTTAGGACTGAAGCGAAAGACGCCGTCTTTACTTTTCGACGAGTCGGCGTCAGGGCTTGGGCTTAAAAAAACACCGGCGTGGTGTAGGTGGTGGTAGTGATGCAGGTTGGACGCGGCCGGGTGTTGGTGGAGAGGTGACGACGGCTGCTGCTGTTGCTGCCTCTGGCTGTGATGGACGACGGATGGGGACAGCGGGCTTGGCTGCAGTTTGTCCCGGCTGCAGTCGGCCGCCGTCAGAAAGGGATGCGGCGGATGCGCCGATCGGAACCGGGAAATGATCCGCGATTCCTCCTCGGCGGAGGAGAGTTGACGAGGGCTTCTGGGTGATGCCGGCGACAGAGACGACGGCCTGCAGTCCTCTTTAGCGGGCGCGTCGCCGCGATTACTGTGCCGGGCCAGCCCTAAAAAAGCAGCCGAGGCGGCGGCGGCGGCTGCTGCGGCAGCGTAGGGGAACATCCCGTGGAATTGCTGGTGTTGAGGCATTCCGGAGTAGGGAGAAGCTCCCGATGGAGCCATTCCGGCGTAGGCCATATAAGACGGAATGGGCATCAAGAGATGGGCAGGCTGTTGAGGTGAAATTCGGCTCTCAACCGGCGACGGTTTGGCCGATGGCGGCGTCATCGTGGCAGGACGTTCGTTTTTTAACGGAGTCGAAGTGCCGGTCGGTCGTGAAACATCTTCGGCGTCTTCAGCTTCGATATCGACTTCCGACTCGTCGTCGGACGGAACCGGCGACGATGAGGAGGAGGAATCGGATCCGTCGAGGAGCAACATGTCATCGACATCGTGTTTTGTCTGTTTAATTGGCGGCTGCTCGTCATCGGACGAGTCTGAATCGTTGGCGATGAGGCTGGCGATGGTGAAGGACCTCTTGGGCTTGGCGGCCGCTTCCGTCGGCGAAGAGAGACTGGTAGTATGACTGGTGAATTTACCTAGCGGCGACGGTTGCTGCTGCTGCTGGTGTTGGATGACGGATCCGAAGCCGCCGTTGCCGTGATTATAGGCCTGGTAGGAAGGCGGAGATCCCATCGCCGGTGTAGGTCCGTGAGGATGGAATCCGTGGACACGCTGTTGGGCGGCAGCGGCCGCGGCGGCCATCATCGCCGGAGTAGGGTGGCTGGCCGCAGCTGCAGCTACAGCCGCTGCCATGGCGGCCTGGTTGTAGGCGAAGCCCATTCCGTAAGGGATGGCCGGATAGGCCGTCATGGGACCGCAAGTCGGCATGTTTGACATGGCCGAGGCTACCTGGGCCGCTGCTGGTGGTGCCGGTAAGCTGCTGGCATTGTGTTGCGGCTGCTGGACAGGCGAAGGCAGCGGAGATGGTCCCCTGGGTGCCGGGCCCGCTGCCGTCGGCGTGGATGCTCCTTGATGCCCAGGTGTGCCATTAGCTCCGTTTTGCTGCTGCATCATTCGGTTCATGCTGGACAGAGCGGCCAACTCCGTCTCCAACAGGTCCTTGTCGGCTTTGTGCAACTTGAAGCGCTTGCGACGACGCAAAAGTGAGCCGTTCTCGAACATGTTGATGGCGTGCGGGTGGAGGGTCCAGTAGGCGCCTTTGCCGGGCCGGTCGGGGCGTCGCGGCACTTTGAGGAAGCAGTCGTTGAACGACAGGTTGTGACGCAAGGAATTCTGCCAGCGCTGCGTGTTCTTCCTGTAGTAAGGGAACCGCTCCATGATGTAGCGGTAGATGTCGGCCAGCGGCAGCATCCGCTCCGACGACGATAAAATGGCCATCGCCGTCAGGGCGATGTAGGAATATGGTGGCTTCTGGTCGCCGTAGCTCTCGCGACATGGACGAGGCATTTTTTCTGTTGAAATTTGGGGGATTTTGAAAATTCAAAACTTGAGAAAACACGGCGATTCTTCGAAACTGCTGAGATGATCGTTCAATCACGCATTCAAATAGCGCACAGAGCTCACTGAGTCACTGGTAAATACGCAAATAGTGTTTGACAGTTGACAGAAAGAACAAACGGTGCACAGATGTGATGGCTGTGATAGAGAAGCTGCTAGTCTGAAAGCACAGGCTCTTGGTCGAGATGTTGCCTGCAACACGGTCGGTGATACAATGTTTAGTTCCAGTGGCCAACTCGCTCGAATATAGCAGGGCCGGTTGGAGGTGGAGTGCTGTGAGAATCCTCTATCTTTCTCCTATCGTCGGTGCGAGACTCCGCCTCTGAAGAGTCGAGACAAGGTGCGCCCATTGGCCGCCCGGTCGAGGCCAATCGAAAGCCTCTCCGACTCGGCTCTCACTCCTGGAACGGAGTAGGCAAAGAGGAGGGTAGGCGTAAAGCCTTCCCACCTTCGCTTTTCCTTTTTTCTATTTTTTTTTTCGAACCGATTGTCTGGTTATATATCCTATCTACCTTTTTTGTGTGTGATTGTAACTTTTGGTCTAAGCAGGCCATTTGGATGCAAGAGTCCACATGGCAACGATAGATCTGAAAACAAAAAAAAATCCCCTGCAGCCACGGCAGTTACAAACTAGATCAAAAATGGTGGAATGATACGTATATATAAAATGCAGCAAACGACAACAACACATTCACGCGGCGAGCACACGCGAGAACTTGGGCGCCGAGCTATAAAGTCGGATGAATAATAATAAGACGGGGGGCGATTCGACCGATTGAACGTGCGGCCGCCCTCGATTTCGACGCGTGAATCGGCGACCAACCCGACGAGGAGACATCGGCAGCTGCATAAGTGGTTACAACAGCAGCAGCAGCATATATTAAAAACTTTCGGAATTGGAACTGAAAAAGCCGACAGTCTCGTCCATTTCCCACCAAAAACTTCAATTTTTTTTGTCTTGTCGTTTTTCAACAACAACAAAGAGAGAACGGTTAAAGTGAAGAGGTTTTTTCTCCTTCTTCTTCCATGTTTTCCGTGTCATCGACAATCGTAAAAATTTGAATAACCCCTAAGTGACTATTTAGCGCCGATCGTCAAGGAAGCCAAGCGCAAGCATCAAAAAGCCGGATTGGGAAAATGCGTGCGCGGTTGAAACGCGCTTTTTTCGCCTCTTGTGGATATCAAATCCCCAATAGGAATCCATCAAGGGATGGATGTAAAAAAATACAAGAAAAGGAGAGAAGAGAAATAATAGAAAAGAAAGAAAAGAATAAGGACTCACCGCGCGCGGTTATATTATTGTGTGTTGCCGAAGAAGAAGCGTTTCTGGCTTTTCTTTTTCCCTTCTTCTACCTAATACACCAAAGAAAAAAAAAAGAGGAATCTTTCTCTTTTCTCTCTTTTGATTCTTCTCCTTTCAACCCCCCTCCAAAGTTCCAATTATATAGACAGGTTGGTTCTTTATACTCGTATTGATTCCTAGTGGATATAGGCCTTATTGAAAGAGGGAGAAAGAAAGATCGGGGGTGGTGCATGGTGGTTGGGAGGTCAGCCAATCTCCCTTTTCTTCTTCTACACTTGGATGGCAGTGCATAGTATAAATATACTGAGGACTATGTATAGGGCTACGTGCGCACCGTGTAGTTGCTCCGGTTTTGTTGGGTCTTGGACCAACTCGTTCCATCGAGGGTTACTTTTTTTTTTCTCTTGGACTAGTGTTTCTTCTCTTTTACCTTCACCACCCCCTTACGACCCGACTGACAGGTCTCCAATCACGTTTCACACCTCGGCCTGGCAGAATCCCTCTGACCCTTTGCCGCTAATGACCTGGTACACAACAACCGCACTCGACGGGGGGTTGCGCGCGCTCTTCGTCCCCCCCCCCCCGAAGGAAACTTTTCTGGGGCGCAACGAGAAGAAGAACCCATATAGGGCTGTATACATTCGATGGAAGAAACACAGAGACCCCTCCTATGCCAGCCCCCCGGTCTCCTCTCTTTTTCTTTTTTCCACGAAAGTAAAAATGAAAATCGATTGTTTCCCCAAGTTCTTCTTCTTCTTCTTTTTATGTATAGATATAGACTCTAGGTGTATATATATGGCTCTAGGGTCAGCTCAGGTCAGCGGCTCCGTCCAGTCTGTCAGAGCGACATAGGATCGCCCTCTGAAACAGGGCACACATAGTCCCTATCATGACCCAAGACTTTTTTTCTTCTTTTATTTTTTTTTTTTGGTTGAGGGTTCTGTGTACTGGTTAGTGGTTATTCGATTTTTTTTTTTCAGTTTTTCTTGGTTAGCCAAAAAGGGTCAGCGGGAGTTCTTGTTCTAGCTGTATATATGTATATGATTGACCCCCCTGCGTTTACCCCCTTCGCCACAACCCCCTCCCTCTTCTCTCACACTTTGTGAGGCTGAAATCTGCTGCTGCATAAGTTATGCAGTGCTTATTCTATCGCCTCTGCGCTTGTTCAGAGCAGCAGCAGCAGTCATTCCGTTTTTAAACGGCTCGGATCTTTTTGATCCGTGCCCCCGCTGATCGCCCGGGCTATAGGCTATAGGTATATATGACTGACCGTATAATAGATCCGATCGATCCAAAGCCTTCTCCTCCTGACACGTTGCTCGCTGCTGGAGAGAAAGGATCGAGTCGAAGAGGAGGAGGAAGAAAGAAAAGAGAAAAAAACAAAACCGGTTCGTCAATTGGTTAGACCTATTTTCTTTTTTAGCACGTTGAAATATGTGCAGTACTATCTACATTGTAAACTGGAGAGAAATCCGTGTAACGAGCACTGCGAGGGGTGTGTGTTTTTACTTGCCAACTAGGTAGGCGATTGGATATTGAGGATTATCATCCCTTTCTCTTCTTCTTCTCCTTCTTATAGAAAAATTGCTTTGTCTTTTAGTTGCTTGAAAGGAAATCTCGAGGTGTAATAGGATTAAAGTTGAATTTGACCAGAAGACGAGATAAGTAATTGAAGCTGGCGGTCTGTTTGTCAACTTGGAAAATTCGATAATAATTGCCACCACCTGGGATAGAGAGAAGAACAATGAAACTTCTTACAAAACAATCGATTGTTCGTGACGTTAGGAATCGACAGGAAAAAAAAACATTCAATATTCGTGCTGCTTACAGTTGTAAATATGCTCCGAGTCATCTTCTAGATTTCATTTCTTTTCTTGTTCTCGAAACTCTTCTCTGTTTTTTTTCTTCGTTTTCTTCTTCTTCTTCTTTGATTTTTTTCTTTTTCATTTTCTCCGTGTTGCGGCCTATTGGGAGGGATGGAGAGTTTGAGAGGGAGTTTGGGGGGTTGAACTCTTGGCCCAAGGTATAAGACCTTGTGACTCGACGCAGGGGGTCTGGGCCCAGGTGTGAAACGTTTGGGAATCTCTGGGATGATGGTATACATATATATATGCTGTGCAGAGCTAGCTAGCTATACATATATATATATATATATATGCATGTGTGGCATGGGGGGCAATGGGACGAACATCAGGTGTCGTTTCTTGCCTCTCTTAACCTGTAAAATAACATACCCCCTCTTGTTCTTTGGCACTTCTTCAAAGACAGTGGGGGCGAGAACGAGATGGAGACTGAGAGAGAGAGAATGAATAAGCCTACTGGGCAGATTTATCTATACTACGTATTCACTCTGGTTCGAAACTCCCACCCCTTCGTTCCCCCCTCCGCACAACCCTCGCTTGATGGAAATGAGCGGACAGGGCCCCGAAAAGAGAAAAGAACCAAGAAGAATTCTCTCCTATTTTAAGACAATTCCCGCGCGCGTAGGAGAAGAAGAAGAAGAAAAAAACTATTGAAAGGTTTTCGAACACTTTTTTTTTTCTGTTAATTCTTTTCAAACTCTTTTTCTTCTTCTTCTTCTTCGTTTTCTTGGAAATGCTACAGATGATAACAATAGGGAAGAACTTGGCATTTCTTCTCCCAATCGCCCCCACCGCATCCTCGCGCAACAACACGGCCGGCTCTCTCTCTCTCTCGGCCAGCGCGCGAGACAACAATAACAAACTAGTCAAAACCTGCTTGTTTAGAAATGTTTTTCCGAGTCGTTATAACGCCATTAACGGGATCCTTCGAAACGTCGCCTTACCTTCTTTAATTTTTCTTCCTTTTTTTTTTCTTCTTCGTCTCCTTTTTTTTGTGCGTTGTTGTTACCTCTCCTAACGCCCGAGATGGATCGATGTTGGCCTGCGCCTCCTCACTGAGAGAGCATGACTATACGTGAACTTTTTACCAGATAGGCTGACGTACACAACTGTGTAGCGTGAAGAAGAAGAAAAAGAGAGAGGCGACAGTCCATTCTATCCTTGGTAGCCTACGTAGTACATTGAAAACAGCCAAAATAAAATTCAGTCAAAAAGAAAAGATTTTCAGTGTCTTTTTTTTTTTTTCCGGTTGCAGCGCAGTTTGCGTGTTGTCCAGCTCTAAATATGTACACATGTTTATTCCGAGACGGGCAACGTCATCGTGGCCAACGAGAAACAATAATAACACGACGACAGGAAACGTTAGTTATAGGATGGGATATATGTATATTATTCATTTGACGAGAGGAAGGCTCATCATTCAATCACGAAGCGCCAAGTGAGAATTCCCAGCAGCTAGCGGGAATTATCTTCTTATAGTTATGCCGCTTCGTAGGTACGCTATTATATCTTAGCTATCTGCCGCTGACCGGTTGCTTGGCTCGGAAAAAGGGAATAGAGATACGTTACTATACGTTCCGTGCTGCGGGCTTTTTTATCGGATAGACTCTCACTTCCAAACAACCTCACATATAAGAAGCCTTTGTACTTGGCTCGGCGCGACGGGCCTCCCACGCCTTCGCTCTGCCGTCTGATTGAATGAATACATTTGAATCGAGTTAACGTCGGCGTAACAATATTTCATCCGGCAGCAGTTACGTCTCTGTTGCGTTCTGTTTCTACGCGCGTCGGCGTTGCAAGTATATATATTCGTCGAACAAGAAGAAGAAAAAGAGGAAAAAAAAGCGGGATACTATATAGTGAAGCCATCAAAAGAAGTTTTCGCTCTCGAAGAAAAGAGCTTATTGCCACTTTGAATGTATAATAGCACCGAGCTCTGAACGAGTCGAACCGAAACGAAACGACACATATTATTTGAAACAGATTAAACATCCTTGCGGGAGAGATATGTATGGAAAAGGAGTTTGCTGAGCGTGCTCTCCTATATTCGTGTCTTGTATTGGATGGTGATGGCTAGCGTGAGTCACGTCAAACGCCATTGTTGAGTCAACCCAGCACCAACCGTGAAGAGGGAAAAATCTCGGGCCGATTGGTTCCTCCAGACCTTCTTTTTGCATATTGTCTCTTTTTCTCTCTCGTTTCGTTTCTTGCGACTGCCGCCAATAAATAACCAAAACAACAATGTCTCCGGAACGGCAACAGGGACAACTAAAACTCGGTGACAAATACTAGAGGAGAACGTATATCACAAGAAGCGAACCAAAAAAGTCTTTCGCCGTTCCTCAACTGTTTTTCTTTTCTTTCTTTCTTTGGAAATGTCATTCTTTATATATATTCGCTCTGTGAGATGAGGTAGGTGTATATACATAGAGAGGTGCGTGCGTGCATGTGTGTTTGTGCGTCGCTGGTTGAAATACCCGAAGTGGCAGGTCACGACCGAAGATCATCCATCTTCTGGATATAAGGAACGAGACATTTGGAGAGAGGAAAAAAACGTAAAGAGAGAAGTTTGTGTGTAGTATGTGTGTGGGGGTAGAAAGAGAGAGAGACTCGGAGAAGAGCACCGAATCCCATCAGAGCCTTATATGAATAAAGAGAGAGAGAGAGAACCTCTGGAATAGATGATGGTGATTGGCAGGTTTGTGTTTGCAACGTCAAGGCAACAACGAGCAACACGCCGGGACGTCCGCTCTCATCCTCGACCAACCAGCACCCCGGTCCGCTCGCTCGCTCTCTCTCTCTCTCTTGATATCCTCCTCTATGCCTTCGGTGAAGAGTGAAACGCTCCTATCTCATCTCTCTGTCTTGTTTTCTCCTTCTCCTTCTTCTTCTTTTTTCTTTCTATAAATACGTAAGGACAAACGAGCCCACCAATCCATGAAAAACTCTGACTGGCGCGTTATTGAACTTGCACGCAAAGGAAAATCGTCATTTTTTTTGTTGTTGTGTTTCTTCTTCCTGACTTTTTTCCTTGTTATTTGCCCCGTGCTGCTGCTGTCGCTACTATAGCAGTTGTTTTTCAAAGCGGTTGCTGCTGATGCAGCGGCATAAAGGGCCAAGTACAGAGAAGAAGATTGGAATAATCAGTCGACCTGCCACAAACGTCATCGCTCATCGCCAAAATGCTCGAGCGCGCAACGCCGAAAAATTCTCAAAATCGATTTTTGCCGGAATATTTTTCACACGTAAGCCAGGACTACACTGGATGTGTGTGTGCTGCATGCGCCGAATCGAGAACCATTCCTGGTTGATGGTCTTCATCATCTGGAGAAATAAGGTGGTTTATATACACAGGCCGACTATTATACCGAGAACGCAACAGGGGAATGATGACTCTGAACTGATGCATCCACTGATTGCTTTTCTCATCTATAAAAGATCAATCGGTTTACCTTTCTTCTATATTTATACATATCTGCTCGTTCCTTATTTCTTCGTCTTTTATTTTATACTTCTTTTTCTTTTTGCGCTATACATTTTCTTCTTCTTCTTCTTCTATTATTTTCTTGTTTTCGAACTCAAATCGTCGCGGGTGGCTTGTCATTTCTCTTAATGGTCGTGAAATTTCAAATCAGCCCGTAATAACAACGCGAACGAATGCCCAGAGCGTTCTTCTGTTTGTCGAATTCGTCACGGCGTCGAATGTGTATAGTTGTGTGTGTGGTGGTGCAACTGCCGGAGAGTCGGATCCTACTAAACGGCATCTAATGACCGGCTTTTTTTTCTCTTTTTCTCTCTTTCATTTTTTTCTCGTATCCCTTCTTCGTGTTGTTTCTCGGTCTCGAAAAGCTAATCAGACGTAATGACCGAAGTCGTCCCATTGGCCAAAACAGCCGGCAATCGTTTTTCTTTCTCTCTTTCCCACTTTCTCACCCCTTCCGATGGATTGTAATAATCATTTCTTTGTGTTGCGCTCTGTGTGTGTGTGTTTGAGAGACAGCAGCAGCAGCAGATGTGGCGTGAATACGGGCGGCAATTCACGCGGCGGACGACGACGATTGTTAGCCTACAAAAGAAAAGAGGAAACAAAACGTGCGGCTAACTACAGCGTACACGTACGCTGCAGAATTGCAATTTCACGGCAGATCACCGGAGTTTTAGGAAATCAGAGTACTATTAAATAGCGGTGGGTACCGAAACAAGGGGCAGACATTTGTAGGAGAATAAGAGGAAAGATTGTAGAAATTGCGGCCTATAACGGAGGCCTCTTCATTATCATGAAATAATCGAATTCTCTTTTCTCTTTTTGATTTTCTTTTCGCTCAAGGTAGATGTACCCTACCGAACCGTGTTTATTATACAGAAAGGAGGTGGGTATATCGGAGCCGGTCGAACGGCGCGGGAAAGAAAAATATTTGAAAATATAAAAATTCTGTCTCCCTCCCCTCTTTCACAAGAGTTTCAAACTGATTTCTTATGGGGTTTTTTCTTCTTCTTTTGTGTTTTCTCTTTCGCCAATGGCCGATAGAATGGAATAATATAGAGGGGGTCCGCTCATTCTTCTCTGAAAGCTCCGTGAAATTCCCATATACATCCACCATAGTGCTGTATATATATATGTATATATATATTTGATGTTTTTGGCGTGGTGGTGTTGGTGGGTGAGAAGAGGTGGAATGTCTTGGAGGGAGGAAAATTGGTCATCAGGTCTTGTTGTGAGCGGCATGTGGGGGGGGGGGGGGAGTATGGTTGGTTGGCTCTCTGGTTGGCCAGGGAAGTGTGAATTCTCACACCCAAAAAAGAGACTGGCGCGCGCTCGGCTGGCCGAAACAAGAAGAGGCGAGAATGAGAGAAATCCTCTTCAAACATGATGGATCTCGAGTGTTTGTTAGCATTTTAATTAAGCGTTGATAACAAATCGTTGGAAGCAGTGGGGAAGACACGTGACGGGGCCGGAGATTTCTGGTCATATATGTATATAGAGAAGGGGCGCGGAGGGCCCCCTTGTGCACCTCTTCTGCTCAGTCAGGGCGAGAACGTTGTAAGAAGAAAAGACCCAAAAGCAAAAAGAAAAAAAAATATACAAACGAAGAGAAAAACCTCAAACGCGGGATCGACGTCATGCAAACAAAGTCATTGATCATCTGTGTTGAAGGTGTGAGGCATCCCGCCATCTTTCCAACACCTTTTCCTCTCCCCCTCATTCTGACTCTATAGGATAGCAAGCAAGGATTTTCGTATGAATAATATTTGCCGTCCGACCGAATCCCGCATACGGTACCGTATGTATAACGATGTACAAGTCCATGGACGAGCACGGCGGCATCTTCGGAGGGAAAAACACGCAGCATCATCATCTGGCTGTATATAATATTATCTGTAGAGCGCCCGCGCGCGCTGGCGATGCCTTTGCCTGGCCCTTATCTGTATGCATTTTCGGATGAATATGATTTTACAGATATGTCTGTTATTCTTGTTTTCCCTTCATCTTCGTGGCTTCTTCTACCTGCGATCCATTCAATCAGTCGGGGCATCCGGTATTAGATACACATAGATGAAATGATGGACTTGGATTCACTCGGCGGACGAGACACCTCGGCGGGCGCACGCTGGGGGTTTAGCCGACCGTTGTATAGGCTATAAGTTTTTCCTCTTGGATCTTGCGGAGGAGAACAGTTGCGGCGCAGACTATTTCAGTCGCATTCTTTCTTTCATAAGAGAATTTGTCTCTCTTTTTCTCGTCGTTTAATATACAAACGCCATTTGCACGGACGTATCGAACCGGAAAATTGCCGCCTGTGTAACCCGCAACGCATCGCGAGAAACTGCCTCGTCTATAACCTACGTCTTTTTATTTTCACATAAATAACATTAGCGCAGGTAACTTCACACATGTTTAACACTGACAAACACAACGATTTCCAGCATTTTTCATGTTTGCCTTCCTTTTTTTCTTTCGTCTCGAGCGGTGACGAATTTTCATACAGTGGCCGCGGCGGATAACTGGAAAAATTGGAATGAGTCGACATTTGTAGATTAGAGAGAGGGGAAAAAAGAACTGACGAGAAATGAGAAACAATAGTTGTTAGCAACGCGCCCGACAACAAAAGACGACCGGAAAAGAGCTTCAACGAATTTTTTCCGATGCACAATAGATTAACGTAGCCTCTTCTACTTTCGTCAGCTGAGTGCTGAGGTATAGGGCGCGATCCCGTGGAATCAAACCATAACCCTCCGCTTGTCACCTCATTCATTCGATTTCTTTCTTTCTTTTTTCCAAAAGTTTTCCAGATTATTATTCATATTGTTTTTCTCCATCGGGCTGCATGGGGCTATGTGCATCACGTCCGTCGACGGGGAAGAGGAAACGGGTGCTCCTCTTTTCTTCGCGGGCGGAAGTTCTTCCCGTCTCCTTTTCTATTTTTTTGTTTTGTTTCTCACCTCGAAATGTTTCGTCGACGTTTCAGATGATAACATTTGCGGGGACAGCGTGTTATACATAGGGAAACCTTGGACTTCCTTCCAACTGGCCGGCTGAAAACACACCACACACCATATTCATGATGGATGTAGCCTATTCATATTCCGGCGTTTTGCTTCTTGCGGCGACCGATTCGATCCGACGGCCCAAAGCCCCCAATTGCTGGGCAACAACAAAGTGACAACTTGAAGAGGAATAGACAATAAACGAGCGGCAGCAGTAGGCATTAGCCGGGCGAAAGTGTCTGATAGCCTATGATTACCGACGTGTAGTAGTCATAACTAGCGGCTTGATGACCATTTGTTTTGTCAGTCCACTTCCTGAACAGCCAAAGCCATCAGCGAAAAGGTGAAACACCTTTATGTACGCATACGTATACAAAGCCGGCAGGCAAAAACCACCTTTTGCGGATTATGTTTCATTTTTCTGTACGTATTTTGTTGTTGTCATTGTTGTTGTTGCTGTTGTTTTAGTTTTTTACCGCCGCGCCTTGTACGCTGTAGTATTGTGAGGCGACGGGAAAAGAGGAGAGAGAAGACAAGAAAGAGAGAAACAATAAAACGAACTCGCTCGTCTGCCCTCGTTATTATTGTGTTACACCGGCACTACAGCCGGGAGTCTGGTGCTCCGGAACACCTGTTCTTGTTTTGGGAGCATTTGCGGTTTGCTTTTATTGTTTAAAGCTCCGCCAATTGGTTTCTGTAATCACCATATATTCTTCTGTTTCTCTTTACGTTTGTTGTGTCGGCGGCAGTGGCCGTATAGAGCAGCTCCGGCCTCCCGTTCTCCCCTGCGGCCAATTCAAATTACAACCCCGACAATGATGTGAGGGATCATCAAAATACGCAATCAACAGCACGGATCGGCGTAAACCAAAGAAAGTATCAGCACTTTGGAGCTTATTGAATTAGTTGATGATTGTTTATACACCTTTGGGGCTTGCTGTATACAACCCTCAACAAAATAACAACAAAAACATGTTAACCGCGCTGTTATTGGAGGCGGTCTCTGGTCGGATGGCGACTCTCGGAATAAGATTTTCGGTTTATGTCTACTTGTATATGGCCGATGGTAAATTCCACACGTTGCTAAATATATCCAGCAGATTGCGTATAAAAGAGGAGGACGTGTTGTAGCTGGCCGGACTCGTTCGGAATTTATTGGCCGTTCTCTCTCTCTCTCTTTCTTTCTGAATCTCAGATATGGAAAAGAGCCGAAGCGCAACACGCCAATCGTGTGGCGCTGGGGCTCGTTAGAAAGCAGTCGAGTTGGTTTTCCGATTGGAGGCAAACGGTGCGGGAGTGGATAGCCGTCGCGGCCGCCGCCGCCGACGCATCCGGGAATCGGTCGGGAAATGTTTCGGAGCAGACATATAGAGGCGAAAAGGATGGAGGTGCGAGGAGAAAACTACTCAATTTGCATAGACACGCGCTATTGCCGCTGCTGCTGCGCTGACTGTGCGACCGGCTCGATTTACTGCCGCCCGAGAATGCAATCACAATTTTATATTGCTTCAGCGCAGCGCTCCTGCGCGATGGTAGTCTACGATGAATCCTCCACCAGCAGCTTCCTACACATGTAGCGGATGATCAATGATGCATCGTGAATGAAACCACCGGGTCTATTGCATTTATACGGTACATCTGTATTATGTAGTAGTAACTCCTTTTGAACTCACGCGTATACAATAAAGATCTACATTTTTCCATCTATTTTTCTTTTTTTTCTCTTTCTTTCTTGTGCGCGCTTCGAGAGATGAGGGAGCCAGAGAGAAACGTTGCCTCGGCCGACACCAATTTATCGCCCAGTCACTATATCACATCTTTATTCTCGATTTGTAACTCTTTGAAGAGTTGATGGGATTCTCTTGTAGGTCTACAGAATATTACCGGCAGTTGCATTCATCATTCAGTCGTTTCCTTCTTTTCTTATCATGTTTTTACGTCTGATAATTGTGAAATCGTCGTTTTTTTTTCTTTTGTCTAATGCTATGCGGGCACAATCTGGGATGCCGACAACGAGTTTGTTGCTTTGCGTTGCGTAGAGAGAAAAATTCGAATCAAGATGGCCGATTCGCGTGGTGTAATTTTCTTTTCTATCTTTTTTTATACTCTTTACTGATTTGATAGCGCTTGACGTTTTCCAACCGGTATTTCCGCGAGCCAGATACGTAATCTATTTGCGTAATAAGAGTGTCTGGAGCCGTGGTGGTAACGATATATCTAAATACGAAGTAGTAGTAGCTAGTCGGTTATGTGTGTTCTCATTTTTGCTACGGCTGTGTGATGAGTTGCGCTCAAATATTAGTATGCATGTGATTCCCAGCACTCCAGAGGCGCTAATTGTACTTGCCGCTGATGCCCCCGCCTGTGGGATAGAAACGAAACAAAATAGAAAAAAAAGAGAAGCCCGGCTTCTTCTTCTTAATGGTGAGATTCATTAATGCGAACTTGATTCGTTGGGATGAAAAGGTAAACCGCTTCCCGCTGAGTTTGTGTACGTTGAGGCGGCGCGCACGCAAGCGCGCACACACACAAAAGCCATTTTCAATCATAAAAATGAATGAGAAAAAAAAGAAGAAAGAAAAAGAGAGAAGAAGAAAAAAAGAATCACATAATGCAGTGGCTTTAAAGGGTTGTCAAGCTGAACAAAAACAGTATACGATTGAAGAAGAAGGAAAAAGCCGCGCATCTAGCCTTTTGCCGGCCCTGCTGGAATGAATTATGGAAAAGCGCGCGTCGAGTTATTATATCAAAAGGAGAAAAAGAAATATATATATAAGCGTTGGACGATTCTCGGTTTTCGTACGATTGGGGATCTGACCCCCTCGGTCATAAATATAAGACTCACTTCTACATTCCAGGTGCAAATTGCTCGCCCGTCCAATCTACGCGGTGTTGGGCGCGAGCGGCGAACTCGATCTCTTTTTTCTCTCTCTCTTTCCTAACCATTTTTTTCCCTGTCAAAAATGAATCAAGTTTGCATCCGAATTAAACGTTATATAATGGATTTTGCGGTACGAGGCAGGAGCGGCGGCGGCAGCAGAAAAAGAAAGCACGGAGCATATAGCTCATCTACCGTGTGTCAAGCTTCCATGAAGAATATATCTCTGGCTCGTAAGATACACTTTTGATTACATTAAAACCAAAGAAACTCATTTCCTTCTCCGCTATTCGACCACTGCATTCTACTACTGCTGTCTGATGTTAGATGTGTGTGTGGCATCGTCGAGAATGTGTCTACGGTTGTTGAAGGTGTTTTGTTCTTTTGTTTTTTTCGTTCTTCAATCTTCTGCTGTGCCGCGTGAACGTTGGGAGATTGAAACAGACGTTAAAGTGCGGCTAATATTGATTACAACGATCATGAATGTATAATTAAGTGTGCGCGCCGAGCATCCACCCTTCGAAAGAGGGGAGAAACACACTAAGAAAAACACAAAAAAAGGGAAAGATGGAAAAAAGCAGAAAGGCGGAAAACGGGCATCATTCATACCACCCTCCTAGCATCTTTTTCCTACCTTTTACAAGATTTTTTCGTACCCGGAATAGTGAACATGTATTGCATATATAATTGCCGCCATGACATGGTTGGATGGTGCTTCCTTTAGACTGTTAGGGGGAGAAAAAAACTTAAGATTTAGAGTCTGTTTTTATCTATCTGATTTGCATTTTCCGAGGAAAACCATCATCTCTGAGTTTGAGCTTTAAAAAGGCCCAACGATGGAACAAACAGCTGCTGGAAGTTACACCTTTTGGCGACATTAATAAGCCTAGAATGCAAATCAAATCAATTCAACTGCGCGGCAGTATCAGATACATTAGCAAACGTAATGTATTTGTGGTCGGAACATTTCTTATAGCCGGCGCCTTAAATGAGAACCGTATATGGAAAACCTGCGGCAATGATGATGGAGTTCAGAACCTTGGTGTGAGTGTGTGTGTGTGTGTAATCGACCGAATCATGAAGTGTTATTGTTGTAATTGCTATACACGTACATAAAGAAAATAAGATTTCCTTTTTTTATTTATTCAGTTCCGTGTTGGAGCCGTTTTTTGTTTTACGGCGAATGTGGCGCGCGATTATTCAGCCCGAGTTTGATCCACTTTATTAGGCGGTTTAATGTGTTTTATTACGTTGTTTTTAGATTAGCTAGAGAAAGAGAAATACCTGTTTGTTTTTTTATGTGCCTCTTTTCTCTCTCCGGACCAAAAGAATTCACGCGGGACCGTTTCGTCTCTTAAAAAAATTGGCTATCGTTGGCTTTCACGGATGGTGCAGTAAGGCCTGGCAAACTTGTTAATTTGGTGGTCTGGATGATAGCGTATGTTGCCATTATTAGACTCGGAGCGAGACAATATCTCGCCCTTTCCTATTATACTGGGAATCCTTGACTCGTTCTTTTCTCCTGGATATAATGAAACTTATTTTTTTTACACTCTTTTTGTTATTATTGTTGTTGTCGTAGACTTGTTCATTAGAAATAGATAGGACCAAGGAGCAGACTAAGCGCCACACCTATTCTTGAACCCTTTTTGTTTTCTAATCTAAGAAGAACGGACAAGGATTACAGTTTTAATTTGGTTTTCTCGAACCCTTTTCTCTTTTGTTCCGTTAATACAATGACTATCGCGGTCGATTGATTGCTATTAGGCTCCTCTTCGGTCGCTAGACTTGAGTTGACGTTTGACGATTCATTCCGTTTGGCGCCTCAATGTTTTAAGAGTTCATTTCTCTCTTAATTACAAAAAAATAAGAGTGTCATTGTTGCAACTATTGAGGCGCCAGGACTTCCGGAGCGATTCACCTATTCACGGAAGAACAACAAAACCAGGGGGGTTTCATTGATTTGGAGAGTCCAAGACATGATAGACCTCCCTGACCGTCGTCGCCGCCGACGCGACGTCGCGTCTCAGTCACAATGAACTAGACTTTTGATTCTTTTGCCCCTTTTTTTTCGTATATTGTTGTTACCTTTATTGTGTTCGGACCCACACAACCTTTTTTTTACGCTGGCTGCCGATTCCGATGAAAAAGACCTCAGCGCATTTTGGTGTTGGATAATGTAACAAGTATTTATATAGATAGCATCAAACGTAGACACCCTCTTTGATTCTCATTCATCCTCTTCTTCTCGTCACCCTTTTGTTTCTCCAGACGACTCATCAATGGGAAAAAGAAGGACTTGATGAGTTGAAGACAGGGACCGACCGCGGAGCAACAACAATAGGCCACCTACAGCAGTTAATTCCCTTCAATCCAGCAGATTTGACGAGTCTCTCTCCGGCTCACTTAGAAAACAATCTACGAGCCGGAGAGAGAGAAGCGCGGCGATGCCTTCCGTATAGTCGTGCTTATAAGTATACAATAACAAAACCCAGCACGACATTCGAGGGAAAAGAGAGAGAGAGGAAGAAGCGTTGAGTGAACCACGGGCGGAGTTCAGTTGGGGGATATATCAGGTCTATAAAAATAGCGTGTAAGAGAAACACGGGACCCCACCTGATGGGTGAGAAAATGAAGGGGAAACAAAAAGATCAAGTCAAATTCCCTCTTTAACCTCCACGCGTTATTCTTCAAACCGGCTGCCTGGCTTTCGCACGGGACGTGTTGTGGCACGTTAGCGCTCTGTACGGTACCAAGGCAAGACCATCGACCCCCACGCGTAGATCGATTCTTTGGGTCTTGCTCCGCGCCGTATAATTACTCCTGCCTTTTCATTATTGAAGAAGAAGCCTCTATCATTTCTTATCTTTCCATCCAAAAAGGGAAGAATGAAGTTGAGGGGGGTGCCCGTGTTTGTGTGATGCTCTTTCTCTCTCATCATTCTCACCAGGGCGTGCTACTAACGCGATGCGTTGCCCTCGCTTCTTCAATCCTTTTGTCCGGTAGCTTTTTCCACCACCTTATACTGTATTATCTGCTGCTGCTGGTTGGGCCACAAGTCAGGCAGCAAGCACACGTAATCTCTCTCCAAGGAGATCCCCATGGGGTTCAACACACAGACACACAGAGTTTCTAATTACACGCTCCGAACCAATTAAGGTGAATATGTTTTCAAAGAGAGAAAGAAAGAGAGAGAGAGAGGAAAAAAAAAGTGTTGGGGATGATGGCATGGTGGCACTTAGTGGAAGGCGAGGTGAAAAGAAGGAGGAATCAGCAGAGGAAGCAACTCAGTGATTATTAACAATAAAAAGGATAAGAGGCCAAAGCCGAGGCAATCGAGCCGTGCCGCGGCATCGTATCAAAACCCGTTGGTGCATGGCGCGCAGCATTGGAAGAAACGATCACACTTTCTCGAAATCCAATAAACGCGCAGACCAGCCAGCTAGGCCAGCCAGCCAGCCATTCGACATCTGACTCGACGTCGGCCAGATGGCCTCGATCTCATTATCAAAAGTTGTAATCTGTTTCTTTCTTTCATTTCATTTCATTCTTTTTTGTTGGCTACAGCGCACGACGCACTACAGCATATATCCTACAGATATATATCTAACTGGCGGCAATGGCAGCGCGTATAAGCAACGATCAAAACACTGGGGCGTTGCGGTGCATTCATAGATAACTATCCAAATATAATACAGGATCCAAATTAGACGCTCTCTCTCCGTCTCGTCTCGTTTCGTTCTTTTCTGCGCGCCAGCCAAACAGCCAACCGGCCGTAGCACTTCTCCGATAGATCGTATATTGAAGTGGAAGGAGTTTCCTCCTCGAGCTGGCATCATCTGAATCGATTAGCCGGAGAAGGTGTGGGGAAATCAATTACATTACCATAGTCGAATCGGAAACCCACACACAGACACACACACACGCACACACACCTTTTCATACCGCTAACTCTAAACGATGGGTTTATATAATGCTACACGTCGGTTCTTTCTCACCTGTTGCCTTGTGCGTTCAAGTCGTCGTCGCATGTTGTAGGCCTTATTGGGTAGTAGGCTTCGTGTGCCGACAATTGTATCCGCCGCCGATAATGCCTCCGCCGCCACCATACCCGCCGCGTTTGTATATTAGGCTCTTCTATCAGCTTCTCTCGGATGTTGAATTTGAATTGATTCCCCCTCACTCGCGGGATCCTTCTGACAAGGTGAATCTCATTTTAATTGAAGGCAGTCCTTCATTGTCTTGGCGGCGGCATAATGGAAGTCTCCGCCGACGACGAATGAGAGATTGAAATTATACAGAGCAGTGGGGCCTTAATCAATGGACGCACAGGGCGACGCTTGCTGTGCTGTTGCGCTGCTCCGGCTGCTCGGTGGGCTCAGCACAGGTTGCCCACCCATTAGCATATAATGTATTGAAATTACAGGCGCCAAAGTCCCGCGATTGGTCATCCATCATCTAAAGTGATCGACCCAGCGGTACACATTTCCCCATCAGCGGTGCGCAACAACAACCAACACAACAACAACAACGGCTCCTCAACGAAAATATTTATTAAGGAGAGAGAGAAAGGCCAACGCGTATATTTGATCTGAAAGTATATACATATAGCCTCCAGTGCACTATACTGTACATACATATATATATACAGTATATACAAAAAATAGAAAAAAAATATTATTAATTTATGGTCGAATGCAACAAAAAGGGTCGACGGCGGCGAGCGTGCTGTGTGTGCGTTGCTACCGCGCGTTTTCCGTGTGTTCACCTGGTGTGTGTCTGTCCGTGTGTCGGTGTGTGTGCCAGTGTGTGTGTTTGGAGGGCGAGAATATATACACATACATCAAAAGGTGGGCGGAGGAAGCGTGTAATCAGCAAATTGCAAGGTGGTTTTTGTTGTTATTTCTTCCAGACCCGAAAAAGAGATAGGCCAGCCATTATAAAGAGTCGAAGAAACAACACACGGAACACGCCGGCGAATCATCAGAGAGAGAGAGAGAGAGAGCCAAGGGTATCTATCTATATAGAAAGGAGAGAATAGTACAGACAGAGAGAGAAATATTCTCCACTCTTTTTCGATTCTAAGTAAAATTTTCTCTTTTTATGACATTTGTGAAGCCGCGCGTTATGGGAGGAGTGGTCACGTGGTCGCGGCGGGCGGGGATTTCGGCCTCTTTTGACTCGGCTCTCCAAATGGTTGCCATAGCGTTCCCGAAATCAACTTTGGACCTCTTCCACCTTTCTCTCTATTTCTCGATCTCTTCTCTCGCTCGTTCAGCTCGTTCGCCCCGGTCGCTCGAAGTTGTTGTTGTTTAACCTACACCCTCTCCAGCTCTCTCAGAAAATAGCACCACGATAGCGCCGCCGCTCCAGTACTATACATCCTCGCAGCATTTCACCCCAAAGATAGAGTCAGAATGTTTCCTCTTGACATCACCATCATCTGGCAGTTGTTGAGATAATCAGCCCTCTTACTCTCTTGCAATATACGCGCCGCCCAGCTTATCATCTCACTATCGCCACACCGGCTATTCATTATTCTATTAAACGTATATGCCCAACGCGCCGCCGCAGTTGCCCGCAGTAACCACCGCCGCCGTCGCCGCAACGAAACACAGTGTCGTTACATAATGGCAGCAGCTGAAAGTGCTCAGCGGAGAAAAAAAAATGAAGAAGAAGAATCGGAAGAAAACAACGAGTCTCAACATTAACAGTGGCAAGCATTTCAATCGCAAAATTCACGGGTGAATAGAGGCGACGTGCTGAAATTCACAGCTAATGCCGTCCCTCATTCCGCTAGCATACATAATGACACGTATCTACACAGACATCACACACATACCGCGTCATGGCATCCTCTTCTCAGGTGTCAATCTCGAATGAATGATATTGCGGCTTGCCATGACAACGTGTCTGACACATACGCACACACTGTAATATGCCGACTGCGGGCTACGGCTGCATATGTCTCGATGGCTGTCATTAGCCGCTGGACCCTCATTTCCACATTTTCGGTAGCAAAAAAACAGGAAAGAGAAAAAAAGGTTGCGCGCTAAAATACGTCAACATCACGAATATCAATTGAAGCGGGGTGCGAGAAACTTTTTTTGATGACGGCAATGTAGAACTCTCTCTCTCTCTCTCTTATTTCGTTTCCCTCTTTCTTCTCGGAATGGCTTACTTTGTTTTCCTCATTAATTTCTTCGATGGAATAAATAGCAGCACTCGTTATTTCAGGGGAAAAGTTGTTTGGAACCACCCTGAAAGTTGATTAGATTGAAGCGAGGGGGATGTAGGGAAATATGCTCTCTGGCTAATGTATTTTTAAATATTTCATAGCTCGTCGGACTGACCGCGTAACGAATCTTAAACGAGCCGCAGTTATTCCTCTCTCTTGCGAGCGCCTCGAGAAAATCCGATCGCGTGAACAGTTTGAATTGTGTTGTATTATCGACCTCTCGCGCGCCACGGATTGCCACCATCCCGGCCATCAGCTATTTTTATTATTTCTTTTTACTGGTCGGCATTCTTGACGTTATTCCAAAAACTTACCAAAAAAGCGGCCCCATCGGCCATCGTGTACTGCTAGGATTTGTAATAAATGCTACGATTCGTCCGCGACCATCAACCCATTCCAAACAACCAACCGCAAGAAAATAGACCATTCCGGTATTACTCGACTCGATTGTACGCCGGTAGGAGGATGAATAATCATCCCTAAACAATATAACTGTTAAAAAAAAGAGAAAAACAAAATGAAAATAAGCTCAAACGTGATGCACAACGGGCCTAACGAAGACGGCAGGTGCGCAAACGGTCGAGAGAGATGGCAGCATGAATTGGAATGCTTGGGAAAATGATAATGGCCCTCTGCGTCCGCCCATTTGATAAAATAATAACATAAATATAATTCTCTAAAAAGAATAAAAATTCATATACAGCCGTGCGTGCTGTTTCTTTTTCTTATTTCTTGACTTCTTCTTCTCCTATACCCCCCTTTTACTCGCACAGAAAACGTCGAGGAACCTGAAGGACCCCGCAGAGGCATTCACACTTGGGCGTGCGACGGCACTTCTTCTTCTTGTGGCCAGCAAATATTTGAACCTTTCGTTTTTTCTCTTTCTTTATCCCGAGATATACTGGTTATATCTCAGGACCCCTCTCTCTCTCGTTCGGCAATTTCTAATATATGTTCAACATATTCTTTTGTGTGATGTTTGGAAGGGGGAGGGGAAAAACAATTCCAGATCGGTGTTGTATGCATTTTAAGTAGGGGAGAAGGCGAAAAACTTGGCCTACTGATTGAACCGAAACTGACGTATTCATTGTGTGATCGGGATACTAGGTGTCGGCCCTTTTTTCTTTTTTTAAGGTTTCGGAAGGTGCCGAGATTCAATCAACTGGGGTGTGATGTATCTGACACTGTTTGGTTATATATGATTTTTGGGTTTCGGCCTTTTCTATTCTTTTCCAGCAGCCAAAGAACCCTTTTCTCTTTTTATTTCCATCCTAG